>JANZLD010000237.1:32300628-32312625 GCA_026413575.1 Erythroxylum carthagenense | reverse complement strand
ATTTGCTCATTATTGCTCTTAGCTTGTTACACATTTTATTGAGCATTGTTCTTTCATTGTTATCTTATTTTCTCTTGCAATTTGAGTGATTAGTGAAAGGTCACTTGTGAGGTAGGATTTGTGCCGGAAAACAAATCAATTGTAAAGGTAGCTTGAGCCGGAAATCAAGTGGTGTTGGTAGGATTTATGCCGGAAGACAAATCAATTGTAAAGGTAGCTAGTCCATCAAACTACAGGCACCAGTTTAATCACCAATCTCCGTAAAACATCTAGAAGTGATGATATCACTATAAACTCTTTATCTCCGTGTAAGTAAAAGAGTTTACTTCAATTAATAATTCCAACATGCAGATAGTGGATTGATATTCTGTTAAAATCCATTCCGATCATATCAAGAATTATAATGAAACATACATAAGTTCACCACTCATCAAGATTGTGATTCGTAATAAAAGAATGCTAAGGTGTATCTTTTAAGATTAAAGTAATGACCTACTTTATTCTTAAAAAATATACTTGATTCCAGATTCATTTAATAGTGCCATTATTGATACTCAACTACTATCATGATATGAAACTCATCATTCCTTTGAAGTAAACTCTTTTACTTACACGGAGATAAATCATAACACTACAATCTAACCTATAATTAAGCGACCAATTTGATTAATCAACTGTGAATCAACTAATTTAGATTCTAATAATATACATGTTTCCTATACATTTCCATGTAAAGAATCTTGGTACCTTATGACTAGATATATAATGCTCATATAAATAAAACCAAACTCTTTTGTTTTATTAATAATAAACATTTTCATTACAAAAGTAACTAGAAGAAGATTAAGTTATATATAGATATACTTGCTTTCCAGGACTCTATATTTACATAACTCCAACAATCTCCCACTTTCCCTAAAGTAAGTTTGACATATCCCTCATTCTCATCCCTACTAGGTGACCCTCAAAACTCTTTTGAGACAGAGTCTTCATAAATGGATCAGCAAGGTTTTTCTCTATGGGAATCTTTATCACATTCACCTCACCATGTTGTATTATTTCCCTTATGAGATGATACTTTCTATCAATGTGTTTGGCATCTTTATGGTTTCGAGGTTCTTTAGAATTAGCCACTGCCCCTCTATTATCACAATAAAGTGTAATGGCCTTTTCTACCTCAAGAACTATCTCCAAATCATTTAAGAACTTGTCAAGCTAGACTGCTTCTTTTACTACTTCACAAGCAACAACATATTCAGCCTCCATAGTCGAATCAGCAATATAAGATTACTCGACACTCCTCCAGACTATGGCTCAACCTCTTAAAACAAATATGGAATTAGAAGTTGATTTTTTTGAATTAACATCTGATTGGACATTGGAATCCATATATCCTATCAGAATAAGGTTACTTCTAGTGTAAACAAGCATTAAGTTCTTTGTCCTACAAAGATACTTCAGTATGCACTTAACAGCAGTCCAATGCTCCATTCCTAAATTGGACTAGAATCTACTTACTAGTCCCATTGCTCATCTATTCTAATGCATATGGAATGTTATACATGCATTCGACCGCCTCTTGGATCTTAGATGCTTGCTCCTTTGAAAGTTTGGTTCTATGTCTAGTAGGTGTGAAACCCCTCTTGGAATTGTGCATGGCAAACTTGTTGAGCATGTTCTCAATGTAGATTATTTGAGACAAGGCTATCAGTTTGTACTTACGATCTCTTATAATTTTGATCCCTAGAACATAGCTGGCCTCTCCTAAATCCTTCATTAAGAAATGTTCATTCATCCATCCCTTAACCGTAGATAACATTCCTACATCATTCCTAATGAATATAATGTCATCGACAAACAGGATTAGGAAAGTGAGCTTGCCTTCTTATATCCTTTTATAGACACAAGGCTCATCTAGGTTTTGTATGAAACCATAGGTTTTGATAGACTTATCAAATCTCATGTTCCAAGACCTAGATGCTTGCTTAACTCCATAAATGGACCTTTACAATTTGCATACTTTATGCTCATTACCTAGCTCAATGAATCCTTCTGGTTAGGCTATATAAATGGTCTCCTCAAGATCCTCATTAAGAAATGGGGTCTTGAGGTCCATTTACCATATTTCATAATCAAAATAGACTGCTATGGCCAAAAGAATTCTGATGGACTTAAGCATGACAGCTAGAGAAAAAACTTCCTCATTGTCTATACCCTCTTTTTGAGTATAGCCTTTAGCTACCAATCTAGCTTTAAAAGTCTTTACCTTTCCAATAGATCCTCTTTTCCTTTTGTAGATCCATTTACACCCTATGGCTTTTACATCTGGTCGCCTTGAGCCATTTTTCTGCATCAACCTCATTAATAGCCTATGTATACGTAATGAGATCTGTTTCTTCTTAGTTTGAGATGGCAATTATGGCTTCTCATAAACCTAGATACCTGTCTGGCTATCTCACAACCCTTCCACTACGTTTAGGCACTACTTGATGTTCAGGCTGCTCTTCTGATTCAACTCCTAAATCCATTTCGAAATCTTGTTCTGCTATATCCAAATCAACTCTTGGTTTAGATGAAATAGCTAACTCCTTTAGTACTACTTCACTTCTTCCTTTGTGATTTCTCACAAATTCTTCCTCCAAGAAGGTTATATTTGTCGACATAAATACCTTACTGTCTTGAGGATTGTAAAAATAGTACAGTCATATACCTGTAGGATATCCTACAAACAAACATACTTCTGACCTTAGTTCCATCTTTATGGATTCAAGCCTTAGAATATGGTCTGGGCAGCCCCAAGTCCTTAAGTACTACACTAAAGGCACTCAGTCAATCTATAACAACCTAGGTATTTTAGGCACTGATTTGGATGGAGCAAAGTTAAAAAGATAAGCTACCATTTTTATGGCATATCCCCAGAACGATTCTAGAAGGCTAGCATAGGACATGATTGATCTTACCATTTCTAATAGAGTCCTATTCCTCCTTTTTGCTACACCATTTTGTTAAGGTGTTTGAGAAGCTGACAAGTTGGAAACAATTCCATTGTCAATTAGAAATTGTTGGAACTCTCTAGATAAGTACTTACCACCTCGATAAGACCGAAGTTGTTTTAATGGCTTGCCTAGCTGCTTCTCAGCTTTAGCTTGAATTCTTTGAACTTTTCAAAAGACTCACTCTTTTATGCATCAAATACAAATAGCCATGTCTAGAGTAATCATCTATAAAGGTTATGAAATATTTATAACCTCCTTTAGCTTGTATATTCATGGGCCCACACACATCAATATGTAACAGGTCTAATGAGGACTCAGATCTGTTTCCTTTGGAAGGAAATGAGGCCTTGGTCATTTTTCCTTCAATACAAGATTCACAGGTGGGTAATGGATCATTATCCAAGCCCGCAAAGATCTCATCCTTCACTAACCTGTCAAGTCTTTTTTTATTGATATGGCCCATTCTTAAGTGCCATAGATATTTTAAATTAATGCTAGAATCATTGGATTGTATTGGTTTTATTAATTCTGTGGTGTTTAGTGATCTTGTCATAGGTTCTATAAAGAACAATCCGTATTTAATTATCGCATTACAAATAAAATCCTTATTCTCATATATTGAAAAAACATTTTTAAAATATAAGGAATAACTAGATTTTATTAGACAAAAAAACAGAAATTATGTTCCTTACAATCATTGGGATGTAATATACATCCTCCAATTATAACCTATGATCACTAGGAAAGTCTAAGATAATTACTCCCACTAATTCTGCTGAAACATAGGATCCATCTGCTATCTTGACTTGAAACTGGCCTTTATGTAGTCTTTTCCTTTGCTGGAACCCCTACAAAGAATTGTAAACATGGTTAGTGACTCCTGTATCTAATATTCAAGAGTTAGATAAATCTGTCACATTTCTAGTTCCTAAAAAACTTAGGAAACCCATACCTTGTTTGCCTTTGAGGGACTCAAGGTAGACTGCATAGTTTCTTTTCTAGTGACCCTACTCACCACATTGGAGAAACTTTCCTTTGATGTCTGCTTTGGCTTTCTTTTTCATGGGTTAGACCTTGACCCCTGTTTGGCATTAGACCCTTCTTCTTTTGCTTGCTCTTACCCTTGGGCTTGGAGGAAGATGCTACATTAGCCTCAGGCCTATTAACCTTAATATTTAATATCTCCTCTGTACTCTAGATGGTATTCATCAACCCACTCAAGGTGTAATCCTTACTGTTGAGCTCATAGTCTAACTTAAATTGCTAAAAAGATGAGTTTAAGCTATTAATGATCATAATCATTTGCATCTCCACATCCATATTAGTCCCAAGCATCTCAACCTCAATAACCGTAAAGATTAGCTTAACCATGTAATCCTGCACTGGCTCACCAGGTTTTTGTCTGAGAATATGAAAAGTTTAAATAGCTTTCACTCTTGAAGACCTGGTCCTCACACCAAACATCTCGTGTAGGTGATGGACCATTGCATCAATATTTTTCATGCAAGCAATTTGCTTTTGCAACATTCCACTAACAGAAGCTAGAATATAGCACTTAGTAATCTTATCAGCATTCTGCCATCAGTCATGTTGTTGGACTTGCTCAAAAGTTGAATTGTCACCCAAAGGTGTAGGCTCATTGTCTATTAATACCCATGAAATTCATTCATATTGAAGAACAATGTCAAGGTTACGTCTCCATTTATTAAAATTTTCTCGATTTTCTAATTTTTTATTAGTCAAGAGCAAAGTGAATGGATTCATATTATGGTTGATTATGTCGAAAAATATAAATTATTGAAGCATGAGCATACTAATCAACAATATTGGAACTTTGTATAAAATCATAATGCATATATGCATGATGATAGATTTAACAAGACTTAAAAATTTTAGAACTTTATACAACAACTATTTTTCTTATCTATAACGAACTAAATGACGATGGGCCATCTTATCCATTAAAAGAAAAACTGGGACCCTCCTACTCAAAAATCTATCAAGCATCTTCATACCTAATTTTTTAAGAAGCGCCATAATTTGATCCATACATTTATCAATAGAGCTACAGTGGGTAGGTTATTAATAAACTATGTTGAGTATGTAACCATTTGATTCATCCATTAAAGATACTTACAAACCATGCCTTAGTGGGAGGTCACATTTGTTACCAATAAGTGGACTTATCCTTTTAGGAGACCCAAACCATGCAAGATCTAGGATTTGCGTCCTCCAATAGGGAGTAACACTTCACCACATGCAAATGGGCCATCATATGGAGACCGTAAACTCTCACATGAGTATCCTCTCCCACTTAATCTTTTTGGTCTTTAAGTTTTAATAAATATCATCTTGTCTAGATGCAATTTATTAGCCATCCTATATTATTTCATTATATATCTCATACATAATGAATGCATGGCAAAGCTTAGGGTTGGCAATTTTCTAAATGGCATATAATCACATAATATCACATATCATGTGCATCTATTTATCCGTTCATCTCATAAACTAATAGGTCACTTTTGATTGCCCATCCTAGAACATAAATAAAATTACAAGGATTTTAGGCCCAAAAATTTCTTATTAAACTAGGATCTTCCACTTCGAACTCTTCATCCATATGACCCAGCCCATTTGGTAAAAAGTGTGTAATGGCATTTTCATAAAACTGAATTTTTTCACTTTGAAACCAAAAATTACAGTACTTGTTTTTGGTAAATCCAAAACTCAAAAAGTTCCAGCACTTGTTTTTGGAAAAACTGAAACTCAAAAATTCCAGCACTTGTATTTCATAAAACCAAAACTTTGTTAAAACAAAAATTCTAGCACTTTGTTTTCATAAAACCAAAAATTTTTTAAAACAAAATTTTAGCATTTTGGTTTTCAAAAAACTGAAACTATGCCAATACACCAAAGGATACACCGAAACCATTACCTAGTCTTTTCTTCGATCCATGGTTACTCCATCTTCAATATTATAGAAATTTATACATTATAAAATCAAAGAAAAATGAAAAATGAAACTAAGGAGAAAACATGACGATGATAGGCCCACCTCCTTGTTACAAACCAAACAAAGAAAACTTACAAGATAAAACTATATTATATGGACAATCAAAAGAGCAAAACATACACCTTATATTTTCTATCACATAAAAATATGCAGCATGCAAAATTTAATTGCTAACTTATACATCATATATAGGAACCGAAATCATGCATAATAAAATGGCTCTAATACCAATTGTTGGATTGTAAACAAAAGCATGCGAGATTTGGCAAAAATAGTAGATTTCAAAACTTTTTCCGAAATCAAAACGCAACAGAAACAAAATAACCAAATCAGCATGTTTCAGCCATACATGATACAGTATGAGAAAAATAGTTAACATAAGAACAAGATGGAAATTATACTGACTCCTTGCTATAGCTTTGACTCCTCACTTTGGTTCTCCTTGGACAACTTGGTTAATAAGATCCTTTGGTAGGAAAGGAGAAGAAATATTTGAGGAGATTTTCCTTAGTTGAAAGAAGCTAAAAATGAGACTCTTCTCATTCAAGTTTCAGCTAGCACATGCAAGAGAGGAGAGAGTGAGTCAAAATTGCAACAACAACTTCTTCTCTCCTTCTCAATTTCGGTTAAACATGAAGGAAGAAGTGATGTGCATCCAATGCATGACTTCATTCTTTAATCAATCATAAAGAAGTTAATAAATGAGACTCTAATTTGTTTAAGATGGCTATATGAAAAGATCAATAAACTAAATGAGACCATCTCATTTTCAATTATGAGATGAAAGAAGGGAGAGAATACATTAAATACACCTCCTCCTTTCTTTAATCAAATGAATGCTAAAAGGTTACATGCTATCATTAAAAGACAATCATTAAACCATTTAATGATAAGATCATTACTCCAATTAATGATGATGAAGAAAGATAAAAACCATCTTAAATTTAGCAATTCAATGCTAAATGTGCAGCTGCACATTTAGCTATAAAATCAAAAATTTGCCCTCAATTTATCTTTAATAACCTTGTTTCAATTTAATTAATCTGATTAATCAAATCAAACCAAAGTCTAGCCTAATATTAAATGTTCATTTAGGCTTCTAATTAATAATTAATTAAAGTAAGCCTTGATAACCTTCGTAGAAGCCAATTGGAGAATTTAATTAGACTAATATAATTCAAGCTCTAATAAGCTCGGAATTAATTTAATCTCATTATAATTAATTCTAGCTTATTACCCAAATGTCATTCTACTAAAGACAATTAGTTGAACTCTTGAATTACTAAATATTATGAGAATACATGTTTCAAATAAGATGTTCAATTACAAATTTTATTATAAACCATATTATAGTCATCCACACAATAAAGGGTAAAATTACCTTTTTACCCTTATCTTGGTTTTTTTCTAGATCTCCCATTTTACTCTATATGATGATTAACACACAATAAGATTTGATGGGTAGTTAGTCCATCAAACTACTAGCACCAGTTTAATCACTAATCTCCGTAAAACATCTAGAAGTGATGATATCACTGTAAACTCTTTATTTGAGTGAATGTTCCCTAATACATATTTCAATTAATAATTCCAACATGCAGACACTAGATTAATGCTCCATAAAAACTATTATGATCATATCAAGAATTATATTGAAACACGTATGATCAAGATTGTGGTTCGTAATAAAAGAATGTTAAGGTGCATGTTTTAAGATTAACGACTTACTTTATTCTTAAAAACATACTTATTCCAGATTCATTTAATAGTGCTATTATCGATACTCAACTACTATCATGATATGAAACTCATCATTCCCTTGAAGTAAACTCTTTTACTTACACGAAGATAAATCGTAAAACTATAGTCTAAACCATAATCAAGCGACCAATTTGATTATTCAACTATGAATCAACTAATTTAGATTCTTATAATATACATATTTCCCATACATCTCCATGTATATGTATATTACTTACAGAAGAATCTTGGTACCTTATGACTAGATATATAATGCTCATACAAATAAAACCAAACTCGTTTGTTTTATTAATAATAAATAATTTCATTACAAAAGTAACTGGAAGAAGATTAAGTTATAAGTAAATACACTTGCTTTCTAGGGCACTATATTCACAAAACTCCAACACTTCAATTTTTTAAATTGGTGATTTGTCAATTCCTAAAGTTCACGTAGCTTTTTCTTTCTGTTGCCCACCTCATTGCTTTATTATAGCGATTGTCACCTCATTGCTTTATTATAGCGATTGTCATTAGTTTATTCCTTTTTTTTCTATTGCTCCATTATAGCCCCCAAAAGGGCTAGTTCATAACTCATTAACCTCTGACTCCCTTTAAGGAGGTTAGCGAGGAGGAACTCTGCAAGTAGGCTCCGCAGCTACCTTCCATGATTTTTTTCTTCTCAATTCTCACCCATATATCATTTCAACTTTCTCTTTCTCTCCTTTTCTGTTTGATTTTTCTTTGACCATATTATATTTAATATGTTGGAGGAAACTCCTAGAGATGTTAGACATGAGACAAATGAGCTAAGCATTAATTATAGACTATGAAAATTAATTTATGGTTGGGATTGCACAAGGATAAAATTGAGATTTTTGCAATTTTTTATTTTAATTAAATTGTGGCTTAGATTGGAGAGTTAATTATATTATGTTAATGTAATTAGTAATATTTAGAATTAATTAAAAATTATCAAATTTGTTAAAAATTTTAGATATGGGTCATTTTCTGAAACATTATAAAACCCATAATTTAATGTAAATTAAATTTTTTATCACGTTGTCAATAATATGTTAAAAAATTGATAGTTATATGTTTATTTTTCTATCAAAAATTCAGTTTAGACAATTTTAAAATATTTGAGTTCTACTTTAAACACTATAAAATGCTAAGATCTGTTTTATATTTAAATATTAATATTATGATCAAATTTACCCTTTTAACTAAATGAAATTTAAGAATTATTTTAAATACAACTTTGTGTAATGATTTATTTCCTTTTATTTAAATAATGTTAATCTATTGTTATGATACTTATAAAACATACAAATTACGAACATTAAAAATAATTAACCTCAATTAACCACATAAGAATTTTTGTCTATTAGAAGAATGCTTAATAATTCTTAAATTTTAAACAAGTAAAAAGAAGGCTACATGCAAGAAAGCACAATATATTTAGCCCTAAAGAATATGTTGCGGTGAAAAAAATATAAGTTAAAGAAAATAGCAATGCAAATCACACACAAATATCCTATCTTCACTCAATACAAAATGATAGTGTTAAGAGGCAAATAGGTTCACTAATATGTGTACACCTATTTGTGGCCTATTGTTAGACCCCTAAGTCTTAGATAAGGGAATCATGCTGGCATTGATGAACCTTGACCAATGTTTGACACTTGGAATAATAGAACAAGGCAAACACTTGCAAGGAGGCAAGGTTGAAAAGGGCAATGTCAAGTGTTGGCGTGCATTGGTGCAAATTGGTGGAAATCTTTGACGAGAAGCAGATTAGGATGTGAGACCAAAAGAAGGCTTGATGTGGACTTCAGGTGGAAGGTTAGCCAGATCACATGCTTGACGGGAATATGCGAGAGTTCCAAGGTAACTTAGCAAGTAGATCAAGCATAGTGTGAGTTTTGAGAGAGTTTCGAACCTTGTACGAGTTGACTTAGCTAAGGCTAGGTTCTTGAAGGACTAAGGACTTACTGTGTGCTCAACTGGATAGACTATGACTAATGGAGTTGGCATGGGAAAGCATTAGACGGACAATTGTGCTATTGGCTTAGATGAAATCATCAACAGATAGAGATAAGGAGACCTTGGATGATGTGGCGAATAAGATCATAGTGGATGAATATCAAGTCTAAGAGATAAATATCATATGGAAGGATCATCTGAAGATAAAGGAGATCTTTGTAGATATGGATAGATCATTTTTTATCTTTTATCTTATTATTGCGATGTAACTTAATACTATTAGATAGAGTCCTAATTGGATGGGGTGTCATTCTATTGGTTAGTATGATTTAATTTGATAAGATAGGATAAGATGTGATTTTAGCTAGTTGGGTTCTAATAGGATTCTAACTTGGTCATATAAAGGTGCCTATAAATAGCTCATTTGAGCCTTGCTTTTCTCAAAGAGGGAGAGATTGAGAGAGCATCCTTTGTATATTTTGAGGGAAGCAATAAATGTTGGATTTTCGCCATATCTCTTTCTTGTTCTTATTGTTTCCATGATTATTTAATTTTTATGTAGTTTACTTGCAAGCATGCGAGAGTGAAACACTACAAGGGTCATAAGGGGTTCGAGAACAAGTATGTTCATTAACAGTAATAGGGAAAGGCTGAATCTTGCTTTAATGGACCTAAGCTAGATTATTGTGCAAAGGAATAGGCAGAACTAGCAAATAAGTTGGTGTTTGAAGGAAAACCTTTGTAACAACTTGTATCGAAGCCAAATTTTGATATGGCTAGAGGCAGCAATTTGATAGGGCATGTCAACGGAGTGGAAGCACTCATTGGGTAGAATCCTTAAAGGGAGGAAGAGGTGACATCTTACAATACTCTATTCGAGATGTTGGAGGCACGAATCCAACATTACAACATCAAATAGAGAAGTTGATGAAGGCCCAACAAGACTCTAGATCCGATATCATGATCCTAGGGCGTGTCGTTGCAACGCAAGATGTTGGATGCATTGAAAGCACTTTGATAAATGTGCGAGAGACATAAGTTTTCAATGACAAGTAGAGAGCCAAGAAGCTCGAAAATTTCTTGTGGGATATAGAGCAATACTTTGCAGCAGCAATGATGTCTAATTAAAACATCAGTGTGGGTAGACCTCCTGTCAACACTTGGGATAATATGTTCAATAGAGACTTTGAAGATATTGAAGCAAGACGACTCGGTGTGGGAGTATGCAAGAAAATTAACATCTTTGATGTTGGAAGTGCAAAATATGTTGGATGAAGACAAGTTGTTCAACTTTATAAGCGGCTTGTAGGGTTAGGCACAAATGGAGATTAGGAGGCAGAATGTGAAAGACCCTCTAAGCGTGATAGCGGTTGCAGATGCCTTGGTAAATCTTTAAATGCCACCACTGGTTCGAACTAGCTACGAGTGCAAGAAGAATGGTGGGACATGAAATAACTTGGAGAAAGGAAAGGAGAAGGTAGATGAATCTTCTCAAGATAAGCCTAAGAAATAATCAAAATGAGATATTGCTTGTTTCATTTGTGAAGCAACACACTTTGCTCGTGAATGCCCAAAATTGAAAGTGTGTTGGAAAATCAGGTTGAGATCTGATCCAAACCACAATAGAATAATCACGAAACTCTTTCGTGACTTTTGATTTCTCAAAAACCAAGATCTATTTAATTCTATAAAATGATTAACATGAATCAAAATAAAGCAGAAATTTAATTAGTACCTTATTCCAAAGCTTGATCTTTATCTTGATATATCTCTCGAACCGTTTCCGAAACCGATCCGTCTCAACCACCACAGCCGCACAAGTGTCCCGCCTCTAACGGTATCCACAGAATAAGTTGAGAGAACTCTGTAACTTTTACAGAGAGGGTTAAGTATGAAATGCTAGCTCTATAGAGCTCAAGCCCATTTATAATAAGCTTAGGATGTTTTAGTTATTTAATTGCAATTAAATATTAATTTCAATCAAACTTTAATTAGAATTACAAATAACTCTAATTAAATACCAATTATGCCCATAGAAGAATCAATAAGAATCAATATCTCATATTGATTCTTATTTATTAAATATCTCATATTTAATCATAAAGTTTCTCAAACTTTACAAACAAGTCCAACTTCATTAAATTAACTTTGCTCTCTCCAACCCATTCTATATGTGTGACCTATTAGGTTCCTAAATATGTTGGCAATGATTATAAATTATAATTCTAATTCATAATTAGAATTAGATAAATTAAAACT
>JANZLD010000237.1:32248758-32266596 GCA_026413575.1 Erythroxylum carthagenense | reverse complement strand
ATTTTGTCAATAACTTGAGTTATAGAACTCGAATTGAAGTGATTCTTGTCTCTACACGACCGTGAGACTTTAAGCTAAAATTGATGTAAAAAGGTCAGTACATGATTTTAATGTTAAGTAGTGTGCACTCATCACCTTTATGGTATCAGAGCAGAGTGAATGTTAAGCTATGAGCAGTTGGAGTCCGGTCTCCGGGTCGGGTTCCGACATGTACCACTTTTTATGTGAAAACATTCCGTATTTATTTGCATATATGCTAACATGATGTATGAGCAAGAAAATGCTTTATCTTAATTTCTCTTTGAGCTCGCATGCACTGAAATTTCGGGTCATAACCCTTAATATGGGGACAGGATGTTACACATTTAATGTTGTTAAATGCTGCAAGATTGTCTTACATGCATAGATATGATTTGTGTGATAATTTATGGAAAGTTATTTTAAAAATGATTCTTTGAAATGATGCATGATTATTAAACCATACTTTTGGAAATGGTCTTTAAGATATAACCAACATATGAAAAGCAAGTTTTCAAGAGAATGTGCCTTTTTGTGCACCAAGCTTACAAGATTTTGAAAATCTATGTGTTATGTGGGTTTGTGATAGTCCCTTAAGAACCGTCACGTGCACGTTGACCCAAGTATAGGCTTCTTCCGCCTGCCCACTAGTGGCATGGAGCTCCCTCAAAGACTCTCTCAAGAATTCATGACTGCACATGACCATTTCATTAGAAATGTGTAGTGCGTCATATTTCGGACTTACCCAAACCATTTGATGTGTTTATGTGTTCATGACAAGTTGATTGGAGTAAAGCATTCATGATTTGCATACCCATGAATCTCTGCATGGAAAATGTTTTAAAAATGTCTTTGCTTGTCACAAACTATAAAATTGTTTCCCACGGGCTTTAAACTCACCCCCACTTTCCTCCCCATAAGCAGGTGAGGAGCAAGAGATTGAGTAGTCAAGGACCAAGGCATCACTCCACTTTTGAAATATTGTAATTTAAGCAAATCTAGTAAACCAAGGCTTTAGTTGCATTTTGAGCAATTTATTGTTCATGTATCTTTTGTATTTTGGGATATTTTTGAAACATTCTTGTATTAGGGCCTTGAAATGCCCGCTAAAGCTTTGTAAAACTACGATCTTTTGATACTAATGGTTTATGATTTTGGTTTCATCCATGATACTCAAGGTTACAAAGGGGAAAAATTAGTGTTCTTATTGTAGGGATAATTTTGGGTTGATGTGAGTTGATTTAAGCAAAATTGTCTTCTTGGAAGTTGTAGATAATTCTTCTAGCTTTCCAACGATATAAAGTTTGTAAATTTTGGATATCAGAGTTAAGAGATATGAGTATTTGAATTCGTGATGTTGTATAGGATATGTGTATGCGACAGCTATGAAAATTTGTGTACTGACTTTAGGGATATTTCTGGGTTGATGTGAGCTGATTTAGGCAAAATAGTCTTCTTAGAAGTTGTAGATGATCCTTCCAGTTTTTCAACGATATAAAGTTTGTAAATTTTGGATATCAGAGTTGAGAGATATGAGCATTACAAGTTGTGAAGTTGCACAGGATACGTGTATGTGGCAGCTATGGAGATTGATCTTAGTATGACGTCAGCATCGTCTTAGTCTTCTTTCGTCTTAGTTTTGGTACCTAAGATGCTTTGTCTTAGTTTTGTGTCTTAGTATGACGTCAGCATCGTTTTAGTATTCTTTCGTCTTAGTTTTGTGTCTTAGTATGATGTCAACATCGTCTTAGTCTGCTTTCTTCTTAGTTTTGGTACTTAAGGCACTTCATCTTAGTTTTGCATCCTAGTATGATGCCAACATCGTCTTAGTATGACGTCAGCATCGTCTTAGTCTTCTTTCGTCTTAGTATGACGTCAGCATCGTCTTAGTCTTCTTTCGTCTTAGTTTTGGTACCTAAGATGCTTCATCTTAGTTTTGCGTCTTAGTATGATGTCAGCATCGTCTTAGTCTTCTTTCGTCTTAGTTTTGGTACCTAAGATGCTTCATCTTAGTTTTGCATCTTAGTATGATGTCAACATTGTCTTAGTCTTCTTTCATCTTAGTTTTGGTACCTAAGACGCTTCGTCTTAGTTTTGCGTCTTAGTATGACGTTAGCATCGTCTTAGTATGACGTTAGCATCATCTTAGTTTGTATCGTCATCTTCTGTCTTATTTTTGATCATTTTAGAAGTAGAATATTGCTTCAAGGTCTTCATAAAAGTTATAGATCTGGAAGTCTTTTTTCAAATGGGTCTAAGAACAAAGTCAATCCGTCACCTATAGTGAGAGTTATGGTAATTGTGCCAATGCGTGTACAAAATGAGTAAAGGCATGAACAAGTTGGATTCGTTTGGCCATAACTTCTTCATCCGACCTGCAATTGAGATGATTCTTGAAGTGTTAGATTCCTAGAACATTTTTTCTTCATTCCCAAAAAAAAGAAAAAAATTGATAGCCTTTGGTGTTGAATTCTGAAATATTAACGGAAGGGAAGTGAGGAATCGGTTGGTAAGGCAAGAGTTGGTTATGAACACCTTTTAGATTTTTAAGCATATCTTGATCTATAGAGCTCCGATTGAGATGGTTCTTACTTCAATTTAAACTAGAGACATAGAGCTATAATTTTTTTTGAAGAAGTCAAGTTTTATTTCAGGTGATTGACTAGTGTGGGCACACCAACCTTATGGATTGATGGCAATAACCCCCCCGTGTAATAAGCATAAGGTTTATGACTCCAGTTGTTGGGCTCTAGATCATTATGGTATCAGAGAAAGCATTGGACTCTAGAAACAAGCGAGGTCCAAAAGATGTGGCATGAGAGCAAGAGTTCGATTTCGGAACCAAGCGGGACCCAACATTTCATGCATGAATTTGTAGAAATGAATTTAAGTAAGTTTAACGAAATGAAATGAAGAGTTAGTGAGGTTGTGGTATAGAGTTGATAAATTGTTAAGTTGTTGATGAAATGAAAATGTGGAAAAAAGTTAAAAAAAAGAATTAGATGAAAGTAAAAAGAGAAAAAAAATGCAGAAAATGGAATTTGCATGTATGAGAAATCGGATTTTTGACGTTTATGTGTGAACCTTTGATTTTTTATTTGTTTTGTATTCTTGAGCTGAAATGAAGCTGAAAGAAATTATTTAAATGTTTTATATGTTAATTGAAGAATATTGAAATGAGAATTAAAATTTGGAAAGTACAATAGAGAAAGAGAGAAATTGGGAAGTTTCGGATTTGTGATTTTTGAAATGTAAACTTGAACATAATTTCTTTAGAGTTTGTATTGGAGTTAGAAATGCAATATAGTAAATCTGGAAATGAAAGAAAAATAAGAAATCTAGTTCGGTGAAGAAGAAGGATGTCACAATCGTGCTTCTATATGATCGTGACTTTGCTAAAGGGGTTATTGTCGCGGTCGTGCAGGCGCACGATCATTACTTCCATGTTTATTTTGAAGAAGGTTGTTTTCTGAATATCCTATGATCTTTTTGTTATAAGTCCTTCACTCGATGTCTAAATGACTTGATTCTTAAACCAATGGACTCATAAGAAATTGATTTTCATCCCCGCAAAAAATTAGGACCATTTAAAATGGATTAATTGAAGAATTTAAGATGAAATTATGACTATACTGAAGTATGATAACTGGGATGATTTTAATGAACATACTTCGGTATTTTACTTATATCTGGATCTGTAGATTTCCAAATGGAGTGATTATTGATTGGAATTAAACTAGAGTCATAAGGTTACAAATTTTATGAAGATATTGAATTCAAATTTTGCCTTTAAGAATTTAAGAATCTGATTGGAATTTGAGATAAGAATTCTGTTGGAGATTAAGCACAGTCTAAGATCTTTTGAGTATAACTTTTAGTATACAGAACCAAATGGAATGAACTTAGTATCATTAGAAACTTAAGACTTGGGAGAACAACTTTCTAGGAGGAAATGTTATCAAATTACCTCAACTTCTTGATGTTAATAATTGAGCAAAGTTGACCTAAAAGTTGGATATTAGATATATTTAGAGTGATCAGTTGAGTATGGTTTCACATGATTGATAATGTGAAAAGATTAAGGATAAGAAACCGAAAATTTGTCATGAACATGCATCATACATATTCAATATACATGAATGTGCATTAATGAATTCTTAATCATGCACAATAGTGATATGTGTTTATACTAAATGTTTTAGAGGAACCTATAAAGCGGCCGATTCCAAATATTACCGGAACTTCGAAGCAATAAGTAAAAAAGGAGCTTCTATAAGTAATCTAGTAAGAAATTTTGTAAGTAATTCTTGATGAATATTCATAAGAAATTCAATAAGTAATCTTTGAGTATTTTGTAAGTAATTTAGATGGTCTCTTCTGTAAGTAATTCGGTAAGAAGTTTTTGATGATTTTGATTTAACTGTTTTGTTTGCTGTTGATTTCTCCATTGAATGATTTGCAAAGTTGTTAGTAATCTTTAGGACAGTCACATTTTATTTTATTTTATTTAGTACTGAATTGAATTGTGTTTTATGCTGATTGTGTTATGAACTCGAGACAATGAATGTTTTGAATTGTTTGATGCATATAAATATGTTTGACTAATTATTATGCATGAAATGAACTTGTTTGGATTTGTAACTATCAAGTCCTAGTCGTGGATAAATAGGTATGTCTAGAAGGGTCTATAGCTGCTTCTGTAACACTTCGGTGTTGAGATTTTGGTCTGCCCCTGTGACACTTCGGTGTTGAGACTTCGGTCTCCCTCTATGACACCTCGGTGTCGAGACTTCGGTCTCCCTCTGTGATACTTCGGTGTGGAGACTTTGGACTCCCTCTATGACACTTCAACGTCGAGACTTCAGCCTCCCTCTATGATGCTTCATTGTCGAGACTTCGGTCTCCCTCTGTGACGCTTCAATATCGAGACTTCGGTCTCTCTTTGTATAAGTCCCATTACCCACTTCTATTCATGGATTTACAATCTAACTCGTTTTGTACTTCGATCTCTGATAAGCATTGATAAGAAACAAATCATAATTTTGATCTGACGAGTTAACACCTTATTATGAAAATCTTTTATGTATTCTGTATATTGTATTATGCTATTGAAATGTCTGACTTGCATACGAAGTGTTATCCTTAATAAATCTTGTTTTGTTCTAAATTTCAGTATGTTGAGATGCTTTTATATAATATGATTTAGTACCTGTTGTGGTTAGACATAGTTTAGTTATTACTCATTAAACTATATGATTAGCACGGTGGATTTGTCCCGTATAGGTTCAGAGAGAAGGACTTAAGGACTGGGACAAGTCAATAGCAATGGCCAAAGGAGTCTAAGTTTTTATTTTGACAAAAATGTATTTTTGAGTTTTGATTTTTAGCTTGTGTCTGATGTATTTATGAATTTGAATTTTTATGAAGGTTTGTAATAACCATAATACAGACTGGTTTCTAAACTTATGATATATAATGTATGTTTGCTTCAGTTTTTGAAAATTTATTTGATGAATGTTTAGTGTTTTTGAAATGCTTCCGTATCGATTTGTTGTTTGTATCTAATTGTTAGTCTAGTGTGGCATCCACATATCCTCCTAGGGGGTATTTGGGCGTTACAACCTAGAAGGTTATGTTTAAGGCTAAATCTATCTCATTAAGTCTTAGCCATTGACGCATTCACACAATTCACATCATTCAATCTAAACAAACCATCATACAATAGCAAAATTCATACTCAAAGTAAAAATACACAACCCTCCCCACTTTTGAATAGCACATTATACTTAATGTGAGAAGGGTACACAAACACACTAGGGGGAAATAAAACACAATATACAAAAAAAATAAGAAGAAAATACTAACAAAAACGAAAAGAAAAGGGTTAGAACATGAAACCCTCAAGGTGATTGAGGTAGTGACGGTGTTAGAGATGGAAACGAAATGCACTTGATGTCGAGCTGACTTTCCTATCTTATAATTGATTGAGAGAGAATAAGAGAGTTAGTTATCCCAGATCATTTCAAATCATTAAAATTTTATTTTTGAAGATTAAAACTAATATAACTACGCAACAATTTAAACCTAACTAGCTAACGTGCTAATTTATGGTCATTAGCTTGAACACGTATCATTGGAAACTCAGCTAGGATCAATTATGAGAGGCTTGCTTCCACCCTTTTCATTCAACATCAATTTTGTAGCCTATAAGTAAGCTATAAATTGCAAAGTGATTAAAAGGACAATATTAATAAAGTTGAGAAAACCAATTAATTTTAGTAATGTCCTTTTCACTATCAAACTGTCAATAAAATAGGGAATATCAAAACTCTTAAATCTTCTATCAAATCCAACAGTTTGTCCTGTAAGAAGGTGAGTTGCTCTCTTTCTTCCTTAATCACCTTCTTCTCTTCTGCTTCTTCCACTTCACGAATAGAGACTTTTATAACATCTTCAAACTTGATGTATTTGTCATCTATTCTTCATCCTTTTTTTTCTTTAAAAGATTCAAACACATCAATTATCTTAAATGAGCGACACTCCTTCGGATTCTTTAATACGTCATTCATGTTGAATGTCACTTAGTCATCATTAATCTGAATGATAAGGTTCTTTTCATGGACATCTACCAAAGATTTTTCGATGTTCATATATGGTATATTAAGATCAAGTGGATAATATGAGGGGTTTTAATCCTTTTCTTCTTCTTCTTTCTTAATTTCTTGATCTTCTCTAAGGTAGGGTTCAACCTGGTCTTCCACTAGTTTTTGTTCTTCCTTACGTGTGATAGCCTCATATTACTCTCGTTGATATAATTCCATGTTGCTCAGAGAGTCTTCCACACTTCTCTTACAAAATTCATAAGAAAGTTGTTTTACTTGAATCTCCAGGTTGTGAATAAAAGCGACATGATTTTCCATTACTTGATCAAATTGCTCTTCCAGTCTCTTCTGGTTCTCTTCCATGTTTGTTAGCTTAGCCATGATTTTGTGCGATTTGGAATCGCATGAACTTAACTCATCTTACTGAAATTCAAATAGGTCTTGATGTCCTATATGAGTACTTGCATTATTAGACCAATAGAAATCTGGGTGACTTTACCACCCCGGAGTGTACATATTCTAATAAGGATTGTTACTTCTCTAACCATACTGTGCCTCATTATAGTTTGTAAAAGTTCCTTGCTGCCTATTATATTTATCTTCCATCTTTGTTCTTTCCATTTCTTCTTGGCATCTAGCTCTTTAGATATCTCATTCTCACTCTAAGATGCATTGTTATGTCTATACTTTACACCCTAAACTCTTTTATTTAAACAAAACAAAAGATTATGAAAAAGTCTTAGACTAAAGAATTAAACTAATCGCCTCCCTAGCAACGATGTCAAAAACTTGATGGTGATTTTTCAATGTATGTAAGTTTTAATTAACCTCAACAATCTGCAAACACACTAGTAGTTCGCGTAATACCTAAGGTGTCGATTCCATAAGGAGGGATAATCTAGTCTAGAAATCTAAGTCCAACACAATTTGAAGAAATTTGAAAGATAACAAAACTAAAACAAGAATTCAATTCAATCACGCAATTCAATCCAAGTATCAATTACAAAAATATTAACAATTTAGTTATTGCAATGCACTTAAGAATTAACCTAAGAAAACTATCAATTAATAGAAAGGGGAATTTACCTATCTTTAACGCTAACCTAATCGATTATGACTTATCGGATTTTTGGTTCTAGAGGATCCTATGATTGATAACTTTCTCTTGAGTTATAACCAATAACCCTAAATTATAAACCATAATCAAATTATGTAAAATTGCAATTTCTCAATTAACAAACTATTTAAAACCCTAATTAGATCTAAAGTTGTCCAATAAACTATTGGGAACCTATGCGAGATCTCTCTTAACACAATTACCGATTTGATTAATTTCTCGTTCTTATTAAATCACCTAAATCTCATTAACCCAATTTTATAATTTTTCATTTGGTTTACCTTCTTAGTTTATTACATAATTATGCAATTGTAGAAATCAATCACAATAAATCCAATAAACTTAAAAACAATCAAATTTCATTAAATCAAAGATAAAAAAAAGAAACCCAAAGGTGAGTTTAAAACATGTCAACATTCACAAATCCTATCATCAAACTGCTATTCTCAATTTTATACAATATTAAAACATGTCACAAAAAAAGAAACCCAAAGGTAGCGACGTTGGAAACTTCTTATCCGGGAAGTACATCAAGGTTGACTTCTTCTCCGCTTCTATCTTCCTTCTTCTCTTTCTCAATCTCTCAACAATTCTCTTTAGGGTTTCTCTCCAAAAAATGGCTAATGCAAAAGCTCCTTCATTTCGTTCTTGTTGTTCGATTTATATTCTTTTGTGTTTAGCGTTGAACTAGGATTTTTTTAGGGTCCGAAAGGTCCAAAAATCCCTCGAAATACGAAGTTTGGGAGTGGATGCGTGTCAACTTGATGTAGTCCCCAATCATGGCCTACATTTAGGCTTTCTATCATGATTGTATAGTATTAGGCCACGATTGTGGGTTATTGTTTCAGCCCGATTGTCTTCCGAAATTCCTCCATTTTTCGATATTAACCCTGAAACACTAGCAAACACATCAAGGTACCTCAAAAACATCATATTTAAGCTCAAAAGCTTGTACTAACCCATAAAATACTTAAAACGCAAATAATTAAGAAACTAATACAATTCTAACCTAAACACATAATAAATGATCAAATTAATAGCTAAACATATATCAAATTATACCTTAAAGCACGATGCAATTTATACTTATCAAAGGATAATATTGCTTCTTGCAAAAAAGTACTACTTAATGTACGTGATATGATTGGAAAATATTTACAACAACAAGTAAAAAAGAAGAGAAAGAGGCTCATGATATATCATTTAGAGATGATGAAACAACACAAGTACTAGATAAAGGAAAAGGGAAAGTTATTGTTGACATAGATTCTTATTTTTCTTCAAGTACTACTCCTTGTTCTCAACCTAGTCTAAAATTGTTTTGACTGATAAGAATGTTGTTTTGCGATGTAAAAGAGCATGGGCTAGATGATTCTATCACTTATGCATTCCTTTAAATGCTTTAAATTCACCATATTTTCAAGAAGCAATAGATGCTACAATAATAATAGGTCCAAGATTTGAGGTACCTTTTTATTATGACCTACATGTGTCTTTACTTCAAGATTTAAAAAAGGTATATCAGTTAATTGTGGATACATATAATTCTAGTTGGGAATCGACAGGTGCAATATTATGGCAGATGGGTGGATTGATCAAAGACAAAGAACCTTAATTAATTTCTTGGTTTATTGTTGATGCTTCTAATATGGTAAAAAATGTTAATTTTTTATCTGAATTTATTTTCTAAAATTGTCGAGTGGGTTGGACTAAAGAATATTACGCATTTTATTACAAAAAATGTAGCTAATTATGTATCAGTTAGGTACTTATTACAATCAAAGTATATATATATTTATTGGTCTCAATGTGTTGCTTATTGTATAAATCTTATTTTAAAAGATATTGGTGGTATGGATCATATTTCTAGTCTTGCTTCCCGCATAACTAAGATCACAATTTTGCGTATAATCATATCACATTTTTTTCATAGTTAAGAAAGCAAGAAGATTGGATTGAGATTGTGCGTCCTGCTATTACGAGGTTTGCAACTACATTTATTACTTTGAAAAGTATTTATGAACATAAGCAATTGCTTCAAAATTTAGTGACTAGTAAACACTTTTCAAGTTATAAGTTATCAAAAAGTGAAAAAGGAAAAGAAGTTTGGCTATTTTTCTAGATAATAAATTTTGGGATGCTTGCTTGATTATTGAGAAGATTATGGCTCCACTTATAAGGTTGTTGAGAATTGTTAACTTAGATGCGAAGCCTTCTTTTGTATGACGGTATGTATAGAACTCATAAAACAATTATAGATATTTTTAAAGGGAAGGAGAAATTATACAGACCATATATAGATATTATTAACTGACGATGGGATAAGCATTTTACCCAAAGGATCCACTTAGCACCTTATTTTATCAATCCTTATTGCTTATATAGTAAAGATGCATGTATAATTAATATTATGGGCAGTCTATTTGATATGATTGAATGCAAAGTATTTTCTCTATTGAAGAGAAATCATAAGTGATAAATGAAATTAAATTGTATCGTGAAGGTTTAGAGAGCTTTGTTAGATCATCAGCAAAGAGAGAACTTATGATGAAAAAAATGTAGCCAGATAAGTTTTATACCTTTAATTCATTCTTTATTTATTTATCATAATTATTAATTTAAAATACAAATAAGTGATGGAGATTATTCGGTGATGGTGCTCCAACAATGAGAAAATTCGCTATTAGATTACTTAGTCAAATAGCTTCTATATCAGGTTGTGAACGTAATTGGAGCGTTTTTAAACATATTGATACAAAGAAATGAAATCATTTGAAACATCAAAGACTTAATGACCTTGTTTACGTTACTTATAATCTGATAATGAAGAATAGGTATTTTATAGTTTTATTTTATTTTATTTTTATTATTGACTGTATAATTTCTCTATATTCAGAGTGCTTTAATAAGAAGAAAAATTATGATCTAGTTGATATTGATTGTATTGAACGTACTGATTTTTGGATCAAGGAAAAAGAATCATCATTTGATCTTGATTATAATGAACTTGAAAAGATTATTTATGAAGAAAATGTATTTGTCACAACGAATAAATCAAGAATATCTAATGATGGTCAGTTTATATCTTATTTTGATCATATTTAAGTTAAAAATATAATATGTTATAAGTTTACAATTGAGAATAATTTCATACAATACTAATTTGTAATTTATTTAAATACAGTAGAAAAAGTTGACGCAAATATTTTGGATGAAAATGTAATTTACAAGTCTTTAAATAGCGTTGGAGAATTTAGAGTTATTGATGATGATGAGACATAACCTCATTCATAAATACAATTTTGATTTGTAATGTTATTTTAAGTTTTATATTAAATTCATATTTATTTATTATTAATTCATTATATAATAATAGACATTGATGTATTTTTTATTTCAATAAAATATTCTATTTTTATGTATCCTTATAAATTTTGCTTCTTATTTATTGTATACTAGTTTTATAACAGTTCACTATTTAAACCTTTTCTTTGATCAGTTCGATATTTAATCCGGTTTTTAAAACATTAAGAATAAGTTAACTTTAGGTTTTATTTGCCCAATAGCCAAATACCAATAAGTTAACTATAAGTATTATTTAGCCCAACAAACAACACCCATCTACTTCTATTTGAAACCTTATCAACCTTTTAAAAGAAAACACACAACCACCGCTCCACTTGGTATCACCGATCATCACTGCCACTGTGATGAGCGCGACAGTAAGCAACACAGACACACCAACCACACCGATAAGACATTATTGGCGTCTTCACGAACGAGAGAACCAAAAGATGGTCGTCGCACAATAATGCCACCAACTCATCGACGCTAGACGTCTCCCCCAGTGGTCATCAGCAACGAGATTCCAACCGCATCAGTTCGCATTAGCCAATGTTGGCAGTATCACCACCGGTGATTGCTGACTTGTCAGCCATGGATATTTACATAACAAACATGGTTTTTTGTCAAAAAGAAAACACAAACACGAATTTGGATTGTGTTTTGACTTTATTTTAGGTTATCCAAAGTTTAGTAATCACAACTAGAAAACAAAGTTAATTAATAAAGTGGCCATGTTTTGTTTAAAATGAAACATTCCAAGCAAAGACACCACAGGTTCATTTTAGACACACTTTTATGTAACATATTGGAAACGCACTTTTCCAACCAAAAATGATAACCAATGTATTTTTCTATGTCTAGAAAATGTTTCTTCTTACTATTAAATCATATCCACAAGTACATAGTGCTTGATTTGATGTAAGACAACATAATAGATCAAGGCTTACCAAATATATATTGGGATTTGATCCATCAAACATATATTGAGATTGATCCATCGTCGAAGTTGTTTTGTTTTCTAAAACAAGCCTTTAAGACATGAATTTCAATTTAGAAAATCTAATATTTGAATACAAAATCCCTATATCCACTGCCAAAAATAATAAATCATCGTAACAAGTCTTCTAATGAGAATTTCATATTATCAAGATAATCATTTTGATTTCATATTAGTGAATAAAATTTATCTTTCCATTAATGGATAAATCTTATATTTATCATAATGTAAGTAAATTGAGGCTCTCATAGTAATGTAAGATTTAAAGTACTTGTTTTATAATTATTCAATTGCCATTTCACACTTTTTTTTCTTTTTTTATTTATGTGATGATGAGGAGGACGAGGACGATAATGATGTCTTTATCTTTGATGTAATACCGAAAAGTTTATCCTGCTATATCTAGTTTTCGTGATAGATGTTGAATTTTCTGGGCTTGTGCTATATAAAAAATACGTTAGAATGTTGAGTTCTATAAACATGATGTCTATATATATAAAGGATAGAAATCTAGAGTTTAGCAATAGGAAATATATCAAAATTTTACTAATAATACATAAAAATTGTATAAAATAAATTATCTTATTTTTAATAATGATTTAAAATTAATAGGTGCATTACATTTTTACTGTTCAAAATCTTATCTACCATTTAATTATTTTTAATTAATGGATAAATTCAAAATTATTTTCGTGACTATCCTAATAACATAATATTTATTAATTAATAATTGAAATTAGTCTCAATTATATCTACTTCATTATATGTAGAATGTGCAACGATTGAATAAGTAAAAGATCATAGTTATAAGAATGTTATTATAGTTTTTTTATATGTTAAAAGTGAATCAAATTTTAAACGAACAAAATATTAAATTTTTAGCACAACAATTGATACATAGTATAAGAGTTAAAACTTTTAATATATAATATTATAACTATTCCACATGCTAAAATTGAATCAAATTTTAAACTTAAAAAACATTGAATTTTTAGCACAATAATTAATACATAATATGAGAGTTAAAAAAATTTATACATATTTTAAGATATAAATTTGACTTCAAACATATGTTAAGTATTAATTTATATTTATTTTATTAATATGTCAAAGTCAAAGTACCTTCATTCGTGATTTTCAAGTTCTCATTAATTTTACGTTATATATACATATATATAATATTCAAATAAATATAATTTATACGCATATTAAAAGGAATTAATATCATGATTGATTATAATGCATTTAGACTTCTTTACTTTGTGATCCATATATATACAACATTGAACATGCATACATTTATTAATATACATTTTTAAAAAGTGTTTCTTTATTAATCTTAATATATCAATATTTAGAAGAATACAAAAGCAGCTCCTAATATAAAAAAATAAGCTTGTATAATATATTACAATGAAAACAACTATTATTTGTTTAAAGTTAAAATAATATAACTAGAATTAAAGTATGACATAAATAGGGATGCCAATGGGGCCGGGCCAAAAAAACAACTATTATGGAGTGATTGATATCAATTTTAGCATAAAATTTTGTTTTTAAGGGAAAGTCCATTTTTGATTGTAAGGTTATTTGTGGATTCATACAAAGTAAAGTTATAGATAACATTGTGATGGAATATTTAATCAAGACTTATGATTGAACAATATTTTTGGGATCAATGATCAGTTTGATGTAAGCTTTTAATTGTGCATATATTTGTATCGATTCTAAGTATTGAACATTTATTATTTTAAATTTCATTTGATGTAAGTCCATTCTTATATTTCTTGAAAATCAGATGAGTAAAAATGGTGGTAAAATTTTCAAGGAAATGTTAATGATAAGTTTTGATCCATAATGGATAATTTTCTCATTAGAATTTAGAGTTATTATTTTCCAGATAGTTATAATTGATGATTGAGATAATCATAAGAATTAAGTTTGAAACCTTTGAAATGGAGATTTTATATGAGTAAAAAAAATGGTAACTAATGAAGTCCTAGATTGAGTTCTGAGGTACCTGAAATCACATAAGAGTTTTTGTAGTATTAGAAATGGACAATTAAAGATATCTTTATTAAGCATTAGAGTTGCGCAGTGGAAGTATGAGGTATACCCCTTGATTGAAGAGATTAAGGTTTGATAAGCTCGAAATTGCATTATGAGATGGTAAAAATTTGAACTCTGAAGTAATTAAATGGTTTGTATGTGAATAGGATATTATGTTAGAGTCCTACAATATGATCTTAAATGATTGATTTACTTCCAAAGAGTATTACGTGAAATGACAAAGGTATAAAAAATAGTTCACTAGTGGTTATGGATCTTAAATTTGAAAGCTAAGGAGTCCATGTGAGGCATAAGAAATACAAGAAAAATATTATTAAGTTTTGTTTATAAATGGAGACAATAAGAAAGGAACTGTTTATTATTTAGAAGTATACGAGAACAATTGTTTTGTGGAGAACCCTAAGTAAAAGTTTCATTAGTAAAAATCTAAGTAGATATGATAGTATATGGGAGATAAGGCATCAAATTACAAAATCTACCCATTTCTTAACCATCCAAAGTAGGTATTCTCTTGATAGATTAATAAACTTGTAAGTGATTAGAAGTATATAGTTACATAGAGTGTTGGTATAGGAGGATGAGATAGATAAAGAAAATTAGTTGGGCTGAACTAGTTTAGATAACTACAAGTAAGATCAAAAGTTTGCGAGTCAAAGTGATAGTACCTAAAATCAACAGCAAAGCTAGGTTTGCAAATGGAGGAAGAATTTGGAATTTGAAGTTGAAAAATCAAGTAATTTTTGCGAATATCATCATGGAAAGGAATAGTTTATTTTAGACAATATGATAAGCTAAGCCCACGATATGTTGCTCCCTACGAGGTGATTGATAGAGTGGAAGTACAAAGAATGGATATGAAGTTAATATCCACAATTTAAGAACATTGAGTTTGTTTAAAATTTCGAGGACGAAATTTTTATAAGGAGGGGAGAATTTGTAATATCCTAGTTTGATTATTGTACTGTGTAATATGTTTTACATGCATTTTATAGAGCATGCTCTATTTATGGTATACTAAAGTAATTTAAGTGTTTAAATGTATTATTGAGGTTATAATGGAGATCACGGATAGACCAGAGACAATTCTAGAATGGACCGAATTTTCTCAAAGATTTTCTTAAAACCCTAAAAAGCTACAGAATTAGTCCGAACAAGTTTAAAAGCCCCGAAATGTGCTTTGGAGATTTAGGTGACACTCTTGAATAAAATTTGGATGATTTTGGTGACATTTAGTAATTTCTGGATTCAATTTGAAAATTCTTCTAAGCTACTAAAAAAGTTACCAAACAATTTCAAAATATGATGAAAAGCTCTAGAATTAGGATTGGAGTCCATAGGAACTGAAATAGGTCAAAATAGAGGTTACTTGAATAGAATTTGAGTAATTTGAAATTACTAGACTAAAATGCCCTTTTTGGAAAATAATGGGCATTGAAGATTTTAAATTCATTCAAAATTTTTTTAAGCATCCAATCAACAAGAATTGGCCCTAATTAGAGTATTTAATGCTCAATAAGAAAATAAGATGGTTGTCGAATGTTTTTGAGATTTAATTCGGTTAGTTGGTCAATTAAATGCATTAAAGGATCATTTGGTCTTTTTGTGCTCATTAAGGGCAATTTAGTCATTTTACATGATATTAGTGGATTGCTGAGTCATTAGAGATGACCAATAAGGTAATGACATGTGTGTGATGAGTCATTTGTAATAACAAATAGGAAGGTGACATGTATAATCCATTAAATGAGTATAAAAAGCAAAACCTAAGACATTTTGCTTCATTATTTTAACAAAAACTTGAGAGTGATGAGAGAGTAACTATGAGACCAAAAAGAAAGGGAAAAGAAAAGAAGCCAAAGGTGAACATTAGCCAAGGATTGAGGAAGAAGAGTGTAGTCATTTTTTATGGAATTTGATGGTGATTTGGAGGAATCTTGAAGTATTCATCAAATACCCAAAAGATTGGAGGAAATAGTGGTAAGTTTCCTAGCTTAAATTTCTAATTTTTATGGGTTTTCTTGAGTGAGAAGGATGTGTTTAAGATCAATGTTGTCTTGGTATTACTGGATGTTTCTTTGTAAGGAATTAGTTAAATATGATAGGAAAGGAACGTGTAGTGGAATTCTATCTTAGATTAATTTAAACCAGTCACATATTTTTAGTCATAACTTGTCTTACAAACCTTCAAATTGTTTGATTCAAATTACAAATAAAAATTAAGACATAGAAATAAAATTATCTAGAAGAAACCTATACCTAATTTTGGATGAATAACATTGAAAATTTGGATTGAAAATGGTATCTCAATACTGTCCCTATATAGAAGTAGCTTGTGATATCTTGGTATATGTTTCACAATTTAGAAGTTGAAATGACATGATTTTTAATGTTATGAAAACTAGAGACATAGGGGAACAAATGTTTGGAAGACTTGAAAACCTAAATCGAACGCTAGCAATGTGCAAATTAAGGAACAAATGGAGGTATGGATTCTGGACATGGGTCATAACCATGACTCATCATGCATGATTATGATATGGTGAATTAAATTACATGAGATTGTTTTTTGAAAAAATTGGTAAGTTATAATGGGTAAAATATGGTATTTAAGTGAATTTTTAAATTAGATTTAGAAACAGAGAACAATAGGTTAGCTTCCTTCTGTAAGAAAAAAATACGATTAGTATACGTGTTATCGATTAAATACTAATCTCGAATTTGGTTAAACCGAATTATGGTTTTAATGTCTTATATCCTAATTTGGAAATAAAGTCCAAAGCAAAATGCATTTTGTGTAGGTAAAGGAGAGGCACAAAATATGTGAGTGTGCTTGGTGATAAATTTGCGAAGTTGTGAGTGTATTTTAACTCTTTTATATGAATTAATTCTTTTCAAAAATAATTGATAACGTATGAGTGTTCTTTCAATTGATTTTATATAAATGATTTATATTTATGGAGACTAGTAAGTTATAAGTGTTCTTTAAATTGAGTTTATGCAAATGGTTTTCATTAGATCATAAAATGAATATTTATATTGAGTTTTATGCAGATGATATTTTACAAGTCAATATTGATAGCATAAGTGTATGCTTTGGCAATTTATAATTGTTAATTTGAAAGCCAAATTTTATATGATTGGGAGTTACATTGAAATCATTCAAATTATAAATCCTCCTATACTTGATTTAGGAAATGAGAAGAGTCGTAAATGTAAAAGTTGCTTTTGCCTATGGTATACTAGTAGGCTTTATACATCTTATTATATCGGTATATTTATAGTGGTTAACTTATTACAGGTAAACGATGTAGAACCGGCTCCGTAAATGGTGGTTAACTAGTCACAGGTAAGCAATGTAGAACCAGCTTTGTGACTTGTTATGGATAAGTGATGTAGAACCAGCTCTGTAACTACCGGTATATAGCGATTAACCTATTATGGGATGCAAAACCAGCGCTGTAAATAGTGGTTAACCAGTTGAAGGTAAGTGATGCAGAACCAGCTTCGTGATTTTAGGCCTAATGTACCATATGGTATAGTGTAACATCCCATTGCTAGTGGAAAGGGTAGAATGGTAATGTGAGTGGCTTATGAGAGTTAGTGATGCACTTCCATGTTCATGCATGATATGCCATACACTTACACATAAATAGTGAATTTATTTGCACATGAAAATAATTGTACATGCA
>JANZLD010000237.1:32148704-32161836 GCA_026413575.1 Erythroxylum carthagenense | reverse complement strand
CATGAATGCATGTCACTATGCATATGCATGTGCAAAATGATCTATCCCTCTAAAATCAGAGGACAAAATAATACTCAATGAATAAATGCAGTAAAAATTCCTATCCTAACACAATTACCAAAATACCCATCGCATCGGTAACGGGATGCTACATTACAAGCCATTAGTTGCTACAAATGAATCTAAAAAATAAAGATTACATATTGTATTCAATTCTAGCATTGGGTTCTTACATAAAAATAATCAAATAGAACATTCGATCATTCTTACACAAGACCCAAACATTAAGCATAGGATAACACAATCAATACATAAGAGAGAAAGAAACAACAAATACAATGAAGAAATGCACTTAATCGGGTCATCAACATCGATTCACCTTCGAATTGATGTCGGGATGCTACCCTTCTATAGGTCTCACTATCTGTGAGAGCTTTATTGCACTCTCTTCTCTCTAGAAGGCTCCCAAAGCTTTTTCTCCTCCTAGTTGAACTAACACCCTCTATTCTTTCATATCTTCCAGTTGTCATAAGAAAAGGATTTTATACTAAAAACCTAGATGATGTGGAAATTTCTCATGCTCGTAAGAGAGAACTCACGACTATAAGAAGCTTTTTAACACTCCAAATGAATATGAGAAGCTCCCCCAAATGTTTTCCACTGTCCCTTGCTTTGTTTGTATTTCCAAGCTAAGTTAATTAAAGAGTTGGACAGGTGGCCTCATTTTATATGCAGTCGAAACCTTGCTCACCACTCACTTCCGGTTGTTCACAATTTTATGATGCTATCCATGAAATTCACATTAAGACATCTTGCATGCCTGGAAATCCATGCAAAATCCATGTAGTTATACGTGAGTGAGTGATGCTTTCCTTGCTTCTTTGTTTTATTCTTTTAGACTGAATTTTCCAAATTATCTCCTAGTCTAACAAACGTTATTTTGAAGAGTTTTTCTTGTCTTCTTCTTGTCTAATTTTTTTATTTTTAGTCCCTAAAGACAAGTGAATATAATGCTTTGACTCATTTTGACTTCTTTGCCTCCAAATTGTGCCTAAAATCACATATGAGTCAAAGTGAGTATCTCAAGCATTTTCATAGCAATAATCACTAAGTGTTATGGAATAAATTCATAATCAATTAAGCATATATCACATTTTCATCCACAAGCATCTAGCTTACATAATCGTTTATACAATAAACTTGAAGTAAGTCCCTTCCTTTTCGTTCGTTAGCTCTTGCCAACTTAAATATATCATTTTCTTCATCTTTAGTTTCCAATCATTGGTATAATTTCTTGTAAGCTATGGTTTTATCTTTTTAGACCATCATCTTTACCTCTTCCTTTTCCAGTTTGTAACTTTATCTATTAACTAATATCCAATAGAAATTTATAGGCAACTTTCTTAATCTTAACCTTTTCTTGTAAATCGTTATTTCACCACCAAGACTCCATGACTACCCCTAAGCCCTTTAGAAACACTCAAGATCTCTTTAGTTGCATTCCTTAAACGAGTTACTGCTCTCTCCTACATCTAGTTGGCATCTCTTTCCAATTTCCATTATTCTTCATATATTACTCTATCCCTATGTATGTTCTACCTTATACCCTTTCAGGTTCTACCATCTGACTCTAGTACACCTTTTAGGACTTTCTTCTTATGACAACCCTTAATCATAAGATCCATAACTAATAAACCATATTGAGTTGACAAATAAATGTTAGGTATCACCTTGTAATCCTTGCAACTAGGTTGATTGCTCTATCTACAAGAAAGTAGTCAATTTGGGTTTACATGGCTCTGCTTTTAAAAGTCACCAATTGTTATCACCAATTCAAATGCTACCACGAAATTCAACAAAACAATCTTACTATCATTCCTATCACCATACATGTAATCCATATAAGTTCGTGATTAACCATCTCAGCTTGCCCTTATATGACCATTAAAGTCACCCCTATAATAACCCTCTCTTTTGGGGGTCTGCCAAATCTCCTCATCTAACTATTCTCATAATTGGACTTTAAGTTGTTTGTCTAACCCTATTTGGGGTGCATAAGCATACACCATATTAAAATAACACCTTTCATCTTAATCTTTAATGGAAGAATCCTATCATTAGTCCGCTTTACCCCCAAAACATAATGAAAAAGTTCCTTGACAACTAAGATACCTACCTCATTCCATTGCCTCAAACACCCCAAATATCGAAGTTTAAACCTAGTAATATCTTCCACTTTGGCCCCCTCTACTTTGTCTCCTGGATGCATGCTATATGAATCTTATGTTTGTCTAAAATCTCCATTAAATCTAATGAATTCCCTTTAATGGTCTTGATTTTCCAAAAACTATCATAATCTGTCAACATCTTCTCATCTTCTAGACCTAAAGCTCATTAAAGGACTAGCCTTTGATTTATCATCATAATTCAAAGCCACCATTCTTAACTAATGCCCAAAACGAGCTATAAAAGACAAACCTAATAAGTCCCCAAATGACTATATGATTACTTTAGAAAGAAAATTGAGATTAAATCCTAAAATGAGCATCGTTAAAAACAACTATGAAAATCACAAGTACAATTAGTCGTAAGCAAATCAAAATTTAGATGGTCCAAAATATGAACCAATAATAGTTGCCTCTCACCTTACTTTAAAACTGACTAATGGCCAATATTAGAGACTAATTTGTATAAATAAATAGCAACTAAGTTTCTACATAATGGCAAAACACAATATTAGATAGGTAAAAATAACAATCAAAATGAATAAAAATAAAATTATTTCATATAAAAAGATATATAAATTAATAGTTAAGGTGTTGGGTTAAAAATAAACTTTTTTATATATGAATCGTTTCCATTGACTAACCAAATCTCAGAGAATTGTATATATCTCCTTTGATTAAGAAATTTTCCATATACTCACCTCTATTCACTTGCAAGTCCTCTCAACTAGCCATTTCCTTTAATATCTTTTGACATGTACATCATCGACTAGTACGACTAGTAACACCATTATTATAGTTGTATAATCCATTTATACATTTAAAGCACTAACAATAATTTTGGTTAAAGAATGTGACTTTTGAACTATAACTATTGATAGAAAGCTAAGATGGAGCGTACATTGTTATAGATTTGGTTTTTAAATAGTGTAATAAGATTAGGTCAATCAAACAAGTTAATGATGCTGATAATAATGCATATATAAAGCAATAGTAAGATGGGATCATCGCTTAATTTCCAAATATTTATATAAAGATATACCAGTTTATTTTCTCTCTAAATGTTTATATGCTCTTAAAATATTTTGATTTTTAACTTTAAGATTTTTATCAAAATACAAGTTTGATGACTTTCTTTCTTTAAATTATTATTTTTAATTTATCTTGGTCTTTTTAAGATGTATAAAATTTTAAGACCTCATCCTTTTTTTTAACTGAAAACACTTTCCATTAAGAATATAAGACCTACTTATGTGAAAAGAGTTAATAGTATAAAGTTGTATATTAAGTTTAAGCTTGCTTACAAAGAATAATTGATTTCTTGATGGCAACTAACCTCATTCCAATAAAACAATTATCCTAAGTGGGTTCACACTAGTTTGAGCAAGTTTGAATATTTTGAGACTATTAATGTGCTCATTTAGTCGACTAAAGGCAAAATTGATCACAAACAAATGTGCTTTGGATAAACCAAGCATCAGGGCGACTTATTAGTTAAACCGTAAACCAAGTTTAATTTAAGATTTGATTTACTAAGATTTTAGCTAAATATTATTAATGTTATAATAAGAAGATAGCTACAAGTGATGACTACAAAGAAAGTATACAAGTGTGATAACTGAACTCTTTTCTTTCTCATCTCTTTTTAGACTTCCTAAATACCCCTCTTTGATTTTATTTTTCAATCAAACTTTTCTTACTTTGTTATCATTAGAGAGACAGGTCTTTTTCTATCTAAGCTCCTAATCAAGTTCCTTTCCCTTTTAAAAAATGAATTATGCATTCTCTAACCTCCCTTTCTAGTGTATCTCATATTTTACATTATCTCTTCCTTTCAACTCATCCCCAATCAAATTATTTTACCTCACTCATGCTTTCTGAACAATATCTCGAGGAGTTATATAAAAACCTACAATTTTTCACTCCTTCTGATGATAACACCTCAGTAATACCAAATGCTAAAATATAATTTCACATTTATACCATTAGTTTTGAGGAAAACAGAGAATCAAGTTATTAATGATTCCCTAACCTTATAAGTTTAGATTTCTTCCCTTCACACCAGACTCCTCTATTTTGGGCATTAGAGTTATAACTCTTCCCAGTGAGATTATTCAACAAGGAGCTATAAAATAGGCTCGTACATTTGTATGCTTCTTCGTGAACAAAATATTAACCTTCCTAATGGTGCAAAGATAGGTGTAAACTCACTGATCAAAGTTAATACGAGAAATCATACTTATAAATGAAAAATAATTATTCTTATTCAAATTTGTTGAACCTTAAAACATTCAAAAGGTATTTAAGTTAGAGCCATACCATATTCAAAGTAGGTACCTATTTTATAGAAAGGGGATACCTAGATTAAACTTGAAATATTTAAAGCTTAAACACATCCCTATATAGATTATGTTTCATAATTTGCCATTGGAATATTGGAAAACTACTAGTTTTGGTTATTTATCAAGCTCAATTGGGAGATATTTGTGTCTTAATAAACATAAAACAGTAATGAAGATGAAAGGATTCTCCAAAATCTAGATAGAGGTTAATATTAGCTTAAAACTACCTAAAATAATAAAAATCATAAGATTAAGCAATAATAGTAAGATGATGGATGATGAAATAGAGATAAGTCACTAGTAGAAACCTTAAGATCTAAGAAGTCATAAGGAATGGATGGAAAGTAGTACAAGGTTCATAGTTAGTTCATCAGAGGAATTGTTTAGTACCTTTATAGGTGCTGATACAAAATGAACCCACACCTTAGATAATGACTGAAGAAGCTTTTTTATCAAAGTATCTTAGTTGTTCTAGCTCTGATAAATTTGTAAAAGTTGCTCCAAAAGTTTATAAAAAGTTTGGCCCAATTATACCTGAGGAAAGATAGGGATTTAAGGGAGTCTTATATGCAAAACTTGCATATAATAAGTGTTAAAATAAATCATATCGTAAATTTGTCAAATGAATATATAAGGTGACACACAAAAAAATGCCTTAGACTCGTCTAATAATAAGAGAGTGAGCTCTCCAGTTAAGCAAGGTAAAGAAGAATTCATTGATACCAACACTAAAAAGAAACTAGGAAGGAAACCAAAGACTAAAAAGGCATCAAGCCCTTTCTCCCTCTCTACGATCTTGGCATGTAATGTTAAGGGCATAAATTGATCTAATAATTTTTGCATAACAAGGCTCTTAAAAACTAAAATCAAGTGTAGTACGCTTTAAACTTACATATGGATGTTTAGAAAGGGCAAGGAGGTAATACTAAACCACCAATCTCGCTATAGGAATATGATTATTATTGGTTATGATCCAAAACGATTATAGTCCTTCAACAAATTGATTAATGTATTTTATTATTTTAAATCGTAAGTATACGATGAAGTTGTAGCTAGCTATACAAGTACAGGTCGATCCCACTAGGAATACATGTACTAGTAGTGGCCTATTTTCTGTATTTAACCATCAAATAAAATGATGACTTGATTTAAAATTAAACTAAACTAAAACTAAAATAATAATGGATCAAGGCAGATATATCACAAAGATTAATTAAAAGTCAAATAGCTAGTACCTAAGTAATGAATCCCCCCAAGATAACTTAAATGTTAACCCTTTATCATGGAATTCAATTAACAATTATTGGACCATGGAAACTCCTATCTTGTGTTAATATCTTTCTTAAGACTACTAATAATTAATCCTCAGTTGATTGACTAAAACCTCTTATAGCCCCTAAGATTGAATTACTTCAATTCATGAATTTCTTTGTTAGGTTTGACCTTAATCTAAAGGATTTATGTGAACCTATCTCTAGTTTGTACGTAACTCCTTCCAATTATGATAGATCTATTCACATAATAAGATTTTTCAATCTCAAACTTTAAACTAATATCCTAGACATATTAATTTTATAATATAAACATATAATTGAATCTAAATAAATAAATCAATTAAATTGTATTAAATAAAGAATCAAATTATAGTCTCCATCATGTATCAGGTTTCATCCTACCGAAGCACTAAACAAACTTAGTTTCTAAACATAAAAAAAAGAAGCAAACATCAAAATTTCTAAAGATTAATCAAAAAGAAAAGAATTCATAGATATGTAGATTCCCTTCTCTATAATGAAATCATCTTGAATCATTGGTGAAAGGTTGTTGTCTATCGAATCTGTTGAAGTATCTTCATGTTTTACTCGTGCTAGGTTCAAAATTATGTCTCTAACTCTAATTTTGGCTCTTTATCTTTTTCTCTTGTAATTACCTTTTATATTGCTAAACTATGGTTTCTAGATTATACATGGTTAGCCACACAGCTGTGTGAGTGACCATTTATCTCAAAAACACTTCATAGTTGTGAATTTATATGTTCAAAGTAGCTTATATAGGTAGGGACACGTTCATGTATGTTACTTACATGATTGTGTTTCTCCACACTGGCAAAAACAATGTCTTCAAAGCTTTACATGTTTATAGTCCCCTGCATAGTCCCTATACATAATTGTATATGTTACTCACATGGGCGTATATCTATTCACACGGGTGTATGTATCCAAAATAACTCCAAATCTTCCACTTTATTCTATGATTTCCATCAAATTCGTCTCCTTTTGATCTATAAAGGTAATTAAGACCTAAAAATACACTTGAAAAAAATAAGTAACAAGAACAACGTAAAACTCTCAAATAATAAGCAAAACACACTCAATATAGACATAAAAATATAGCACAATAATAATTTATCAAGCACCTCCACTCTTAAGATTTTTCTTGTCCTCAAGCAAATCATAATCCAAGTCATCAATCTTAAAAACATCCATCCCTTATTAACTTCAACCTATCTATCCACATACTAAATCATTATATTACATTAATTAAATTAATATATATTTAGATTAAAGTTATCATATAACCAAATTTCATCAGTTAATATCAATAGCAATCAATTGATAATCATTTTGAAATTAAAAGCACAAATTTCACACCTTCACAAAGGATTCACTCATTGCACTTAAAGTGTTTAGGGTGGAAAATATAACAAACTTTCAAATCATTACATAGAAGGATTCTTAATCGTAAACTTGCAATAAAATCACGTTTTTTCCACTTATAAGTAAACTAGGAACACAAATCAAAAGGTCTTTCAAGTAAGATGTAATAAGGCTTAGGTAAGGTATGGTAAGGATAAATAAAAAGGGTAATAACATTAAAGGAAATTCACATAAACAAGATTGAATAGAACTTAATTAGTTATAGCATAGATCCTTTAACTAATAAATTCATTTGAACAACATTAATTCTTCTCATTCTATAACAAATATCACAACTTTTCATCTCCTTTTCTTTTTTTCTTTCTTTAATATACTCGCAACACATAATTTTCAACTTTGGTTACTCCTAAAGGATACAAATAGGTTAGCTCAAAATCAAATAATATAGGCTAAAATAAAGGGTTAAATCTATGTACCTTTATCACTTTAATGCTTCTAGTTTTAAAAATGTGGTCTTAAAATGAATAATAAGAAAAAGTTCATAATCATACAACTATGTATAAAAACACACAACAAAGAATATAGAAGTATAAAAATGATGTATTAGCTTTTAAGTTCAAAAGCTCACAAATAGGCTTCATAAATGTGAATAATTTGCTATTTTCATTCAAATGAATCATCTCAATGTTTCCTAAAAATATGGATTATAAAAGAAAGTTTATTCTAAATTTTCATCTTTCTGTAAACTAATTTAATTCAATAATCAACAATAAACTAAAGTGTTTCAAATAGGTTTTAACTAAATCAAGATGTTAGTCAATAAGAATGAATAATAAAGATTATGATAAGTTTAAAAAAATGAAATGTTTCTTTGAATTTTTCATTAACACCTTCCTTACACTTAAATTTGCATATTGTCCCTATTGCACATAATAATAATACGAAAGAATCAAATATCAAAGTAAACACAAAACATGAAAAAGGTATATGTTGGTACTTCCCTGAATAATAACAATTACACATTTTGAATTCGGTGAAGAGTCCATCCGATATGATATACATTCATCCTTGCAAAATATAAACAATAAGGAATAAGGAGATAAAAGAAGATAACATTGAAATTGCAATAATAAATTTTCAAAGTAAGAAAAATATTCAAGTAATAAAAGAAACAAAAGGAAAATCCTAATAGAACATCTAAACTACCTCTGAAATTGTCAATCTGCCATTGGTTCTAGTATGTTAGTCACCATAGGATCCTCGAGTCTCTATGCATCATATGGTTGTAGAGCTAAAGATGATGTAGTAGTTCCAAATGGTGGAGGTGGTATGGACATCTCGAGGTGTCCTACCATCTGCAATATGACCTCCATCCATCTATCATAGACCTCTTGTTTTATTATTTACTATAACAACTATATTTGATTCACACAGATAGTGCTCTAGACTCCCATAATCTACCACATGTATTTCTCTAATAGAGCAATTTCTAGTTTGTCCTAGTATATAAGTGATGTCAGCGGCTTGGGCAATCCTACACTTGTTGATAAGTATAAATTCTCCTGTTTTACTACTCCTCACTTCTGTGATAGTGGTGAGTCCTATCTTGGTAGCTACTCGACTATATTTGGATAATCCCTATCTGCTCTCAGTGTTTCCTGCTCATCTGGGACCCTGATCACTTGGTAGATGTCTCATATTGGACATCATCTCTTGCATACCATATGTATATTCTACGTAAAATCCAAATTGCTGGCAACTATAATACCGAGCATCCTAATCATTGGTAACCTCTTAAAGACTCAAATCCTCTATGCTAATCTCATTATATAAGGCCTAATGCATATCGTCCTTATCTTCTTCTCCTTGTTCTGAAGTTGAAAAAATTAAGTTAAGGTATGTCTTAGATGTATCAACATCCTCTTGCCCATACTTTATAGGTATAAAACATTTAGGTTGCTAAAAACTCCTAAACTACCTCGTCGCCCACTCAATGTATGACTTAGGATGCTATGGATGTATCTGAGTACAAGATGTTACAGTGCGGATGCTTTAGACTTGCATGGATCGTAGTTTGAATCCTCACTAATGTTTTGCCAAAAGTGATGGGTATACATCCCATACAAGAAAATCCTAGAAGCTCTATACTCTTGCATATGCATATAGTCTATGTCATAAAGGCCCGTCATCATGGAGAAGTCTATGTCGCTCATCCTAGTCATCTTTCTAAGCATCCTGAACAGGATAGTACTCAGTCGAACTTACTCGTAGTGACCCTTTTCTATGAAGAAAGTTGATTGGGTGTTTATTGTGCGTAAGTTTTAATATTAAACCCTCGATTATCCACAAGTAGACTATTTGTTAGCATAGTACCAAAGGTATAGATCCTATGAGAAGGGAGTTAATCTAATCCTAAAATGTAAGGCCACAAACAATAACATAAATCTAAATTGCATGAAACTAAAAATGAGAATTTAATTCAATCAATAAAATTTAGAATCAAATATGAATTTACTAATTATTAAGCAATTGTAACACACCTAAGAATCAACTGAAAGAATTTACCAATTGAGAGAATGGAAATTTACCTATCCTAACCTAACTGATTATGAATTATTCGATTGTTGGTTCCAGACTATCCTAGGGTTAATTACTCTCTCTCGAGTTATTACAATTAGTCCTAAATCATAAACCCTAATTGGATTATGGGAGTTGCAATCTCTCAATTTACAACCTTCCAAAACCCTAATTAGTTTTGAAGTTCTCTAATAAATGATCAGAAACCTATTTATAATCTCTCTTAGCACATTTTCTCGTTCTGATTCAATTTTTGTTCTATTAAATCACTTAACTCTCGTTAGTACAATTTAATCATTTTTCATTTGATTCACCCTCTAAGTTTATTACCAAATTATGAAATTGCATAATCAATCCACAACAAATCAAATAAAAACATAAACAATCATATTTCCATTAATTCAAGAATAAAATTCTAAAGGTGAGTTTAGAACATCCTCAACATTCTAGATCTTATCATCAACTACTCAATCTAATTTTATATAATGATAAAACTAAAAATAAATAGGAAATACAATTGAATTGGAGGATAAGATGTAGCAACATCGGGAAACCTCCTGATCCAGGAAGTACATCAAGTCAGCTTCTTCTCCTCTTCTCTCTTCCCTCTTCTCTTCCTCAATCTCTTGATGAATTCTCTCTAGGTTTTCTTAAGGTGACTGATGCAAAAGCTCCTTTCTGCCTCTTTTTCTTATTCTTTAAATATCCTCTTATGTTCTGAGAAACCCTAGTGTTTATCGAGATCTAAAAGGTCCAAAAATCCCTCAAATTTTGACTTTTTAATGTCTACACATTTGCCCAATGTAGGCCACAATCGTGGGCTATTTCCTAAGCTTCTGTCACAATCGTGGCCTGCATGTCACGATCGTGGGCTAACTCTCATATTTCTGACACAATCGTGACCCTCGTTCTTTTAACCCGAATGTCTCTGAAACTTCTCCTTTCTTCGATGTTGACCCTGAAACACTAGCAAACACATTAAGGTACCTCAAAAACATAATATTTAAGCTCAAAGATTTGTACTAACCCATAAAACACTTAAAACATGAATAATTAACAATTAACATAATTCTAACATAAACAAATACTAAATGATTCAATTAATGGCTAAACACAGGCCTCAAAACACAATGCAATTTACACTTATCAAACATGGAGAGCACTATAGCATAAACTCCCAGTACATAGGCTCCATGATCTCGAAGAATCAAGACCACGCTCCAAGACTGATCAAATATTGTACCTACTGGACCAAGTTAAAAACATTCGTTGATCATATATCTCTTATCCTTACATCGCTTAAACTACTCCTTGTGGGCCCTGGCATTGAAGATTAGCATCTCATATCACTCCTGTGGTTATGCTATAATCAGTTGTGCTAGTGGTGAGCGAGTTCCACTCAAGTCTCTAGATGAAACCAATCCTCTCTCTCTATTCCTTGATACCTCTTTTGTTCTTCAATGTGGCACGGATTCTTTTCTTATCTTTATTGTACCTAAAATTAAATTAAAATGTGAGAAAATAACAAATAGTAATATTAACAGACCATTTTTCCTCACATTTAATTATTATGCTCACTACACTATGGAATTGCGAAACATATAATTAAAAATTAAATTAAACTAAAAATAATATAATTTAAAAAATAATTAGAAAATTAAACTTAAAATGAAATTAAAATTGCAATTAACCAATAAAATTAATTTAAATATACAATTACCAATGCAATTCCTACAATTGTAAATTAAAAATGCAATTAACCAATAAAATTTATTTAAATATACAATTACGAATGCAATCCTACAATTGAATATCGAATTACACAATTTAACAAATAAACATTGTTGTACATCAATTCCAGAACCCAACTCTTGCTCTGATACCACAACTGTTGGGTACCCCGTCTCTGGAGCCCAACTCTTACTCTAAAAATCATAAGACTTGAGCATGCGTATTACCTTATGGGGTTGTTTCAATGAACCCTCATTAGCTATCATCCCGCATAGGTGGCAAGTGTTGGAGCCCATTTCCGAAGTCCAACATTCGGAATCGAAGGACATGGAGGACTCATCACCCAACTTAGAGATCAAAACAATTGGGAAAGTTCCAACTGGAAGTTTAGATCGGTTACTTTGGTACATTTATTCCTCATGGTCTTAAGCTTCTAAAGCCTCTAAAATCATTCGCTCAAGCTTAATGATTTAAAGACATACCTCAAATATTTTTGGACTAGTCTTGTCCATAACAGCCAACTGTGCACCACTTCCATCTGAAATGTAAACATCTTAGCGACTGAATTAGATTCCGATTTCTTCCTACCATTTGAAGCTCCATGTGTTGGGACCCGATCCGAGAACCAGATCTCAACCAGAAAAGCGAAAATGGAAGAAGCAGAGGATAATGCAAAACGCAAAACGAAAGCAGAAGCAAATCGAAATCGAATACGAATACGAACCCATATGAACCGAATCAAAGCAAAGAAACGAAACATAAGGCAAAATCAATTCGGATACAAATCAAATGACAAATCGGAAGCAAATGAATCGTAAGTGGAAACATAAATTGGAAGACAAAGCGAACAAAAACGAAACGAATCAAAGACGGAACAAAAACTGAACCCGACATCCGAACATAATTATCGAAGAAAACATTTGCATTGGAAACCTTAAGACATTCTAAATCCGGTATAAATTTTTTTCTCTTTTCTTTTCTTTCTTTTCCCTTTTACTCAGTCTCATACAAAGCCATACTCCTTTCCAATTTCTCAATCTATTTGATCCTATTTAAATCGTGACCATCAATTACACAAAATCTTTCTAATCCTTTCTTTTGTCAATAGACACTTAATACACATATCTATATATCCACAATTCATACATAATAAACGCTTCAATAATTCTCATTCCAATCAACACAATTCATCGGACCTCCTGTCCGGCATCCCAACACAATCATATGCAAATTTATATACAATACAAAACCATAATTTAATTTTCTATTCTCTATACAAAATTAACACATTCATACTCATACACAAATTTATATCCCCAAGTCTATACGCGAATCAAAATTCATTTTACCATTCCATATACATATCCATAATGTATTTACGTCATGAAATACGTGCTTACAAAATATTCCATAATACAACATCAATATTAAAATCCGAATACATAAAGGATACAAAATCCCCTAATTTCTCAACAAAAGTCTAAGATCTTGTTCTTACATCCATTTAACAAAACAATACAATGTGTACACATACAAACAAACAAAAACCTTCACTTTCTTTCACCCGATCTTCTTCTCATCACCTGTGGATGGGAATGAA
>JANZLD010000237.1:32011826-32026207 GCA_026413575.1 Erythroxylum carthagenense | reverse complement strand
TTTGATTAATTTTAAGGATTTGGGATTAGAAGTGAGAGAGATGATCACACGAAAAAGAGATGATTTTGATGCGGGAAAAAAAATCAAATCTATAATTGCAGACATTAACACGAGTAGGCAGAGGCAAGAACAGAAGTGATTGAAAAACAACAACGAAATGAAATGAACTCTAACCTAACAGAGACGGACGATGGCCACTGAGACGGACGATGGTTGGCGAAGACCGGATCTCCTTCGACAGATTGCAGATCTGGCGAAACAGACGCAAATGGAAACATGTATATATGCGTTAGCAGGAAATAAAGGGGAAGAGAAGAGAACAATCTGGATAGAAACACGCTTACCGTGCGTTTGGTAGTGGAGAGGAAACCGCAGATGAGAAGACGCAGGAAGGAAGGGAAGACGAAGACGAAGACGAAGGAGAGTTTATGTTTCAGCCGTTCATAAATCGGGGTAGATTCGTCATTTGTAATTTCTGTCCATTGGACAGAATGTTCTGTACTACAGATTTGGATCGAACAAGAATTTTATGTCCATGTCTAGGTTGGACAGGACAAAAATCAACCATAGACATTAACCAAACATGATTGTGGATAGGACTTTAGTGTCTTTGTCCACTGTCCACAGGGGTATGGATACTAACCAAATGTTACGTTAGGCTTGGTACTTTTGCTAGAAGTAGGCTACTGTTCTCTGAAAATTGAAAGGTTAAGTTATATGTCTAAGTTCATTCTTTATTGGGATCATCTTCAAGTTTTCTTTCCATACACAAAGTCTTCCATCAAACCCCTTTTAAGAGATTCCTCTGCTTTTCCTTCCTACACCAATCCCGCTTTGCTATTTGTATCTTCTACTCTAAGAAAAACCAGAAGCTAGTCATTGTCCTCAGTGAAGTACGTAAATTGCATGGAGTTTAGGGCTTGAAGATTTTGGAGTTTTCAAAAGGTAAGTAGTGAATAAATCCTTTAGAGTTGGGGATTTATGAAGAAAGTTGATAAATTACTATCATCTGCATGGAAATTGCATTTAAGTGTATATTCATAAATACTGTGTGGTTGGGAGGAAAAATTTAGATATAGTGTTAATTTTAGTTTTTGAAAGATTATTAGTGTTTAGGTGATGAAAAAGTGATGTTGGAGTTGATATAGCAATATCTTGATCTGAAATTTCAGTAAAACTTCTGTACCAATCTAGATAGATTCATGAAAATGGCCTTTATGAAAGTTATAAATCTTCCTTTTATCTTTCCAACAATATATAGTATGAAAACTTGGACATCTGAGTTGAAAGTCAAGGGTCTTATAAGAGAAGATGTTCAAAAGCGAAGTTATTTCTTCTATCTTTAACTTCTTCTATGTTACTGTTCATGAACTTCTTCTGTGTTATTGTTCATAAACTTCCTTCTGTGTTTCGCTCCTTCTGAGTTTTCTTCCTTCTGTGTTTTGTTCCTTCTATGTTTCACTCCTTCTGAGTTTTCTTCCTTCTGTGTTTTGTTCCTTCTGTGTTTTGCTCCTTCTGAGTTTTCTTCCTTCTGTGCTTTGTTCCTTCTGTGTTTCACTCCTTCTGAGTTTTCTTCCTTCTATGCTTTGTTCCTTCTATGTTTTGCTCCTTCTGAGTTTTCTTCCTTCTGTGTTTTGTTCCTTCTGAGTTTCGCTTCTTTTGAGTTTTGTTCCTTCTGTGTTTTGTTCCTTCTATGTTTCGCTTCTTTTGTGTTTTGTTCCTTCTGAGTTTTACTGACGCGTCTGCTTCTGTATTTGTCGACGCATCTTCTTCTGTGTTTTGCTAACGTGTCTTTTTCTGTGTTTTACTTCTTTTGTGTTTTACTTCTTCTGTATTTTGCTTCTTCTGAGTTTCGCTTCTTCTGTCTTTTTTTCGTCTGGCCATAACTTCTTCTCTAGACACCCAAATGAATTGATTCTTAAACCATGGGACTCGTAATACATTTCCTTACATCTCCACCTAAAAATGTTAGCCATTTGAAATGAATTGAGAAAGATTGAGTGAGAAATGTGGAATGGGTATAGTGAGTGCGCTTTTAAAATTTTATGAACTAGGGTTATTCCATTGAACTTACTTCGGTGTTTCGATTATGCCTGGATCTATAGGATTCTAGATGAGTAATGAATTGTGATTTCGTTGGTTTTAGTGAGACATAAACCTAAGTATGAATCATACTTAGATGACTTTTGATATGAGACCAATTTTGTGATGAAATTGATTAAAAATACCCGAGATTTTCATGAACATGCATTGTACATAAGTTAATTCATATATGAGCATCATTGGATACTTATGATTGAAGAAATTGTGATATTGTGTATATTATTTGTTATAGAGGAGCAACTGGGACGTCAATCTCTAGACGTTGCCGGATCTTCTAGGCATTAGCTTCGGGAGAAACTAGTGAGTAACCTAGATAGTCTCACTTAATTACTTGTTTGCTTAGATTATATTTTGAATAATGAATGAATGAGATTCGATTGTGGATTCCGGACATAAGGTCCAATGACTATGAAATGTGGATTGGGTTATTGAAGTGCAGTTTGAATGTGAATGTGGAGGCCTAAATGCTTAGAAGGTGATTGATTGCGGTACATGCACCCCATTCATGAATGCATGAAATATAATGGCAGTTGTGACCAGAGTAGCCAACGATCAGAGCTTAAAGCTCAATGTGTGGAAATGAGTCTCGAGCTCAAAAATGTTTCAGAGCCTCTAGCTCAACGTATAATGAGCCCTGTGTCCTCTTCTGATAAGGGACAGTTATTAATGAGTCCGGTATCTAAAATAGATACGGGAGAGTTCAGGCACTCGATCATAACAACGTAACAATTGGAAAAGAATCTAATGAATATTTCATATGCATTTGGTTATGTATGTTTGATTGATGGAAATGCATAATTTGCTTCTGTTTAAGTGAAAATGTAATACTTATGTAGAGTGCAAAGTTGTGAAATAATTGTCATGTGAATTGATGTGCTGCATGAATTGAGTGAACCATCGATGATGGTTACCTCATTGAGTTCGCAAAGCTTACCAAAATTGTAATGTTGTCTTTTCAGGATCGAGAGACGACCTTAACTACTGAGAGGGCTCCACTAGCGTGTAGATTGTGCTTTAATAAGTGAAGTCATGGCTCAAAGGTCGGTCAGTTGAATTTTTTGGATGACTTAGATAGATTTGATGTTTTCCTCTTTCATATAGTACTTTTGTATTAAGTTTCATTAATGCACCTGTAGAAGAAGTTAAAAGACAATGTAGCCTCTGTTCTTTGATAAATGAAATGAGGAAAAAGTTAGTTTAAAAATTTTGTGATTTTCTGTTGATACTTATTAAGTGAGGAATGATATGATGTCACATGAAATGAAGGTAATGATCGAACGTTGCTCGCCCTTATCGTAGGATATGTGCTGAAATGATCTCCAGACGTCTCGGTGAGTATCCTGCAATAAGGGGGCGCTACAGGACTGATACTTGTGGGTCTTGAGTATGGCCTTAGAGATACTCCACTGTTATTATTAATCTGGGTTTCTAAAAGTGAAAAACCTTCTTCATATGACCTTATCATCATATAAGGTAATAGTTTGGGGATCTTCATTTTACATAAGAAAGCTTCGTAAAGAAATATTGGTATCAAATGGTTATTCACTTTTTCATCATAAAATTTTCAAATAATTTTTTAATTTTGCTGGTGTGTTCTACTAGATCATAATATTAATCTAGCCGAAGAATATAATTTGTTGCCATACATAGTTTAAATTAATAAAATAATAAAATTTATTTAATAATTTTTTAACACGAGCTGCGTAATATTGAATCTTTCTAAATTTCGCACTTTAGCATGACTTCAATAATGATGATGATGAATTTTGTTAGTTTAAATAATGAACTATATAGGGGTGAGCATTATTCGGGCCGACCCGATTATCCAGCCTGCCCCAAATTAATTCAGGTAAGTAAATGCTAAATTTCGGGTAATTCGGGCTGGCCCGGGTATTACCCGAATTATTTTCGAGCCGGGACGAGTAACTCCGAAAAAATTCGGCCCTACCCGATTACTCAAATTAGTTTTAAAAGAATTATGAAATAGGGTAATTAGGATAATTCAGGTAAATCGGGCCGGGATAATTCAGGTAAATCGGGCTGGGTAAATAGGTAATTCGGGTAAATCGGGCAGGGTAAGTTCGAGTAATTGAAAGTTTGAGTTCGGGTCGGGTAAGGGAAATTTTTTTTGGGTAATTCGGACCAGACCCGAACAGTAAAAATTGGGCACGAATTACCTGAATGCTCACCCCTAAAATTATATGCATCAACCGCGTAGGAAAAGAAAGACGGTCTTTAATTAGGTTTCTTTTGTGTTTAGCATCAAGAATAGATACGAGTAGGAACAAAAGAAGTGAGGGATGAGCCGCCAATGGCAGCATAAATCAAAATAATCGAAGATTGCTTGCTACCATCCCAAGTGGCGCTTATAAGATTAGCCGAAGAAGAATAGGCTGGGATGTAACAACATCAAAGCAGAACTAGGCCTCCGGACGACAAAAATGCACCTAGAGACAGAAGGCATCAGCTAAGAGCCGGTATGAATGAGCATTAATTAATGCACCTAGACACAAGGCATCAGCTGACAGCTGGTCTGAGCATTAATTACGAGAATCTCACTCTTCGAGGAGCATTTCAACTCATGAAGCATCCGTCGGAGGGATTTATACTTGCACAGTGAAATGAGCTCCAATCTTTACTGATAAGATATGTTGGGACGCTTGGCGATACTGCAAACATCCAGTTCCTTCATTTTTCCGCCCACGAAACATGGGCTTGGGCTAGGGCCAGCTGTAATTTGCACAACTTGGTAACGGCTAGTACGAATCATGCACGATGGTGTCTATTTTGTCACGAACAAATACACTTATTGGATTTATTCTAGTATAAATCTGAATACTTCCATAGTATCTCCATTTTAGGCAGCCAACAAGGGAATGATTAGCTATGAAATCAGGTGTCAAATTGTAGAAGCTCAAATCTACTGTTTTTATTAATAAATAATTGGGATTTATTCAAACAAAAAACATTATGTACTCGGACGGTGCAAGTGCATAGTTGGTAGTTGTTAAGAATTAATAATGGATGTAAGAAGCATTACTTTCCTATGATATTAATGGCGATGTGTCTGAAATGAAAAGCCGCGTCTCTGACAACGGTAGATAAGTTGTTGTTGGGGATATTATTTTATTCTCAACATTTTATTAATTAGTGAATGAATAGAACGAAGGTTTGGTGATAGGATTTGTTGTTTGTCCGGGACCCACATTACACTCACATTCTCGCGTGACAATTTTTTCATCCAAATCAACTAAATTACAGAAGCTTGCATGATAAATGAAACAATTGAGTGGGCTTAATGTCAACTAAGCTACTCAAAACGAAACGTTGTTGTGTGCAGAAAGCTGAATAAAACTAATAATTACAATCACTGCAAGAGTTAATAATGATGCGCTTCTTTTTGGTTTTAAATTTTAACTAATGTCTGCAACAAATTAGATTTATTAGAGGTTAAATAAAAATATAGTTTATAAAAATACAACGAATATATTCGCCTAATCAGCTGTTTCGGCTAAGTCTGCCGACAATGTACGTTCAATTGACTGCTTATCGAATTGGAAGAACAAGCAACGGTTCTTTCTTTCAAACCTGCCCCCAACGTTATACCGGCGGGCTATCCTCAGCCACATATAAACTATCTATTCTACAAGAGATGAAAACTGTGGACACGTGTCATTTTCTCAAAATTACATCAAAACTCATCTAGTTCTGTCAACACCTCTGGCACTGTTACCGCCGTGGATGAGGATTCATGAAGGACTGTATTGCTCGTAACTCGTCGGCCTCTTGGGTGGTGGTCTACACCATAAATTTTCACGTGTACTTAATTTTGTTACAGCCATGAATCGAGGGACGTTGTGGCTGGCTTTTAAAGTAAGAAAAAACAGTAGCATAAGATGACTGAAAGTGAACGCGATGGGCAACAGACGGATAATAAGAAAATTCGTTTTTGTAAGAACTAGACTCGGAAACGAAGGGGTCAATCAAGTCAGGACAAGGAGATTGTGGTGATGATACTGATGAGTGGGGAGCCTGGTTAAAGTGCATTGTAGGGTCCGTCAAATCATGCTCAATGAAATCCATTTCAGAAATACAATATTCAATAACTCAAGTGCAGAAATAGTCACCCAATCAAATATTGGATAACAATAGTTTCCAAAATCTCAAGGCTTTAACTTAATATCTAAATGGGTTCAGGAGGTTCACCCTTTCCAAAAGAGTTCTTTATTGGCAATATCCTTTACCTTCAAACAATTATACAAAATAGTTTATAGGAGATTTTGTACACTTTAATTTCAAACACGCGGTTAAAGAGTACGATTTTATGATAAAGTTAAAAGATCTTTCACTTACTAAATTTAAGAAACATAAGAAAATGAAAAGCAAAAAGCGGAGCACAGCAGGTTCGGCTCGGATCATCCTCGTCAATATATACCCCTGCACAGCCCTACTTCCAATGCTACAAAGCTGAGACCTTTCTATCTTTCCCTTTCTCTTTCCATCTCTTTCAAAAGAGTTGTTTCTTTTCTCTTTGCGTGGGGTTTCAGTAAAGACCTTGACGATGCCGAAGGAAGGTATAGCAGAACATGGATCATTCCCAGCCAAGGACTACCATGACCCACCACCAGCTCCATTGATCGACGCCGTGGAGCTAACACAGTGGTCTTTCTACAGAGCCCTGATTGCCGAGTTCATAGCAACCTTGCTCTTCCTTTACGTCACTGTCTTGACTGTTATCGGCTACAAGAGTGAGACCGCTAAGAACACTGACGCTTGTTCTGGGGTTGGAGTTCTCGGAATTGCTTGGGCCTTTGGTGGAATGATCTTCGTTCTCGTCTACTGCACTGCTGGTATTTCTGGTGAGTTCTCTGTGTTATCCCTTCTATTCCAAAAAGCTCATAGGTTGAAACTAGTTTTGTTTGAAAAGATAAATAATTATTTTGGAGGAAACTGCGTCCATTCTTTTCCTTTTCCTATACTGACTGACTTCGTCTTCACTTTGGTAATGAGATTTTAGCAAATACTGACACAATTTCTCATCGTGTTGTGTGTGTAGGTGGTCATATTAACCCAGCGGTCACTTTCGGGCTATTCTTAGCCCGCAAGGTGTCCCTGGTTCGGGCAGTGATGTACATGGTCGCTCAATGCTTGGGAGCAATATGCGGTGTTGGGTTGGTTAAGGGCTTCCAAAAGTCCTACTACAACAGGTACGGTGGCGGAGCCAATGAGCTCCAAGACGGCTACAGCAAAGGCGTCGGCTTGGGGGCTGAGATCATTGGGACTTTTGTCTTGGTCTACACCGTTTTCTCCGCCACCGATCCCAAGAGGAACGCTAGGGACTCTCATGTGCCAGTAAGGACCTAACAACTTTATTTGGCTTGATCTTGCTTTAATTTATTTGCTTTGATAACCAAAATTCCGTTCGTAATATGTTCAACCTACTTCATTGGAAGGCGGCATCAATATAATTGCTACTTCCAACTGATGAGCTAACTGGAGCGTTGAGCACACGCATAAAAATAATGGGTTGTTTGCATTCGTGGGTGCTGTTTCAGTTCGTCCAAAAGCCCATTGTCTTTTTCCTTTCTCGTAAACTGGTTTCTACTTTGTTCTGGGTTCCATTGTCTTTTATTTCTGTAGTTTCTAGTCTTTTTCCAACCTTAGTCTGAGGAAAGGCCAAAACAAACCGCTGTAACGGATACAATTACAGGACCCTGATGAAAAGCAGATTGTCTTTCCTTTCTGTTTAGCAAATCTTGATTTCGTCGCATGTGTCTACTTTTGTTGTGCTCATGTACCCCTAAGTATGTATTATTTTATTGCTCACTAAAAGTTCTTGACTTAATAACACTGATTATAAGAAAAATCTGTTGCCTTATGCTTAATGTACAGGTTTTGGCTCCACTTCCAATTGGATTTGCTGTATTCATGGTTCACTTGGCTACCATCCCAATCACTGGTACTGGCATCAACCCTGCTAGGAGTCTTGGAGCCGCAGTTATTTTCAACGATGACAAGGCCTGGGACGATCAAGTGAGGCTTCTCTGCGAATAAATGATAGTTTAGTTTAACAACTGGAATGGGCTTGAAGTACTTATATGTCTTCTTTTATTCTTTGCAGTGGATCTTTTGGGTGGGACCTTTCATTGGTGCAGCCATTGCAGCCTTCTATTATCAATTCATCTTGAGAGCAGGAGCTGTTAAGGCCTTTGGATCATTCATGAGCAATCCTACTGTTTAATGTTAGAGAAGGAGTGCTTTGTGCTTCGTAGCTTGCTCAAACCACTCTCATTTAGATGTTGAATCGAAGGCCCAGGATATCGTTGAACTGTGGATAAAGTCTCTTTTCTTTTAATCATCCCTTGTTGTCGTTTTCAAGCACTCCTCTAGTATTCACTCAATGTAATGTGTTCCTAGTTCCTCGACAGTTTTTGTCCCTTGCGCCTACATATGTCCCCCAAGGCTTATGGAGTCAAGTTTTTTGCTTAAGGAAATAAATGTTTCGTTCCGTCGTCATCTTTAATAGTAATCTCCAATCGTTCACCATAGTAATAAGGTTGCAACTTGGAAGAGGTAGGTACCGGAGTAATTTGTTTCTGCTACCCATTTTGTTTATACCAACTGGCAATGAAATGAATCTTGGTGGTACTCTTTACATTGGTGACTTTAAAGGTAAACTAGCCATCAGCGCTTCATCACAAATGCAATGGATATTTTAATTTATATGTCTCTGTAGCCCTCAAATCTAGGGCCATACTACGAGATTCTGGGATTTAAGATAAAGTCAAGACGCCAAAAGCATATCAATCTACTTCTACGCAAACTCCAAAAGGAATAAAAGCTTATTAATCTTCTCTTGCCAAACTTGGGATGTGTCAATTTTTTGTTAGGATCGTATCTCGCCTCTAATACTTTTAATAAAACTCCTTTGGCATTGGCATGGGCGTTGTGAAAATAGTTATTTTTTTTAATATAAAGAGGGAATAAAACAAATTACACGACGAGTCTTGGAAAGCAGATCTCTTACATATCTTCTAAATAGAGAATATGGCATCAAATAGTGTAGTATCAAAATAAATGGTTCCTACATCAAAAATGCTCAGCATAGTTCATTAGCTAGTCAGCACATCTGTTATTTTCGCGGTAGATATGACGATGTATAACAGTCTAGTTTTGAGCAAATACTTTATTAATACTCTAAACTATGGAATTGAGAATCCGTGATCGGCTCGCCGAGGAAGAAATGGAGTTGATCGTCGCTATCGAGTCCACTTCAAGTTCGATCCGGTGATAGCCGAAGTTCCATGCGAGCGTAAGCCTTGTATACACTCCCCAAAGTTCTGCATACACCGATGAGCACCAGCAGAGATTTTGGATGAAACCTCCAAACTAATTGCCTATACTATCACAGAGGATGCCTCCTACTGTGGCTAATAATGCGGAACGTTTGAATGCGCCATTCGTGTTTAACTTGACCCACCCACTAAGAGGTTTGCATCATCCTATGAGTTGCTCGTGTCGAGGGCAGTGTCCCGGAATAGCACTCCTCTGCCAAGCAACTGACTTGTGGATCTGATCTACATCAGACAAAATAGCATAAACAGGTGAGGATGGTCAAATAAAATGTTTGTCAAAGAGGGTCATATTTCTCCATGTCTATAAGAGCCAGCAAGTAGCCCTAAATAGGATCGACTAATCATGCCCAAACACTCATCAGTGGTGTTAGAGGTTTGTAATGAGCCACTGTCAAACCGACTTAGTGAAAAAATCACTATTAACTAGTTGAGGAGGGAAAGTGTTCCACACTTGGCAGGCTTTGATGCAATCTCTCACTGTATACTGCGAGGATTCTTCGAGTCTACAGTGGTAACAAGTTTCATCCGTAGTGAGGTGCCTTTGGACCCGATGTTGGTTGGCTAGTAACTGATCTTGGGCGAGGAGTCAGAGGAATAATCGAATGCGTTGAGGGCCATTCTATTGCCAGATTACCTTCCAAATTTTAGTAGTTTCAGTGTCCTTATGATCCATTAATATAGAATAAGTGGAAGCGACAATGAATTGTCTGGTGTCTGACATTCCCTATCTTAACTTATCCTACCCTAGCTAGGTCTTCGGGGAGAAAGTTCTTGCGATTGATCTGCAGATCGATGTCAGGAGACAAGCTTGGAAGGCGTCCCAATTCCAATTACCGTCAGTGTCCACAAAATGTTAGGCACTGAGGTTACTAGAAGGAGTAGGAATTGGGGTGGTTATATGGTTAATAAAAAGGTCCCACTCCCTCAACCCAAGGTTCCAGTCAGAATCTAGTCTTAGTGCCATCACCGATCACCCATTTTATGCCCTGAAACATTAAGTGCCAAATATTCTTTATGTTATTCTAGATCATTGATCCACCGGTTGTGTCGATAATGGTAGGGGGATTATTAACATCAAAGTTATATTTCACCGTGAGAACTTGAACCTATAAAGCAATAGGCTTGGCAATCAGAGTCCATCCTAATTTTGTTAGGAAGGCATCATTGGTTTTATGGATTTTTCATATGCCAAGACCCCCCCTTTTGGTTTGCAAACGTCCTCCTAGTTAACTAAGTGAATCCGCTTGTTACCATTAGACGAGCCCCACAAAATTATAGTATAGCTGTATTAACTTCTCCAGTGCATTGCAAAGGCTGAGGGGCAGCCGGACCATCTATATAGTATAGCTAGGGAGGGTTGCATGATGGATTGAGTTGAAGTGATACGTCCTGCAAAGGACAAAAGTTTGGAAGACCAGCCTGATAAGCATTGGTGAACCTTGTCTAGAATGAATTGATATGTTCTCTTGTTCACTTGTTCGTGTAGAAGTGGAACTCCATGATAACGTCCGAGATCTTTCGTTTGTATAAAGCCTAGTGCACTGCTTAAATAATGGACCGTCGAGGTATGAATATTCTTGGAATAGAAGCACCTAGATTTATCTTGACTGACGCGTTGTCGTGAAGCAGCATAAAAAGAATTTAAGGTATCTAGAATAGTGTCCACTTGATCCATAGAGGCTTTTGAGAAAATGATGAGATCATCAACGAAGAACAAGTGAGAAAGTGGCGGTCCATTTTTTCTTCATTTAATAGGACACCATCGACCTTCTGTCACAACTTAAGTGATTGATTGCCCTAGACTTTCCATACACAGGATGAAGAGGTAGGGCAATATGGGTTCATCCTGACGAATGCCTCAGGAGGGGCTAAAAGCCTCGCTAAGTTTATCATTCTACCTTACTTGTAGGGAAACTGAGGAAATGCACTTCATAATGAGATTAATCAGTGACTCGAGAACTCCTACATCCAATAAGGTATCTTGAATGAAATCCCATGATAGACGATCATAAGCTCTCTCAAGGTCCACTTTTATAGCTATTATGCCTTTTTGACCTGTTTTCCTTCTCATGGTGTGGATGACTTCTTGGGCGATAATAATATTATCCGTAATGAAACGCCGTGGGACAAAACTGCATTAGGTTGGGGCTATCAGATCTTTGAGGTAAGATTTGAGCCTATTAACAATGATTTTAACAATGGCTTTATAGATCACTGAGTATAAAGTAATGAGCCTTTACTGCGTAATCGAAGTGGGAGACGGAATCATTGGTATAAGAACAATAATGGTGCGGATTAGACTAGATTCCCAAACTTCATGTCTAAAAATTCGTTGTAAGAATAATGTCAGAGAAGGGCCCACAATATCCGATTGGGATTGGAAGAATAAAGCAGGTAAGCCATCAAATCCTGGTGCCTTGTTGGGCGTCATATTGAAGAACGTCGTCTTGATTTCATCAGATTGGAGGGGTCGGTCCAAATCAGCTATAGCTTAGAGGGTTAGACGGGGAAACTACCCATGGATCTGTTGGTCCGTCGGATGTTGGTTGTCATTCATATATAGTTTTGTGAGGACTTGTTGAGCGAGTCTTCTGATGCTCGTTGGATCTAACATCACATTTCCATTTTCATCTTTCAAGGAGGTAATCCTCGCTTGCCGTTGTTTGGCCATGGTGATTGCATGATAGTATCTGGTATTTTTGTCACCCTGGCCTAACCATTGGCACCTAGATCGTTGGTGCCAATAAAGTTGATACAACCAGCTTTCTCAATGGAGTTCCACGTCTTACACATCAACCTAACAAGCTACACATGCCAAATGATCCAATGACAACGCAACAAGCTTCAAGGCTTAAACAAGCAATGCAAGCTTTTTTTTAAGCCCAAATCACAAGTTAAGTACACGAGGAGGCCGAAACATCCATAGAGGAACACCAAGGCACGCCCAAGCTTGTGACTTTATTAGAGGAGGCGTTGGAAGAGGCTAGCACTTAGCCGTTTAGGCCCATTTTTGATAATTTGGGTTTATTATTTATTATCTCATATTTCAGGCTCAAGGACTTATTTATGGGTTGTTCTTTCAGTTAGTAGCATGTGCTTTATTTGTTTGAGTTATTTTGAGACTTATTTATTTTAATGTATTTAGCCCATTCCTAAAAGGACTTGGATCAGATTATGTTCAATGAGCTAGATGCTCCTAGATTTGTTAGGATTAGCCTAATTTGTATTAAATGGGCTTGCAAACCCATTCCTATTAGGGTTAGGACTTGGTCAAGGTATTTATACCTTATTATAACCTTGTAACCTTAGATTGGATGATGAATAAAATTTCAGAATTGAGTTCTTAAAGTGAAGCATGATTGTCTTCATGGTTACTTCAAGAAATTGATTTGCATCAATAAGTAAGTACTTACAACGTAAATTGATTTCTGATTTCTTTGGGATTGGGTCTCAAACTTATGATTTGGCGTTTGATCTAGCATATTCTTAGAATAGAAAGATTATGGTTTTGATTCAATAAGATTAGGGGATGATACAACCAGCTTTCACAATGGAGTTCTACGCCTTACACATCAACCTAATAAGCTACATATGCCAAGTGGTCCAATTACAACGCAACAAACTTTAAGGCTTAAACAAGCAATGCAAGCTTTTTTTCAAGCCCAAACCACAAGTCAAGTACATGAGGAGGCCGAAATGTCCATAGAGGAACACCAAGGCATGCCCAAGCTTGTGACTTTATTAGAGGAGATGTTGGAAGAGGCTAGCACTTAGCCATTTAGGCCCATTTTTGATAATTTGGGCTTATTATTTATTATCTTTTGTTTCAGGCCCAAGAACTTATTTATGGACTGTTCTTTTGGTTAGTAGCATGTGCTTTGTTTGTTTGGGTTATTTTGAGACTTATTTGTTTTAATGTGTTTAGCCCATTCCTAAAAAGACTTGGATCAGATTATGTTCAATAGGTTAGATGCTCCTAGATTTGTTAGGATTAGCCTAATTTGCATTAAATGGGCTTGCAAACCGATTCCTATTAGGGTTAGGACTTGGTCAAGATATTTATACCTTATTATAACCTTGTAACCCTAGATTGGATGATGAATAAAATTTCAGAATTGAGTTCTTCAAGTGAGAAGTGATTGTCTTCATGGTTACTTCAAGAAATTGATTTGCATCAATAAGTAAGTGCTTGCAACGTAAATTGATTTTTGATTTCTTTAGGATTGGGTCTCAAACTTATGATTTGGGGTTTGATCTAGCATGTTCTTAGAATAGAAAGATTAAGGTTTTGATTCAATAGGATTAGGGTTTTCAAGAACCTTGTTTTCTTGGGGTTTCCATATCATCATGGTATCAAAGCTTTGAGGGTTTTCAAGAACCTTGTTTTCTTGGGGTTTCCATATCATCATGGTATCAAAGCTTTGACTTAATTCTATTGAATTCATACGTACCTTTATTTTATTTTTCCTATTTGTTTATAAAAAAAAGTGAACAATACTGACCCGTGAACAGTAACAGTAACAGTACCGACTCGTAAATAGTACTGACCCGTGAACAGTGCCCTAAAAAAAACTGAACAATACCCGAAAAAAGGAGTGAACAGTAGTGAAAAAGGGTGAACAGTACCCAAAAAAACTGAACAGTACCAAAAAAAAAGAGTGAACAGTAGCAAAAAAAGCCATTGAAAAACACGTTGAGTTGCCTATTTAAAACCTTGGGTAGATTTGAATTTTGTTCTTTGAGCTTTCAGGTTTTGTTGAGTTTTACAATACATTGAGTGTCTTTCTTTGATTCTTAGTTTACTTTCTTGTTTGTGCCTTTCTTTGCTTCCATTACATTGAATTGCACAATCTTGCATTCATATTGTTTAATTATAAACAAAAATCATTGCATACACATCTTTTCCATTCGTGTATTAGCATA
>JANZLD010000237.1:31963751-31979111 GCA_026413575.1 Erythroxylum carthagenense | reverse complement strand
AGTTTTGTTTAGGGGACTGATAGACTTGTCTATATTTCTGTTGGATGTTTTGTAACGAGAATAGTATTATGGTTTTAGAAAAATTTAGTGATTTTGATATTGTGGATTTTATTGTATTGATGCCATGTGGATTATAGTATTGATCGAATCGTAGTGCACCCTTATTGTGGGATATGCATCGGAACGACCCACGGGTGTCCCGGTGCGTACCCTGCGATAAGGGGGCACTACAGAGTCTTCGTCTTCGAGGTGCTTTTGAATGCCTTCAAGTATTGCCAGAAGACATTTTGTTTGGTAAAAAATGTTTCCAAACATGATATAGTTTCATTGTTGTAGATGTTTCGAAAAGTTTCTGATCTCACTGCTTAAATCAGGAATAGTAAGGGTCCAATTCTCTGCTACAAATTGACTAAAGTTAGCATGCATCAACTAAGCTAATTGAAATTGAAAGGATCTAATTATCGAAGGAGAGTGCACACTGTTGGTAAGAGACACTAATAGAGGCCGATGATCTAATTTCAGGAAAGGTAGCTGAGTGATTGTAGTGTCCTTGAAGACAGATTACCAGTCACTTGAACAGAAGGCTTGATCTAATCTAGCGAGAATTTGTCCTTTCCTCCAGGTGAACCGAGGCCTTGAAAAACCTAGATCCTGAAGTTGAAAACTTTGCAGACATTCACGAAATTAAGAATTTACTATAGGTTGTAGTCGAGAGCCTCCTCGTTTATCAGTACTTTCTAACTTGGCATTAAATTCCCCACCTAAAAGCCAAGGTCTGTTGATAATCCTGGCAATTTTCTGCAGATACTGCTATAAATAATTTTGTAACGAGTACGTAGGGCTAGCATAAATTGTCGTGAAATCAAACGATAAGTGGTCCCACTCAATATTGACATGCGCGAATTGTCGGTGAGCTAACAAAATACGAACCACAATGTCTGCTTTCCAAAGTAGCCATATGTCGCCCGAAAATCCCTCTGCTTCCACCCTGTAAGATTGTGTAAAACCTAAGCTCTTAATAACTTTCGTCTTTTGTACTCCACTAGTACGAGGCTCAACTAGAACAATAAGGCGCAGTTTATGAATTCGAACGTAGTTTTTGATAATAGGCTTGAAGGTCCTACCTTCTGCCCCTTGGTAGTTCCATATGAATATCGACATAAAAATCGGTGAAAGGAAATTTAATCTATCTGCGAGTTGACTTCATTATTAGTCAGCTCCCGACCCTAACCTGTCATGACCTTTAATAGAGTCTCCTCCATCTGAGTATTAGGCTCAACATTCATTGTAGTGACTGATGTTGAACCTTCTTTTGGATCCGGTGGTCTCGGAGGGGGTATTTTATAGGTTTGACTATCTGATGTCGAGACAGGGTACGTAAGGTCTTAATTGGGATCCTCCTCCATGTCCCCATAGCCTAATTCCGCATGTGTGGGCAGATTGATAGATTGATCGTGTATTATAACATCTGTGTGGGATGGGATGGATAGGGCCACGTGGTCCATTTTTTGCCTTGGGTTTTCTAGTTGACTGGGCTTGGAACGAGGCAGGAGCTGCATTTGTCGGGTTTGGCCCATGATTTGGGTCTGTCTAGCTTGGCCTACATCATGTATCTGGAGAGGAGCATGCGGTGAAGTTTTGAGGCTTGCATTAAATGCTCCACTTCGCCCAACAGATGACACATGTTTTAATCTACTCTCTTTAAACATCGATGGAGTTAGGGATTTTGTTTTGGTTTGGGGTTGGATCGCCTTAGGCTGAGGTGTTGATGTTGGGGTCGCCTCAGTTGATTGAGGTAGGTCTAGTCCTTGCTCTAATGGCTCTAAATCTGTCAGAGTTGTGAATCTTGAGCCCTTTGAGCCGATATGGTGAGGAATGTTGTTGTAGTCTAGCAGTTGTGTCGTTGAGGTTCGCGGAGCACTTGCATCCATGGTCCATAACTGTCTTGTCGGTGTCCAATTGAGGAAGATTCAGTCGGTTGTCGGGTGGGTTGGACGTTATCGGTCCACTAGAAGGTTGTTCCTTCGCAGGTGATTTAGGCGGTCTCGTGGGGCAGGTCATGGTCTCGTGACCGACTAAAACCCCCACGAAGGACTTGCCCCACTAGATCGTCTAAAACACCCGCGAAGGAACAACCCTCCAGTGGATCGATAACGTCCAACCGACCCGCCCACAGGAGAAGCATATTTGAGGTAGTCCTTTGTAGGCTAGCCTGATGATTTCGCCATCTAGCTCCACGATGGGTCAGAGCATGGAGCTGAGGTTGATATCCACGGCCACCCGTGTGAACTTGCCCTGTTGGGTGAGTTGTGTGAGGTTGTTAATTTTTACTGTTTGACCCACCTGATTCCCAAGAGCTGTGAGGATTGAAGGGTGGTATCTGGCGACTGGTAAATCGGGAAAACACACCCAGGCTACCGTATGCGTTATTTTCCTAGAGGAGGATCGAAATTCAGGATATCATGGTTGAACTGATAAGGTATGCCCAGCGATGATCCACAGTCCCTGGGTAAATGTTTGAACATAATCTTCCTCCTCCATGAAATTAACGAGGTAAAATTCATTTTCTATATCAACAATTTTCATTGGGCCCTTTGGTTTCCACATTGAGAGCAGTCTAGATTTGACCATATTGAATCCTAGTGTTCGGCCTAGTAGTTTGATAATTATTGGATTTGCCCAAATTTTGTCGAGTTTTCCTTTGAGTGTGTTGGAAAACTCTAACCCTATGTTGAATTTTCCTTATATAACAGATATGACTCCCTCAATGATTTCGATGGGGTCCTCTTCAGGCCATTCTATATCTTTCTCTCCTCTGCTAGTGTCTGTTTGGCCAGTGACCACCGAACTGTAGCTGGGCGGGTTGCTTTATTGTGCAGGTGCAAAAGGTGGGGGGTCTTCATCCCTCTCACGTATGCGTACTTTTTTGGTAGCTTGGAGATCAATTTTAGTTGAGTTGAGAGCATTTTTGTTATAACAATGGGTGGAGATTAGCAGTATATTGTTGGTTCTAGCCGAGTAATCACTTGTTTTTCTTTGTGTTTTGTAATTGTCTTATTCTATTCCTAATCCTAACAGACAAACTAGTGACCATACATGAACATCAGACTATATTAGTTATGCGTTCCTGACTTGCCGGTAGTCAAGACAATTGAGGGGACACTTGGTTCATATAGGACAATGAAAATGGAAATGGAAATGAATATAGTGATGAATGGAAATAGATATAATCATTATAATTATGATGGCTGGTTAAGATGAAAGAATAATTACCGTTATCATTGATGGTGGTTGGTTTGTTATAAAAATGTTGAAAAATAAAAATTTGTTAAAATTTTATTTTATATCAAAATTTAAATATATTTTAATTGATTATTTTTAATTTATGCATCCTATTTATAATGATTGAATGTTAAAACCAAGTATATTGCAGTTTTTCCTTTTCAATAACTCTTGAAGAAAAAATACTCTAATATTTTTTTGCATTAACATATCATTAGTTACATAATATCCTCAAAATATAGTTTAATCATCTAAAATATTGTGCAATTCAATGATATCCACTATTCTATTACTATAGTCAAATCAAGTAACATAGTTTAATACAAATTTCTTTCCTTTGATAATACAAATGATATTATATTTTAAATAATTAATGGATAATATTTTAATTAATTACATTGTAATTAATTAATTAATTAATTATATTTTAATTAATTAGAATTTAATTAATTAATTATATTTTATCTTGATTAATTATTTTAATTAATTAGATTTATCTTAATTAATTGTATTTTATATTTTAATTAATTACATTTTAATTAATTATATTTAATTAAAAAATTAAAAATATTAGTGTTGATAGGGATCAAAACTATTCCTCTCACACATGGACAGTATGAATTATTACTTAAAACTTAGGTATTGAAAAATATTCAATCAATAATAATAAATAATCAACTATTATCATTCATTCTTTTCCCATTAATTTATTCTTGTATCCTTTAACCAAGCACTCCCAAATTGGACTGGAATTTTGCTACTGCAATTAACAAAACACATGTGAAAAGAAGCAGAGCAGTGGTGTAGTTGCTTCTAAGCAAGAGTTTCCTTTCAATTCGAGCAATTAAACTAAGCGACAATAATGGTGAAAGTGATTAGACAACGAAAAACTACATCTTAACAAGAGGAATGCATATTTCATTTTGTAAGCCTACCATACAACATAAAAAAGAGAACATTTGCAATTGCAAGGTCAACAACAATGGCTCCTATCACCACCCTCTTGTTCTTGCTATTCTCTTCTTTTTCTTTCTTTTGGAATTGGAACTCACAGGTATCGGCCTTCCGAGCCTCGGCCTCTTCTGGGGACTCGCTCTTATTCTCTACTCTGGGACTGGGTTTCGTGCTTCCTGATGTCCTGTAACGCGGGGAATATGAAGACAGTAGAAGAAATTGATGTCTATTACTTTCGTTTACTTCATCTACATTTTCCCATATTTCATAAGTTTTCTTTTACCCACGTCTTTGTGAAACTTGCCAAATCAAAGCAAAAGCCAGAATTCAAATCAGATGTCTACAAAAACCGACTTCATTCATCAGTTCGTCAATTTCTTCCATTTGAAGGCCTATTGGGCCTCACTTGCATAGAATAGCTCCTGCTTCCTAGTATTTTACATATACGACGTGTCGTTGCTTACATCAATCTCATCATTTAGTCTTCGTTTATTCTGTACGCGTCATCTAGTTAAAGTTCTTTTCCATCCCAACTAAACTACGTTTCTTCCGAGAGAAAGAGAGAGAGAGATGCATCTATGGCCATCAATGAGAATAAGGGACTCGTTCAAGATCTCCTACTTGAAAAAGTTAGAATGGAACCTCCAAAGAATGGATAGCGAAAAGCGATCTCAGAGAAACGGAGACCACAGCGAGAGACTCTTGAATGAAAACTGCGACCAACAACAACAGAACGGAGTTGATGGTGGCACAACTTCTACGGACCCACCTACCTTAAAGACTCATTCTTTAGGAAAATCTGTGTCTATTTTAGGAGAATTATTGATGATTCTCTCATGTTGCTACTGTTGTTTCTGCTGTGGAGGTATGTTACCTCTTCTGTTTTCTAACCCTTTGTGTCCTTCCCTTCGTTTCTATTTGCATAAGAATTCGTGTGGGTTCTGTTTGTTTGTGAGTTTGGTATGTGGGTATAGATTGCGTTTTTACTCTGAGGACCAACATGAAAGTGAGCATGTAGCTTGTGAAATTGGTTTAAAGAGCTTGACTTGATTGTATTTTTGATGGCTTTAAACAGTATGAGAGAAAAGAGGGCCTTTATTTTTGGGAAGAGCCATCTCACTATTCTATATGGGTGGTGGAGTGTCTTATAATACCCTTTTTTGTTTTCTGAAATTGGTTGGTTCAATCTGATCTATTGTGTGTTTAACTTCTTTCATAAGTTCATTTATTTCATAGTTAGAAATTTGAGAAAAGAACTTGGTAGGACAGGGCATATTGCTTTTGCAATGCTGTTTATGACAAACTGTTTTCAGTTGATAGAGTTGTATGTGAACGTTTTGGACTTGATGTATGCAGAAAGATCAGTGGAGATTAGTTAAGCTGTTATCATTCTGGTGGCAAGTTTGATGTGAAAAGTATTGCTCAAAAGTTGCTTCATGTTATTGAGCTTAGACAATACACCAGTAACAATGACAAATGATGCTCAGTCTTATTGTGAACCAATCATGGACTACCTTTGGTTTACTTAAAGAGGCTTATGTTGTGATGGTCTTTTCTGTGTTTGGATTTGTTGCCAATTTGTAATTAAAATGTAGTTTTAAAAAGAACATATATCAAGGAAAGAGAGGTAGTTATTTAAGGATATAGATCAAGGAAAGAGAGCTATCTAATATGTGAAAATAATCGTTTGAACACTTGAATGAAGTTATACTTTTCCTCTGGGCATCATAAATTTTTTAAATCATGCATCTTTTACACTTTGTGTACGTCGTAGTTTCTGAGCTATGTAAGTTGGAGCTGAAAGTTACTGTTACAAGCCATCTGTGATATAACCGTGAAATCTCTGTTTCAGCTTGCGCCGAAGATGATGACTAATGCGAAGGTGGAAACTATCCATGTAAATACGCAGTTTTCAAGAAGGTAAAACTAAGGAGAATGATCAGTAATAGTTTTATTTTCCCTACTTGTGTGGACTGTTTACCGATTGATTGTGATAGCGTAGAAACTATTCTATTTTTTTTCTTTGCATCGGATGTTTTCTGCAGAACTTGCAGAAATTTTCTTTCTGGTGATGAAGTAAAAATTGCTGACTAGAACTGTATTATATCTATCAAATCTATGAAGAATCTGTAAACCATTAATTGATAAGGAATCAACTTGTGTACCCATTTTCTCAAAGGAAATAACATTCAGAAACCAAGGACCAATACCTCTTAAAGCCAAATTTAGTGTTAAGGTCACACGTCTGCAAGGAATTTAAAGTGTGTGTTTTATAACGTAACTGTGTTATGAATTTTCACACCGCGCGATCTTCCCAGGCCTCGCCCACTCTTCCTACTGGGTTGTTACGTAACAATACACAATCACACAGAATCAGGAAAGGACAAGAGGGAGAGAGAGAGAGAATTTCAAATTCATTCAATAACAGTTGCCTTTTACATTCTGTTACAACAGCTATATAATCTGCTGAGCTAAGAATGTTCTAGACGATGTCACGTGCCTCCAACATGATCCTCCACGCTGCGTTTCATTTATTCTAGTTCCTTGCTTACGACGACGTCTCCATCTTCTTCCTCATAGCTCATGCGACTTCGTTTATCGTAACAAACTGCATGGATGCTAGCACTGCATGGATTCATGAATTAAATTAATTGAATCTCTTTTTAACGATGACAATCTTATTAGCTTCTTTTACGAATTCTTACGATAGCCTTTATCCTAACCTAGAAGGATTTTGTGGTTCTTTCTCAAAGAACTCTGAATTTAACCCTCCTTATCCATATTATAACCTAAACATAATAATAAGAACGAAAACAAGAATGGGAAGTCATCATCATGAATCTTGAATCTTGAATTAACGATAAATCTTGATATAACCCTTGTCTCCTTCCAAGGGTGACTTTTTCTTCGTATTTGACTTTTGTAATTGGATTCTAAATGACTTATGATTTCAAGCTCTCTTATGGCCTAAAGCTCTCCTTTTTTCTAATGCCTCTTCTTTTAATAATTCAAACCCTAATTTTTAATCCCTAAGATGGCCCTAATACGATTCTGTATACACTATGTTGCTTTTCTCCACATTCTATAACTTTTTGAGTAAAACAACACTGTCAATATAGGACCAACAAGAGGATTGATTTGGTCCATGTTATTAATCAAGGCTCAAACAACGTGTAGGGTACTAAATCAAAAACATAATGATCCATAATAGAACAAGACCTTAACATGGTGTTGTGTTTTTAGGTCTTTCTTCATTTCTTCCAAGGTTGCTCCTAATTGACCCTATTCTTCTGAAATTCTCTCTTTTTCCTTGAAGATGCATAAATAAAATTTAGAATAAAATATCTCTCGTTCTGAGTATCAAATCTATTAAAAGAATCCAAAACACAAAAATAATACTATAAAAAAATGCCAAAAGTAAAGCTTATTTAGCATATATTATAATTCAAATGCAACATTGGAAATAGTAAGAAAATTAGGTTTTGTTTTGAAGGTTGGCATAACTTTAGTCCACTATACTTCTTGTAAGACTAAATATTGTTAATAGCTTACTTACCTATTCAAACTAAGCTTACGACTATTATTATAAAGGGAGGGAAATGGAGTTGGATAGTTTATGCATCAATAGGTTTTTCAACCATAAGGAAGAGCTTACCAATCCAAAATTCCAAGCTTGAGGTAAAAGACTAATTGATCTAAACCGAGCATAAGTCTAAGATCTTTATTAATCACTATTATATGGAAAATTTTGTTTTCCTGGTACAAACTAGTTTGGAAGGTGCTATATCCTTATAACCTTTTTTTAATTATCTAGTTAGAAATAAAACATAGGTTAAGAATAAAACATAATTTCAAGTTCAATATTTGTAATCTCTTGTGTTCCATCTACAATAAGGAGGAAGAATCTAAGGACCATTTATTTCTCAACTGCCCATTCTCTTCTACATTATAGAAAAGGATCCTACTCTTTTTGAGATATGATAAAGATAAATGGTATGATATAGTTGAATGGGTATGCAAGATTTAGTGCATAACGAAAGATGAAATTGCTATATCTAGAATGGGCTTTTATTATATAGTTTATGATACATAGAAGGAAAGGAATCATAGAACTTTTAGAGGCAGAAGGTAGGATGGGTACACATTAAGCAAAAGAATCATTATTTGGAGTAAGAACTTGATAGTGGAAGGGAAACAAATACCAGCTACTCCTTATTATAAAACTATAACTTAAACTAGCTTTTAGTTTATAGCTTCCAAAACTAACTCTGCCATTTAAGGTTTAGTAATTTGTGTTAAGATTTGTTTTAACAATATATTTTTATTTTTAAACCCTACGGAGTTCTTTATTACTCTAGCTAAGTAAGTAAAAATCATATAAATGTTCCTTTTAGGCATTCTTAGGCCTTATATATATAACTTCTTTTATTGTTTTTTTCTAGAAATTGAAAATGTATATATCCTTTTAGAGTTTTTAATTTATTCATTTTCAATTTCTAGAAAAAATAAAAGAAATTGAATATAAACACAAGCTATGTTTGTAGGTTTCATTGTATTATACATAAACTAATCAATAAAGTAGTAGCTTAAAAACCATATATAGGCATCTAAAACTAAAATGATCCTTGATTTGAAGCATGAGATTAAGAAGATTTTATGATTATGACATGGCTATAAAACTTTTTAACACTAGAGATTAGTGATACATGTATGTTATGTGTCATTGGAAAGGATATTTAGGATGCACTCAAATGAACATATTTTAAAACTAGAGACATAACCCAACAAGGTCAAAGTAAAACTATAGTTGTATATCAATGGATTAGGCCAATTATTGAATATGCCAATTAGTTGAAATTCTTATGATAGGCTAGTAGGAATCAAGATGCCTTTAACCCTTTGAGTTTTCCAAGAAAACTAATATGTGACTATTGAAGAAAAGGCTTCAAGATGCACTTAATAGGGGTGGTGAGAGAAGTAGCTACATGTGTTGAATCAAGCCAAATTAGAGGACAAGTATTGGTTAGCTTGATTCAAGCTAATGTTAGAGAAGACTTGAATGTGAAAATGGCCTCTAACTTGATTGTGTATCAGTCCATTTAATTTGTTAGACTAGTCAATAGTGAGATAGAATCTCTAGGGTAACTGCTGGTCCTCGCTTCCAGAGCCCAACATTTGGAGACAAATGACAGTCAAATCACATTGTAAATTTTTTTCTTAAACATTTAAAGCGCTTGTGAAAAATGGATAATCAAAATGGATTTATTTAAAACAATTTCAGTCACAAAGATACAATCATTATTGAACACACCAGAGTTTCAGTAATCACGTGGGCCCATTACAAAACACAATGTTTGTTTTCATAATATCTTTATATTTTGAAAATCACCCTTTTTGCCTTAATACAAATATAAAATACACATGATCCAATTGAATGCTTATGCTTAAAATGATTCCAAAATGCAAAAATACTGAACTAACTTAATTACAAAAGCCTTTAACTATCTTGGAGTCCCAATGTCTTGCAAGGATCGCTAATCTTCTCTTTCTGCACCTGAGGAGGAAAACGTGGGGTGAGCAACACAACTTAGTAGCTAATATATTTATAGTCATTGGCAATTAACCAAAGTCAAGCATATGTATGTGTATATATATGTATGTATGTCTAGCATTTATACTTTAGTCAAGCCATTTAAACATTCATCAAATTTAGCTTAAATCACATAACACTCAATATGCTTCATACTTAACAAATTTAAAATGCAATGCACATTAAATGGCTTGAGGGTTCTATGAAATAGAATGAGAAAATCGAAATTTACCCCATGAACAGAATGAGTGCACTTTTCGGAGCTCATATGCCACAAGCGGGTAGCCGAGAGAAGGCTTTTGTCACGTGACGAACAGAATTGTTCCACTCTCGCCCAAACAGAAGCACATAATCATGCTCAAATTATTTTATCAAATGCTTTCATACTTTTCATGCTCTTTCCTTTCTTTTCATTTACACAAAATGCCATGATAAATATCAAGGCATAACATTGATCAAAATCACCATTTAATTACATCGAGATATCATGTTTCTTTGACGGTATATCATAATCAAAATCATCATATATTTTCAACAAGTCAATTTCAAACAATTTAATACATATTCACATATAGGAAAGAATTTGTCCAATCACACAATAACTATAAATACATTACCCACCTTATTCCCTTGCAAAAATCCAAGTCAAGGTTGTCTTTTTCCTTGCTCTTGGGTAGGATTCTCTTGATTCTTCACTAATTGAAGAGATCTTTAGCTCAAAGAGAAGCTCTTCTCTTCCTCTTCCTTTTTCCTTTCTTGAACAACTCTAAAATCTCTTTTGAAGACTAAGAAAAGTCAAACCCTAGCTTGTTTTCTTTTCTTTCTCTCCTTCTCTGCTTCTCTTCATATTTCTCTCTCTTTTTCATGACATTCTCTCTTTTCTCTTAAATTTTTGTTCTTCTCTCTTGCTTATCCTTCCATTCATGTTTTTCTTCTTCCTTTATAAGCAAGACAACACTTCTTCTTCCAATTATGCCCTTAATGATTGAGAATTGTCCCATTTGCCCTTCTATTTATGCCTTATATCTTTTATACTTAAGTGTCTTGCCAAAAGCACCCTTGAATATTCTGATATAACTCTTTCTTTTAGCAAAGTGCTCTCCCTTGTATTAAGTTTCCAATTACACCAAAATCAATCCATTTGGTTAAGTGATTCGAAAGATACACTTCAAACATTTTTGGACACCTCTAGTCCAAATTAGTATATTATGCACAACTTCTATCCAAAATTTAAACATCTTAGAAACTGAATTAGATTTCAACTTCTGCATACCATTTGTAGTTCTATGTCTCTAGTTTATCTTGAAATAAGAATCATCTTACTCAGAGCTTTACTGATTCAGAAATCATCAAAATACTGAAGTATGTTCAGTAAAATATCCAATTCCTACTCTTCCAATCGATACCCTTACTTGATTTAATACATATTTTTTACATCAATACCAAAATCTATAACCTTTCATGGAGATATAAAAATAAAAGTGTTAGAAATCTAAGAGTTCAAGAATCACTCCATTTGGAGGTCGGATAGCAAAATTATGGCCGAAAAAATCAAACAAGATTTGGTTATCAATCATATTGAACTTGTCTCGGGACAAATAGCATAACTCTTACTAGAGATATTGGATTAAGATCATCTTAGAATGATTTCAAAGATAACTTTGACATATACAACTTTGAAGAAGACCTTGATGTCGGATTTTATCATCTGAATGGTCAAAATGGACCAGACAATAGGATTAGACGAAGCCAAAGGAAAAAGCAGAAGAATAGAAAAAGACAGAAGAAGTGAAAAAATTACTATAACTTTCCCTACAGATATCAGATTAAGATGTTCTTCATATGATTTTAAAGAAGACTTCAATATCTACAACTTTCATGCAGATCTCAAAGACAGATTCTATCTTCTGAAAATGGAACAGAAGATAGGTACAGTTGAAGTCAAATGAAAAAGTAGAAGAATAGAAAAGACAGAAGAAGTGGGAATATTGCTATAACTTTCCCTACAGATATCGGATTAAGATTTTCTTTATATGGTTCGAAAAAGGACTTCAAGATCTACAACTTTCATGATGACCTTGAAGATAGATTCTATTGTCTGGAGGGTCAAGAAAAAACTAGAAGATAGCACAAGGAAGAAGAAGCAAAAGACAGAAGAAAAACACAGAAGATAGCAAAACACAAAAGAAGCAAAAAGACAGAAGAAGCAAAAAGACAGAAGATAGCAAAACACAGAAGAAACAAAACATAGAAGAAGATGACATCATCAAAGAAGAAACACAGAAGAAGATGACATCATCATAGAAGAAACAAAACACAGAAGAAGCAAAACACAGAAGAAGTGGAAAAATTGCTATAACTTTCCCTACAGATATTAGATTTGGGTGTTCTTTATATGGTTCAAAGGAGGACTTCAAGATTTACAACTTTTATAAAGACCTTGAAGATAGATTCTATCTTTTAAAGGGTCTAAAATGGGGAAGAAGATAAGTACAAAGCAGACTAATGAAAAAGACAGAAGAAGTGGGAAAATTGCTATAACTTTCCCTACAGATATCGGATTAAAGTGTTCTTTATATGGTTCGAAAGAGGACTTCAAGGTATACAACTTTCATGAAGACCTTGAAGACATATTCTATCATCTAGAGGGTCTAAAATGAAACAGAAGATAGGCCAGGTGAAAAAACAGAAGAAGCAAAACATAGAAGAAGATGACGTCATCACAGAAAAAACAAAAAGGAAAAAAAAGCAAATCACAGAAGAAGATGATGTCATTACAGAAGAAGCAAAACACAGAAGAAGATGATGTCATCGCAGAAGAAATACAGAAGAAGATGACTTCATCACAGAAGAAACGAAAAGGTAGAAGAAGCAAAACACAGAAGAAGCAAAAGGCAGAAGAAGCAAAACACAGAAGAAGCAAAACATAAAAGATACAAAACATAGAAGAAGCGAAAAGATAGAAGATACATCGTCCTTTATAGGGCCATAACTTTTAGCCTAGCAGTTCAAAAATTTCGTACTATATTTTGGAATGGGTTTGGCTTGTGCATTCATATTTCGGCATGCACATTCTTTATTTAGCCTCTATATTTTTTTAGATAAATGATCATTGTTGCACAAGCATATGAGTGTACATGCATGTATGACATATTCCCGGCATATTTATGTATATTGAAATTCTGTGATAAATGTGTTAATTGTGTTTGAAAATTGAATTGGAGTGAAAAATGAGATTTAGGGGTTTGAAATATGGAGTTGGAGAGTACGATCATGTGCTTTATAATTATGGAGATTATTAGAAATTTTTCTGGAAAATTTTGAGGTATAAGTCCGGATCGAAAAAATGACCAATTGGGTGATAAATTGAATTTTCGGTTCTGAAAATATCTAGCCAATGGCACAAGAAAATTAAAGCCATGATTTTAGGATTTATTGCTTAGAGCCACTGGAATTTGGGAGAAAATTAGAATAAGAATTGGATTTTAGACCCTAGAAAGTGGGCAAGTGGCAAGTGACCTAAGTCACTTGCCAAACATGCCTTAAGTCCTTTATTTGTTTTGATTAAAACCCTTGTTTCTTTTGATTGCCTTCCACGATGCTCCTTCCCCTTTTGATTGAAAATTGTTCTCTTCTTTAACTCTTCTTCTTCTTCTTCTTCGTGGATTTCTTCCTTCTTTGTGGTATACCCCTCCTTGCTATTTACTTGCTTGCTTGCTTCTTCCTTCACCTACAAACTATCCTTAAGCTTTGTGATGGTGAAGATGATGATGGGTGTGAAAATGGGAGGTAACCGTGGGTGTGTTTGAGTTAGAAGGTTGGAGTATTTTTGAAGAATTCCAAGTTTGATCAAGTAAGTTCTTGCTTTTTATATCTTCGGTAATTTGTTTTGATGATTAATTAGAGTTTATTGATGGTTGAGATATGTATATGTTTCGGATGATATAAATTGATGCCTATATCTTGTCTTTGTATTTGGGAGTTGAGTGATAATTGATTATTGTTGGATTTGAAGTTGATGGATAAGTTTAGGGTATATTGAAGTTGTTTTGAAGTGTTTTGAACTAGGTTTGATGGATTATAAATTTGACAGAAGAAGAAAAATCTGGATTTCGGGAGTTTCTGGGATCGCACGTCATGACGTGCTCATCGCACACCGCGGCGCGCGAAATTCGCCACGCCGCGGCGAGCGTAAGCAGGCACGCCGCGGTGGGCGCTAGCGCATACGCCTTGCATACGCTGCGGCGAGCAACCTTGCGCCGCAGCGAGGACTTCTTCTTTTGGGAGTGTTCTGATTCTTTGATTATAAGTTTTGAGGTGTAAGTCCAATTGAGTTGGTTTTTGAATTATTGCAAAGTAGAGACAAAGAACTACAAATTTATAGGAATGGAAGTTTTGAATCAATCTCGAAAGTTCTCAAATTTGAATGGCAATTGAGTAGTAATTATGATTTTGATATAAAGATAGTCCCCATGTTTTGGAGTTTAACGTTTGGAGTTTTGAACATAGTTAAATGAGTTATGGTGTCTGAATTTCTATCTTTTAGAGAAAAAGAGTTGTGATGGAAAGATTTGGGAATAGTGTCGGGAATGTCGTAAACATGCATTATACACATTTCTATTGCTGCTTGTACATTTTGAATATTGTGAATTGTGCACTTGGTAATGGATTTATATTCTGATTGTTTTAGAGGCTCATTTGGAGCGTCGATCTACCGACGTGGCTAAGACTTTTCAGCATTAGCTCGGAAGTAAATTGGTGAGTAACCTAGTTGGTTTATCAATCTTTATGTGTTTAAAATTATGCACTTATAACCATGTAGAGATACATGGAGGGCTTATATGTGTTTGCTTATGATTGGTTCCGGACTATAGGTGTCCGAAGTATCGAGAACTTGATATTGAAGTGTTATTTGTGTGTAAATTTGTAACTATTTGTTTTTAATGTGATTTGGGACATGTGGTATTATTTTGTGATGCAATTACTGTGAATTGAGACATATGCATTTCATGCATAAAAGCATGTTCAGATAATGACAGTTGTGACCAGAGCTGCCACTGAGAGCTTAAAGCTCAACGTATCAGGGCCTCGAGCCTACCATATCTGTAGCGCCCCCTTACCGTAGGGTACGCACCAGGACGCCCGCAGGTCGTTCCGACACATAACCCACGATAAGGGTGTACTACCGAGCAACCCAAATACACTACACAAGGCATCAATATAAATATCACCAAATTTTGAATCCAAATATACTTTTCATTTCATTTCTCAAATCCTTAATTACACAATTCTGTCCAAAATTTACTGTCCATATAATACCCAAAAGAAACTAACAACTCCTAACTAGGTCATCCCCAAAAAGGTCCCAGCTGACCCACCTCTATGCCATAACTTCTCTTGCCGATGATCTACAAGGCAGAGAAAGTCCCACACTTTGGAGCTAGGAGTCTACTATCACTGTCTTGAAAAATATTGCAATGTTGGGTGAGTTTGCGAACTCAGCGAGAAACCATCATCGATGGTTCACCCAACTC
>JANZLD010000237.1:31922186-31932910 GCA_026413575.1 Erythroxylum carthagenense | reverse complement strand
TCATCAACTTGCTAAATTCACCTATCTTAATCTCATATAACAATTCACATTCTTGAATTGTCTTTTTCTTTGCACATTAATAATTCACCACAAACTCCTCATTTAATGTTAATTTATACTTCAAAATTTCAAGAAAAGTTCGGGATCCAATAAGATTAAAGCGATTGATCGCAACAACACATGGAAGTTAGTGGAATTGCCGAAAGGATGTCATCCTATTGGTGTGAAGTGGGTGTTCAAAAAAAAGATGAACGCTCAAGGAAAAATAGAGCGGTACAAGGCGCGACTTGTTGGGAAGGGATACAAGAAAAAGGCGGGAATCGACTACGACGAGGTGTGCTCCTGTTGCAAGAATGGAGACAATCCGATTGCTCATTTCCCAAGCTACTCAATTCAAATGGCCGATATTTCAAATGGATGTCAAGTCAGTATTCTTAAATGGTGTGCTCAAAGAAGAAGTCTATATCGAACAACCACCCGGGTACATGAAAATCGGAGAAGAAAAGAAGGTGCTGAAATTGAAGAAGGCACTTTACGGATTAAAGCAAGCACCGCAGGCATGGAATACTCGTATCGATACTTATTTAAAGGAGAACGGGTTCAAACAATGTCTCTATGAGTATGCACTTTACATAATGAAGAGTGGAGGTAACGTGTTATTTATTGCTCTTTACGTTAATGACCTCATTTTTATGGAGAACAATGATGAGATAATAGAAGAGTTCAAGGACACAATGACACGAGAATTTGAGATGACAGATTTGGGCTTGATGAAGTTTTTCCTTGGTTTGGAGGTTAGACAAGGAGAGACGGGTAGTTTTGTGTCACAAGAGACATATGCAAAGGAGATTTTGAAAAAGTACATGATGGCATATTGCAACCCGGTATCGACACCAATGGAACTAGGTGCAAAACTCTCAAAGTTTGATAGAGGAGAACGAGTCGACGCAGGTAAATATCGAAGGTTGGTGGGAAGTCTTCGCTATCTCACATACACAAGGTCGAACCTTTCGTTAAGTGTTGGTATTATAAGTTGGTTCATGGAGCCGGTTTATGCACATTGGAAGGCATTGAAGCAAATTTTGCGATACGTTAAAGGGACGGAGTCACTCGGGTTATTTTACTTCAAAACGGAAGAATTCAAGCTAATCGGCTACACAGACAGCGATTGGTGCGATGATATTGATGATCGGAAGAGTACATCAGGATACGTGTTCTTTATGGGCGACACAACATTTACTTGGCTTTCAAAGAAGCAACCGATCGTGACACTCTCGACATGTGAAGTTGAATATGTGGCAGCGTCTTGGTGCGTTTGTCATGCGATATGGCTCAAAAATTTGTTGGGCAAGTTGGAGCAACAACAACTCGATGCAACTGAGATACGAATTGACAATAAATCGACAATCGAGTTGGCAAAGAATCCGATGAATCATAAGAGAAGCAAACACATCATTGTTCGCTTTCACTTCATCCGAGATCAAGTGAAGAAAGGAAGTGTGGAATTAGTGCACGTGGCAAGTCGGGACCAAGTTGCTGATATCTTCACGAAACCGCTACCTATGGTACTTCTTGAAAATTGTAAGAAGTTGCTCGGCATGAAGGATGGTAGAAACATTTAAGTTTACGGGGGAGTTTTGTTGAATAAACTTAAATAGACTTGAAATTCGCACCTACACATTGGACAATTTTTTAGGTAACTTTAAATGCGAAGTTCAAGGGTACGTTCTGATGGTTCAAGTCTCAGGACGTTTGAAGCTTTCTAGAAAGAGTTATGATGGTTTCAGCAATCAAGGGTCAGAATTTATGGTGCTGTTTAGTATTCTATTTTGAGTTGTTTAGTTTTCCGTTTTGGTTTTAAATCTTGTACGAATTTTAAGAGTCAAAAGTAGCTTATAAATAGGTTTATATTCTGTTGTAAGAAACAAGAAAAAAGGAAAACAGAGAAAGGTTTAAGAGGAAATCTAAAAGAAACAAAATTATTCAATTTTTGTCTTTGTCAGAACTGACATAAAGTTGTCGAACCTCCAAGGAAGACATTTTTACAGAAGACGACGCCATTTATGTTCAAGTTTGTTAAATAATTTAGCGGAAGTTGACGGTAGAGGGCGATGATGCGAAAGTTTAAAGGATTAAGAGAGATTTAAAATTATAAGGAAGTTTTTGATGATTGGAGCAATTAAGCTACAATATTATATTAGAGCTGTACCACAGGTTTATTGAGGTGTGTCTCGGGCCTATATTTGAGAACCTGAGCCAGCTTGGACTTCACTTTTTGCAGATACACCCATTGATGAAGCCTGGTGAGAGCATGGTTTGGTCCAAATCAATACAAAGCCTGCTTCAACTTCTATTTTGGTTAATCGCATGTAACCAGTGTTTTGAAACCCGGACCGGTCATCGAATCGGAGGCCTTACTGGTTACCGGTTTGACCGGTTCAGCTACCGGTCGAATCGGTGTGACGTCATAATTATATAATAATTATATTTAATTATATATAATATTAAAAATATTAAAAATTAAAAAATATACAAAAAATAAAAATTTATTGAACCAATGGTCGGACCGGTTCGACCTGTCAATTAGCCGATTTTGACCAGTTCTCACTAGTTCAATTAAAAACTAATTTTTAAGGGTGAATCGGACCAGATAGTCGACCGATCACTAATCGGACCGGCCGGTCCGATCCGATTTTCAAAACAGAGCATGTAACTGTTTTACCAGGGTATCCAAGAGGAGGTGAGCTAAAGCTGCTTCCATCGACAGGTGGGCAGCGGAATATTAGGACTGTACAACAGCTAAGAAAATTTAGCTGGATCATCCTCTAATCAAGCTATAAATGACACATACATAAAAAATGAACCAGAACAAAAGAGAGAATTGGGATATTGCTCACATTTTCTGTTGACCGACCCTTTATCGCATTTCTACACTTGATTAACTTAACCCATCACTCAGGAATTTTCATTTAGTTCGATGATCCTTTCTTTTTCATGTTTGGAATTCTTTCCAATCGTGGATCAACTGAGAACAAAGATTGTAATTTCACAGAAAATTGTTATATCTTTGTTGTTCCTGCATCTGTAAGAGACTTCCGCTTCCTACTCTTGCTTTTGCTGATGTTATCTTGAGACAATGGAAGATATACTTGGTAAAATGGGAGGTAGATTCAAAATCTCCATAACAGATTCCACCATGATGTGGATTTTACACTCTGCAATGAACAAAGCCTACGAAAGGGTTCAGTCCAAGGACGGTGCAATTGAACGTTTAAGTGAAATATCAAAGTTCTATGAGTTGGCTGTGATGCAATTAGAGGGCTGCCTGAAGGTTGTTCACGAGGAAGCGGAGAGCGGTCTGGAAAGCAGCGACGAAGAACTGCTTGGAGAGCTCTCAGAGATTCGAGATCGTCTTGAAGGACGCCTTAAGGAGACAGAGAGAGCCATTTCAGAAAAGGACAGAGAGTTTACAGAGAGATTACAAAATGAGCTGAAGAATAGACGCACTTTGAAACTCAAAGAGAGAGAATTGGATTCTTTACGTGCCAATCTCCAGGTCGAGAGGACAAAGGCAGGGGGCATTGAGGAGCTTGTTCATGGGAATTGGGCAAGCAAAGATGAGGATAGAGACGAAGAATTTTCAGAGCTGAAGAGTTCAGTGGATCAGCAGGTGTTGAATATCAAGCAGAAACTGGACCCTCAATTCAGGTTCATCGATAGAAGGCGCAATAAAAGTTTTGATTGCATAAAGATTGAGCAAATGAGTTCTGACATAGATATCTTGAAAGAAACGATGGACATTGCTTTTGGAAAGATGCAAAGTGTTATGTTCTTCCCTGAGTTGGAGCCAATAGAGCAGCTATGTAGGTGGCCTATTGAGAGAGACGCAATCTTTATATTAATCAAAGGTTTTATGAGGGATACGAAGAAGAGATTCAATTCAGAAATGAGGAAGGAACAGAAACAAGTGTCAACTGATTTGGGCAAGCAACTGTCGAAGTTGTTGCAAGAGGTCAAATGCTTGAATGATCAACTTGAGCCTTTCAGCGCATCAAAAACAAAAAGTACAAATTCATTAGAACATGGCAGTTGTGGCAAATCTGATAAGTCTAGCACGATTATAGAAAGATCACATCAAAATCAAAAGAACCAGCTTGGCGGAGAGGATACAGACGATAAGGGCAGCAATCTTGTCGCAAAAATGATTAAGAGTCACGAGTTCTTCATAAAAAATAAAAGCAAAGAGGTAAATTCGGTTAAGAGAGAAGTTGTTACTTGCCCATCCCCTAGTAAAGAAAAGGATCCATGTAGCCCAAGACGAACGATCCAAGAGGTTATCGTAAGACTGGAAAGTTTAGTCAACTGGAACACAAGATTTGGTGATTCTCTCCGTGACAATGAAGGCGATGACAATGATGAAACTTCTTCAGTAAGGGGCTTGAGTGATCTAAATATGGAAAAACAGATCAAATCTCAAATTGACACTTTGGGAGATGTCTGGAAAAATTTGAACAAATCAGTTTCTCAGACAGCATATGAAAAACTAAAGAACAAAGTATGCCTGTTAAGGAAAGATAGAGAAGATGTAAATTTCCAGATGCTGATCATGGAAAACACTTATGGTGCTCTTTTAGAATGTGTGATGAGTCAATACTATGCTGAATTATGTCGAAATGACTTGGAGAACTTGGTCCGGGACTGTGTATGCAAAAGTTTCTTCAAAGAAATGGCCAACGAGTGGAACGAGACAATGGAAAAAGACAAGAATGAACTTCAGATTAAAGAAGAGATAAGTAATACTGTCTTCAGCGAGTCACTAAATCAAACTCGCTGTGCTCTTGAATCGGCTTTAACGGAAATCCGAACTTCAGAGTTTCAGAGAAACTGCTTGATAGATCTTCATATAGAGGACAAATTGAGTGAAGTAATCTCATTAGCTTACTTTGAAGAAATATGTAGAACATGGAATGAGGTTATACAACAGTGCAAAGCTCAAACTGCTGCTAAAGAAGAGCTGCAATTGATAGCCTTTAAAGAGACCATCAGAGATTTATGTGATACGGCTAATCACGTAGTAAGTGAAATCAGAAAAGCAAAAAGTTGGCAAAGCGATATGTATGGCTCCCCACTGAGTAATGATTCGTGCCAGTGCATAGATTGCTGGATGAGCGAGGATATCTACATGGTTTTCTTTAAGGAAATGTCCAAGCTCTGGAAAGAAGAGAAAGATGCCTATAACTTGGAAAGTTCCATAAGGGAAGAAATTTTCCTACTTGTGGTTATTCACGCAATGAATGAGGCAACTTCTGTTCTTGCCGAAGCTCAATCCCAGGACCACTTCAGAATTTCAAAGGATTTCGTCTCTTCGAAGAAGTTGCATAAAAATCTAAAGGTTAGTGGAGAAGAAATTTTGACTCAAGATCAAAATTCTTCATCGAATATTCAAGCTGAGGATAACTTGATGCAAATTGATAGTTCAGATGTCAAAGAATGCAATCAAATGCCAGGCATTTTGGGACTAAAACAAAAACAGTGGGACAAGCTCAAGGTATCTTGTAGATTGTTGATTGAGATGGATAACGCTTCCTGTTCAGTAAGCAGCACAGTTCACAAAGCATTGGAGAAATTAGCAATGAGTAAAGCAATCTTGACTAAGTTGACATTTGGTTTAGGCGTAGCACTTGAAGACATGGAAAGTTTTGGTAATTTAATGAATCCCAATCTACATTTCTTCAATAGCATGGAATATCCCTCATTCCAAAAGGAGAAAACTGAAAATGCGACGTCTGATTTTCTATTTTCACCCATCCTGGAACTTTCACAACTATTTATGCACTTCCAACGCATAACAGAAGAAAAACTCAGGCTGAACATTTTGAGGTACTTGGTTTTATCCTCCCCCAACCCTCGGCCGTCACCAACCACTTATTCATGAACTCTTGTTTTGCCACTTCTTTCACAGGTTAGATAAAACATTGGGTTATTTACATGCAGTTGCTGACCATGTTAACTCTCTGAAGAGAAAGGAACGGCTTTACAAAGAGGCTTTTATTAGAAGATGTGAGAACCTCAGAAAGGCCGAAAATGAGGTGTTTGAGCTACATATACTAGTATTACTTTCGTTTTCCTAACTTTGCTTGCGATGTTGGACGTGTAATTACCTATCCCAGAATCATTTTGCTATGGATTACTATATGTAATATCGAAGAGAGTAATGTCGGCTCCCTCCTAATCATTTTTCAGGTTGATCTGCTGGGAGATCGAGTGGATGTACTTTTGGCTTCGCTTGAAAAAGTATACAACACTCTTCATCACCGTTTTCCAGAGTTGCAACAATATCAGGAGGTGAGGCTATTAATTCTTGTGATCTTAATATAAGATGCTCTTACAATATCCGCATCTTCCACATTATTCTGATCAGTCACTGTTCATCATCTAGATACTGCATTCTGGGTTTTGATTATTTGATAATGTTTCTGTTTTTGCTTTCTAATACTCCTTGCAGGTGTCGGACCTCCTGGAAATGATTGGGAAAGAATTGGGAGAAAGTGTCCAAAAATATGCTAAGTCATGTTGAAACGTTAATCTTCAACAAAGGTTAACGACCAAATTGTTAGCTAAGTGACTGTTTTCCAGCCCGGGACGGGAGTAGGAATCTGAGATGAGCTACCCAATAAGAGCAACACCAGTAGTAGAGAATTACATCGGATGTTTTTATGCTGCGTATCAGGAGTTTCTGAAAGTTGAGACTTTTAACCTTGCTGGATATGAGAATAGATCCGAGATAACAGAGAGGCAAATAAGAGTTGAAATAAGACCAATGATTATGCAAGGTAATGAGACTTTTCGTATCAGTTACCTAAACACTTACAATGCATGAGTTTTGGGACCTCAAAAGGCACTCCATTCGTCTTTCCCTCTTCATATCGTATTTATCCTCGAAGTAGATTACGACCGTTGCTTTGATTCAAACGGATAAATGTTCATTGGAAGCTCTTTTGTTAATTTACAGATCTGTTCCATATATTATGTTAAAATTGGGCCCTCAAAAGTCTTCTTCCCTTTATGGTGTAATAACAAAAAGACTTGCACCTTCTCAATCTTACTCCTATTATGAAAAATGACTTTCAGACCAAAGAATTGAAAGCTGATTTCTCAAATGTTTAACTTCTAATGGATCCAAGTGTAAGGTGGTATTGACCTTTGGGGTACCGTCACTTGGTAGATTGTATTTAAAGAAAGGGAGAAAGACAATGCAAGTTGTCCATAGCTTGCATATCAGCTTGCTTATGCAAGCCGTGGCGGTGGATGGTCTATAAAAAGACCCTTCCTCTCACTTTCTCATATACATATATGTTCTGATGTGATATGCGGTGAGTTTGTGAGACAGTTTTAAATAGCCATTTCATGTGTTCCGAAAGATTGTGAGAGAGTGATTTTTATGATATTTTTAGGTAACGTTTTCTTAGAAAGGACAGTGGGAAAATAATGATGGTATTATCTCAGGGATAGCAAATTTGAGAAATACCTTGTGTGTGAATGTCACTATTTCATCGTGTCATTTTTCACTTTTTATACCTACTACTTTTATTAGTGGAAGATTTATTCAGATATTTCATCGTGTCATTTTTCACTTTTTATACCCACTACTTTTATTAGTGGAAGATTTATTCAGAGTTTGTCTGGTGGACATAACTCAAATTAGAGATTGAATCATGTTAAATTTTTGTGTATTATTTTCTTGCTTATTTTACCTATAGGATCTAATTCATAGTTTTTCTCATCAAATAGTATCAACGTCAGGTTTAGTTTTGTGTCAAAAGATTTCTCATTGAAGATGAAGGAAAAAAAATAAACAAGATGATTAGCCTAAATAGCTCAAACTACCACATATGGAAAAACAAGATAAAAGATCTTCTATTCCTTACGAAAATGCATTTACTAGAGTTTACCACAACAAAACTCAAACAAAAATTGTACGAGGAGTGAGCTTTTGAGCATGAACATATATGCAGTTTTATTTGGTAATTTGTTGATGATAATGTATATAACCATGTCTGCAATGAGACTCACACATAGACGTTGTGGAAGAAACTCGAGGAATTATATGCCTAAAAAATTGGTAACAATAAATTATTTTACTTGACAAAATTAGTATAGATAAAATATCGAGAAGGTCCTTCTGTGGCAGATTGCTTGAATGAAATTTAAGAGATCATGGATCAATCATGAGGAACGGGCATAAAGTTTAATGATGAGGTAATTGCCCTTTTCTTGCTTATCTCCCTGCCAAAGTCTTAGGAGACTTTGAAGATTTCAATTACTAATTTTGCAGTTGACGATGTTGTTAACATAGAATCTGTAAAAAGAGGAATTCTGAATGAAGAGAAGATGCGAAGATCACAAAGTTCGGACTCTTCAACATGGTAAGAAGTTTTGCTCAAAGGTTTCGAAAGGAGGAGCAAATTTAGATGTCCAAATTCCAGAGATAAGAGTAGAAGAAGAACAAATAATTATGCAAACCTTGAATGCCATCACTACAAGAAAAAGGGTCATATCAAAAAGTTTTTCCAAAAGTTCAAAGAAGAAAAGAAAAAAGGCAAATAAGTTAAGAAAGATGATAACAGTGATGGTAAACACGCATTAACAGCTACTATCATTGATGACTTTCACATCGTCTCATATGACAATGATGTGAATAGTGCATTATGTGAGTTCAATTAGATAGATGATAGTGGTGCCACTATTTACGTCAAATCACATAAAGAACTCTTCTCATCATAGGCACTAGGAGATTTTTGTGTCTTTAAAATGGAAAATAACGGTTTGACCAAAATCATCAAAAAAGGTGATATTTACTTGGAGACAGAAAATGGCATAGGATTGCCTTTGAAAGATGTCAGACATGTTCCTGATCTTTTCCTAAATTTGATCTCTATTAGTATACTTAATGATGAAGGTTTTTCAGCACTTTCAAATATGGTAAATGGAAAATTACTAAAGGTTCCTTGATAATCACCAAAGGTAAGAAGTGCTTCAAGTTGTACTTGATGTAAACAAAGCTGTCCAATGATATTGTGAATCTAGTGGAGAAAGATGATGCAATAAAATTATGGCATAGGAGATTGGTCATATAAATGAGAAAGAAATGACTTAGTTGGTGAAAAAGAATGCATTATTTAGAATTGAGCAGGTCCATTTAAAGAAGAGTGTTGATTGTCTAATGGGAAAGCAAAATAGAGTCGCTTTCAAAAATTCATTTCCTTCTAGAATGAAGAATGTGTTAGATTTGGTATACTCATATCTATGTGGGTCAATGCCAAAGTCACTAGGTGGTTCTCAATACTTTATGACTTTCATTGATGATTATTTTAGGAAGACATAGGTATACACCTTAACAACTAAAGATTAAGTGCTAGAAGTTTTCAAGCAATTTCATGCCTCAATTGAAAGACAAATTAGGAAGAAGTTGAAATGCATTCAAATAGACAATGGCGGAGAATACACTGGACCATTTAACGTTTATTGCAAAGAGCATGGAATTTGACATCAGACTACTCCTACTAAGACATAGCAGTTGAATGGCTTAGCTGAGAGGAAGAACATGAATTTGATGGAGAGAGTTAGATGCCTACTCTCACATGCAAAGTTGTCGCATACATTTTGGGGTGAGGCTCAGTACATGTATTAAATAGCTCACCCTGAATCCCTTTATAGTGTGATATTTAAGAGAAAGTATGGTTAGAATGTTTCCTATGATCATCTAAAGGTATTCGACTGTAAAGCTTATATCTATATCTGTAAAGACGAAAGATCCAAACTTGAAGTCAAGACTTACCAGTGCATATTTATTGGTTATGGAGAAGATCAATTCAGTTATCAATATTATGATCCAGTCCATAAGAAGCTGATTCGGAGCCATGATGCTATATTTGTCGAAGATCAAACCATTGAAGATCTTAGCAAAATGAAAAAGGATGTTCCAAGAATTGATGGTAACTTGGTAGATTTAAAGTTAATTCCTCCAAAATTGGTGCTAAGACAATTTGGAGATGAAGTTGAAAATGGTCAGCTGAACATAGTTGATGATGATGCTCCCATTCAAAATAAATCAATCAGATGAAGATTCTGATGAAGATGAAGTTTAAAATCAACCACTAGCACTAGAGACTGCTCAGGTTCCAATAAGGACATCAATGCGAGTAAGATAAACCTTTACTAGATAATCCACTAATCAATACTTATTACTTACTGATGGGAGAGATCCTGAGAATTTTCAGGAGGTTATAATAGATGAACATAAGATGAAATAGGTTAAAGATATGCAAGATGAAATGAAGCCCTTTCATGAAAATATAACTTTTGAGCTGGTGAAGTTGCTAGAACGCAAGAAAATTTTTGAAAAATAAGTGGGTGTTTAGGATTAAACACCAAAACACAATCCTCATCTAAAGTCCAAAACTAGATTGCTTATTAAAAGATTCAACCAATAAAAAGGTATTTGTTGGAACACCGCCTCGGTGAGTCACGTGTCCGACGTCCTATATGACATCTGGACGCGAACCCCGCCCCAATGAGTCACGTGTCCAACATCCTACATGACATCTTGTTGGGCCCCGATTCGCTTTAAGCAGGTTTTCTTTATTCTGAGATTTAGATTAATTAATTCCTTTTAGTTAGAATAATTTGGAATTTTAGTGTTTCGTTAATGATTATAAATTGGA
>JANZLD010000237.1:31901901-31912921 GCA_026413575.1 Erythroxylum carthagenense | reverse complement strand
GTCAGTCATTCGCTTACTCATCAAATATGAATTAGGAAAAGGAAGGTCTTGAAGATTTACCTCCTTACCTTTGGCTTTATTGGCTCCATGCTTGTTGGATTCCCCATGCTTATATGTTGGTGCTTTTTCCTTGTAACTCTCTGAAGTAGCTCCTTTGTTCTTTGATTCAGACTTCCGTTCATTCAAAAGTGATTCTCTTTAGAGCTCTCGGACTTCTTGATCTTGTTCTGTAGTAAGGGCAATTCTCCACTATCAATCTCTTCATCACTTTCTTCTTCCTCCTGGTGATTGAACCTCACTTATTTCCCACTTCGGAGAGCAATTGCATTTAAACTTTTTGGGTTCATCGCAGTATTTGAAGGAATGGCTCCACTGCTTCTATTGCTTTTTGCTTGATTTTGACTCATTTTATTGGACAATTGAGTGAAAAAAGAGTTAATGTTTTCCACTTTTGTCTCCTATTGCTCCATTCTCTTTTCCAAGGCATTGAACCGAGCAGCATTCTTTGAAGAATCTTGCTGAATCAGCGAAGCAATGGCATTGAATTTAATGTCTTCATCAAATTCATCATATTTTGCAATAATTGGTTGATATCCTCCTTAGGTGGGACATTCATGATTTGTTGTTGGTTGGGGAACAGTTTAGTGGAAGTACCAGCTCGTCCCCTTTGTTAAAATTTGTTTTGAACCCATCCCTCTTCATTCTTCCAACAAAACCTAGGGTTGGCCTTCCATCCCTTGTTATAAGTGCTGGAGTAGGGGTCCCATTTCTGATTTGGTCATCCTGGATATACTGCAGACAATTCTTCAAACCGACTGGGGCAAACACTAGAAATGTGCATCACTGACCCACAAGTTTCACAACTAGGTGCTGTGAGATCCATAGAAGATGTCGGGCGATGAACATTAATATTCTTCAGCTCTGCAGTGATGAAGGATAATTTTAATGTCACTTTACTCTCCAAAGAGTCAGCTTTTGACTCTAAACTCTCCATTCTCTTAGATTGGGCAGTTGTAGTGCCCAACTCATGCACTCCTTGGGTCTCTCTAACACTGTACTGTTAATGATTCAGAGCCATCTTCTTGATCAAATCCCATGCTTCCGAAGCTGTAAGACCAATCAATAAACCTCCTGATGCCACATCTAGCATACCTTTGTCTTGACTTTTCTGTCCATTATAGAAATATTGCACTAATTGTTCATCCGGTATTTGATGGTGGGGGCATCTAGATAACAAAACTTGGAAGCGGTTCCAATAGTCATAGGGAGACTCATCATAATCTTGGCATGCCGAGTAAATCTCCTTCCTCATCGATGAAGTGTGGGAAGTTGGAAAGTACTTATCCAAGAAAGCCTTCCTTAGATTGGCACAGATATAGTAGGCATTCGCCATATGCCTTGGAAGACTCATGTACCACTCTCTTGCTTTTCCTTCCAAAGACAGATGAAAAACCTTCCATAGCACTTGATCAAATGAAGCTCCCATTGGTTTCATACTCTGATAGATCATGGACAAGGATTACAAATGCATGTAGGGATCCTCTCTTGTCAAGCCATGAAATCTAGGAAGAGAATTAATGAGTAATCCCTTAACTTCAAAATTAAAATCAAAATTAGGACAAGCAACAATAAATGGATCATAATTCACATTAGAAGTGGTTGTTTCCCTAATAGTCCTTCTCCTTTGATTTCTATTATTTTCACCTCCTCTCTCATGCTCCCCATTGCCTCCATTATCACCATTCCTAGGTTAGTTAACATGAAATTTAGGGTTTTAGAGAAAAGCTAGGCTCTCGGCCATATTCACTCCTTTCAAAGGGTTGTTCTCACTACCTTGCTCACTTGACTCTTCTTCAACTAATCCCTTACTTCTCTCTTTGTTATCCTCTCCTTTTTTATTTTTTTCAAACGTCTCTCAATTTCAAGATAAAAAGGTAGGAGTTTTACTTTTTGAGGCATGCATAGGAACAATTCAAAGGAAAATAAAAAGTAACAAAATTTACTCGCAAGCATACAAAGTCAATTAAAAGATGAAATGTGATGGATGCAAGTGTATGGTGTTTGAAAGTATGTATGTATGGCTCAAACGGTAATCAAAGAAAAGACTCAAAAACTATCCAAATGTAAAAAGAACGCTAAATATGAAAAATCCAACTGTGATAGTAGGCTTGCGTTTATGTTTTCAAAATTTGAAAACTATGCAAAGGAAAATAAAAATCCTATACTATTAACAAATATGACACTAAACTATGGAAAATGAAATGTAGAAGAAAAAGTTCCTAAACTCAATGAGAACAAAAATTGAAAACGGCTATCCTATAGAAAATCAATTGCTTGGTTCCCTGGCAATGGTAACATTTTGATCTGCTTCGTCTTTCAGTTTTTGGGAATAAGAACTTGAAAGTTAAAACAATGATCAAATGTGATAAAATCCTCTTGAAAAATGAGCTTTAGCTATTATAGTTCAAAATAAATCTTTTTCGTAGTAAAAATCGCTAAGTTTCCAAATGATAAACCTTAAAGAAATCTTTAAGTCTAAGGTTTTAATCAATAAATTCCATTGCTTAAAACCTTGTTGAATGCATCTTAGTGAGTGCCAAGGGTAAGTTAATGCAAGTGGTCAATTTAGTGATCAAGCATCATCTCAATATTAAACACAACTAGGTAGATAAAAGAGAATTAAAAAAATCTCAAAATGGAATATATGAGATTTCATATATTCAAGCTCCAAGTTCTACATCAACAAACCCAATAACACAAGCTCCAACTACAAAGCATAAATCCTAACTAAGGAGTTCATAACAATGTAGCTAAACATAAACAAACTACTCCCCTTTGAAGCCCATTGAACTCAAACCATTGCTACATCTTCAAAAGGAAATGATGCTTAGCCAAGCATTGCTTTGGGAGAACTCACAACTGAAAACCCACCAAGAACATCCATAGCAGCAGTAGCAGCAGATAATGAAGTTGTCAATAGAAAAATGGAAAGAAGTGATGGATGATGGTCAAGTTGAGAGGAAGAGTTGAAAGTGTGTGTATCTTCTGTATGCTTGTTAAAAATTGTCAGCTATAACCTAATTTTGTAGGTTTCTAAATGAAGGATGTTGGGTCGGGTCGCACAGTGGGTGATTTTTCTGAAATTGGTCCAGGTTTTCGAAGATTCGCGGCAGTGACAGATGTTTTTTGCTACAATGAACTTTTCACGAAAGGTTTTGTTTTGTTACTGGTTCCTTCGCCGCAGGGAAAGAATTAATATTCGTTGTGATGAACTTTTCCTGAAAGTTCAGCCTGGATTCTGTGTATTTCTCTGCAGTGATAGATCCACTTCACCGCAGTGAACTTCCTATTGCTCCTCATTCTCTTTTTGACTTCACTTTAGCCTTCTTTCACTCTACATCTTCTTCCACTCTACATCTTCTTCTTGACTCCCTTTTCCTTGAGTCTCCTACAATAAAAAAGGTAGCTTACAGTGTCAATTGTTCTCAGAAAATTAATTAATGCAATTAATACTAATTTGTAACAATTTTTACCCTCAAACTACATAAAATAAAAGTACACACTCAAAAATCAATTTAAGCAAAAAAGCTAGAGATAGGAGTAAAAAAGTGTAGCAAAAGTCATGAAAATTTCGTCAATTTATGTAGTAAACTTGGGCTCAATAAGTCACAATCATGTGCGAGTGAACAATCATGACCTATAAAAGGCATTACAAAAGTGCTTGATCTTGCTTTTCATCTTTCTTTAAAAATTCACGATCATGCTTTTCCTTCTTCTTCCGAAACACTACAGTTTTCTTCTTCTTTCCTTTCTTTTCTTAATCTTCCATTTCTAATATTATAATTTCCCCTATTTCGACTTCCTTTCAATTCCAATCATCCAAAAACAAATCCAAAATCCCAGATTAAAACATAAACATCAAAAACAAAAAATCACACTCACGCGTATCACTATTTTTCTATACTTTCTTCACTACTGCACTTTTTCATCTTTTCTACATTCTCTATTTTCTTCTCTAACTTTCGCTTTTATCATTGTTAAAGAAAAACGTCACATTTTTCCTTAACTCCAGACTTATTTTTAGTTCATTTTTAGAACATCCGAAAATTCATACAATAGCAGTGAATATAAACATATACATATATCATTAAAACATAGTCTAATTCTCTACATTACTTTATACACAATTTTATTGGTCTTTCAACTCAAAAAATCATTTCTACACTATTTTATAGCTTAATGATCATCAAATACATAAAAAAACACATCCACATTTTTATCCCATATCCACAGTGTTCATGAAAAATGTCTATTTTTCTTATGATCATTTAATAACAAATAATCACCAAATTTATCTAACATTCATACTACTCATAAAGATTAACATATTACTTATTAAAACTCAAAACTCTTCAAAATATCAAGAATCCCTAATTTTTATGTAACTCACGTACGCCATCTTGAAGGTGGATTAGGTTAGGTTTTCTTAGGGCAAATGGAAATGACATCAAAATAAGAGTAGTAATGAACAATTAAAAGCAAGATACAAAGTTGATGAAGGTTTGGTGAATTGAAAACCGTAAAAAAGAAGTTTGAAGAAGAAAGATAAGTCAAGAACAAACCGTGACTTAGTCTTTCAAATGAAAAGAATAGTAGACTTAGTACGATTTGGCTTGGCTTGGCAAGTGACACTTGTCACTTGTCCATTGGTCCAATTTCTAAGACTTTAACTAGTTTCTCATTTAACTAGTTCAATCTTTCTCCAATTGTCTTTAAAATTTCAATATCATTTGATTCTTATTTCTATTTCCATTTATCACTTGACTTGCCATGTGACACTTTTCCTAGTCCAGTAATATCCAACATTTTCAAAATTTCTTAAAGTTCACTAAAATTTTAAATTTAGTAACTTACACTTTCCACATCAGTTTTGAATACAAATAATTCACAATTCTCAACATAATCACCACGTAAATAAGTCAATTATATCCTGAAAATGCCACTGATTGAATGTACAATTATTTTAATATGTAAAATTTCAATAATCATACATATGTGTATGCTATAATATGCATGAGCATAAAACGCACTTTCTAATCTCTCAGTAATCTCTCATATGTACTATTCTAACCTCAACATGGGTAATGGGATGTTACAATTCTCCCCTCCTTAAAATAATTTTTGTCCTTAAAATTCTTACCTAATTGTTTGAGAATGTAAGGATATTGTCTTCTCATATGCTCCTCTGTTTCCTAAGTTGCTTTCTCATTTGAGTGATTCCTCCAAAGGACTTTCACGAATGGAATTTCTCGATTCCTCAACTGCTTAATCTACAATCCCACTATCTTGATTGGCTCCTCAACATAAGTTAGATTATTAGCAGCCTCAATCTATTAAGCCAGTAACATACATATATGTTATATCCGATCGGTATCTTCAGAGCATACTCACGTGAAATACATTATGTAACTGAGACATCTCATTCGATAAAGCTAACTTGTATGCCAAAGGTCTTATCCTCTTACATGGGGATCAATGTGAGCCTTTTTTACCGAATATCAATACTCCTCTCCAAAGTGACACTCTCAAAAACAATTTGTCTCCCACATTATATTCCATATCCCTATGGTGTTGATCCATATAGCTCTTCTATCTATCTTGAGTTGTTTTAACTCGACTTTGGATCAATTTCACCTTGTCTATAGTATCTTGTATCAATTATGAGCCTTCAACCATTCTTAAGCCCTCTTCATCCCAACATAGTGGCGATTGACATTTTCTACCATACAATGCCTCATATGTTGCCATCCTGATACTAATGTGATAGTGTTTGTTGTATACAAACTCAATCAAAGCTATATACTGATCCTTAAATCCTTGAAACTCCAATACACATGCTGTGAGCATATCCTCGACAGACTTGATTGTCCTCTCACTCTATCCATCTATTTGAGAATGAAATGCAGTATTGAAGTTTAACAAAATACATATAACTGACTGCAAACTCTTTCGACATCTCAAAGTGAATATGGGATCCCTGTCTGATAAAATGGACATCAAAACTCCATGTAATCTAACTACCTCATTCACATACCTCCAGGCTAATTGGCCAAGTGAGTTATTTTCTCTCACTAGTAAGAAATAGGCCGACTTAGTTAATCGGTCCACCACAACTCATATAACATCGTTCTACCTTAGAGTCCTTGGAAATCCCATAATGAAATCCATGGTAATTCATTCCCATTTCCACTCTGGAATAAGCATCGAATGTAATTTTCCAACTGGAGCCTGATGCTTAGCCTTAACCTACTGGCAGGTTATACATTTATCGGCAAACTCTGCTACTTGCTTCTTAGGGGTACCAGGATGCATAGCATAAGTGGCTATATGAGTTTCCTCTAGAATTTCTTTCCTCAGATCATCCACATTAGGGACACACATCCTTCGTTTCAACCACAGTGTCTCATCCCTCAACTCAAACTCAGAATCTGGGTTCATCCTAACTTTCTCAATGAGCTTCACCATATCAAGATCTTTACCCTGAACTCTTTTAATACTGTTATGCAATATTGATCTCAACTTCAATGTAGCTATCAATGGTTCATTATGCTCTAGATTCAACTCCACATTCAAATCTCTCAATTGAATCAAGTTTAGTAACCTCAATACTTGAATCTGAGCTATACTGGCATTAGGTTTCCCCGGATGATACTCGATCGTACTGTCATAATTTTTCAACAACTCTATCCATCTCCTCTGTCTCATTTTTAATACCTTCTGACTCAACAAATATCTCAAACTCTTATGATTAGTATATATCTAGAATGTCTTTCCGTATAAATACTGTCTCCATATCTTTACAGCAAAGACAACTACAGTAAGCTCTAAATCATGTACCAGATAGTTAATTTTGTGAGACCTTAGTTGTCTCGATGTATAAGCTATCACCTTTCCATATTGCATCAATACACATCCCAATCCTTGATGGGAAGCATCACTATATACCACTTATCCTTCAATTCCCAATGGAATAGTTAACGCTAGTGCTATAGTCAATTGATACTTCAGCTCCTCAAAGCTCTTCTAACAATCATCATTCCATCTGAATTCTACTTTCTTCCTTAGAAGTTTAGTCACCAGGCTGAGATCAAGGAAAAGCCCTTACCAAACCTCCGATAATATCCGACCAATCCTAGGAAGCTTTAGATTTTTGATACATTTCTCGGAGCTTCGTAATTCATTACTACCTCTATCTTCTTGGGATCCACTTGTTTGTCTAGTCATTATATGTCCCAGAAATGCTACTTGATCTAGCAGAAATTCACACTTACTGAATTTGACATACAATTGTTTTTCTTTATAATCTATAAAACTACTCTTAGAAGCTTGGCATGCTCTTCTTTATTCTTCGAATATACCAAAATTTCATCAATAAACACTATCATAAAGTGATCCAAGTAGGGCTAAAATACCTTATTCATCAAATTCATATGTTACTGGGGCATTAGTTAGCCCAATGGCATTACTAAGAACTCGAAGTGCCCATACCTACTCCTGAATGTACTTTTTGGTACGTCAACCTCTGCTATCATCCACTGTTAGTACCCAAACCTCAAGTCCAACTTGGTGAACACCTGAGCTCCTTGCAACTGATCAAGAAAATCATTAATTCTAGGAAATGGGTAATTGTTCTTCAAAGTTACCTGATTTAGCTTCCTATAATAGATGTATAACCTCAAAGTTCCATCTTTCTTCTTCATAAACAAGACTGGAGCTCTCTATGGTGAAACACTAGGTTTAATAAAATCCTTTTCTAACAACTCCTATAACTGACCTTTCAACTTCTTCAATTCTACAAGTGTCATCCTATATAGGGGAATAGATATAGGAGTAGCACCTGGAACTAGATTAATTATGAACTCCACTTCCTAATCTGGAGGTAAGCTAGGTAACTGGCGGGAAACACATCTAGGAATTTCCTAACCATAGGAATGTTCTACATATTATTCTCAGTTTCGGGTATTAATGACCTGGGCTAAATAATCCTCACATCCTCCTTGCATTAACCTCAATGTACTTATGAAGAAGATCAACAAAGTTAGCACTACTTGACTAATACCTCTGCAAATTACTCTCGGTTGATTATGAGATTTTAACACCACCTCTTTAGTATAGCAGTTTATGATATCCTTATGAGTAGTGAGCCAATCCATATCTAAATATCTATTTCTCTCAACTATAATATAATCAAGCTTGCCTCCAATTCTCCCTGTTCAATTTGAATCAAACATATTTTGCAAACTTGTCATATAACTGTGATACTACGTATCGGTGTACTCACTTCTAGTCCATACTTCAATTGTTCCCTATCACAATACAAACTGGATGCTAGATGCGGTGTGACAAAAGAATATGTAGATCCAGGATCTAGTAATTCCATTGCTTCATAATTGAAAACAAATAGAACACCTGCTATGACATCCAGAGAATCCGAAGCCTCCTATCTGATCATGGCATACACTTTGGCTTGGGATTGTGGTCGGTTACTCCAACCCTCAATCCTGATAGAAGGACTCCAAGAACTCATCCTGCCTCTACCATAGTCTCTCTGTCCAGACCCACTAGCTCGACTCTGCTAGATAGTAGTTTCACTTACCAATCCCCCTCTCGCACTAAACTAGGCTCCAATAATAACAAGACAATCTCTGATTCTATGCTCTGAGGAACCACATCGAAAACAAGCTCCTGATAATGACCATCACTCTCTGTTGTGTTTCTTCCCACAATGTTCACAAGGGGGTAATTGATCCAACACTGCACCTCTTCCAATACTAGACAGTATAAAGCTACCCTTTTGTTTGAACCCCAACTGTCTCGATTTAGTTGGTGATCTAAAATTACTCAGGTTAGTGATTGCTAACCTTATTCTAACCTCCATGTTCAACTCAGTAAAATTGCTCAAGTTAGTGACTGCTAACCTTATTCTAATCTCCATGTTTAGCCCATCTTCAAATCCCCTACACTTGTCTTCTTCGATATGAATAAAAGTAGTAGCATACCCCATCAGCTTGTTAAACTTGATCTTATACTCCACCACTAACAATCCAACCTATTTCAGAACTAAAAACTCTTTCATTTTTCTGTCCAGTTAGATCTTGGGCATGTAATTCTCCTTGAAGACCCTCAGAAAGGCTTCCCACTTCAAATTGCAAGGCCTAGTGGTACTGCCTGTAACAATGTTCCACTATTGATAAACTACGCCTTGTAATAAAGAAACTGAATAGTCAAACATCTTATCCGACTCATAGTCCATCTGATCAAAAACTCTATAGGGACATATAGGAATTTAAAACAAGAAATATTGTGAGAAAATACGAATAATAATTGAAGTTCTTGGCTATTGTAGGTCATCCATCATAGGTGATCAAGCGGGATAGTAAGTTGACTTAGGATCAGTAGGAGCCAATAGAGAGTCCTCTATACCTCAACCGGAGGTAATGCCTCCCATAATTCCCGAGAGAAGGGAGAGGAGGTATGATAGACTACAAAAGTAGGGGGCTGTAGACTTCTACAGAAGTATAGACCCTGCGAAGGCTGGGGGAAGGATAGAAAGGATAAATACCAAAAGTGTAGCATCCCACTCTCGCAAGACACGTACCCGACGTCCTGAGTGATATCCAAATATGTATCCTACAAAAGTAGAATGCTAGAGCACTCATATCACTCTGTTAATTATGGCATCATAAAGAAAGAAATAATATTTTAAAGACAAATTCCTCATTTTATTTCATAAAAAACCAAATATACAATACCAGATCATTCGAATACATATACATAATCCGAACATAATACAAAATACGCTATATGAAAGAGGAATTATGCAAATGTCTAACTAAATTATTCAGTTCCAACTGACCAACTTTTGAGCCATTTTTTCTTCACGAAAGTACAAGAATTGTTCTTTTTGTATAGTCTCTCCGTAGCTAAAGTCCTCTCTCGATCCTAAGGAGTCCACATTGCAATTTTGGTGAGTTTTGTGAACTCAATTAGGTAACCATCATTGATGGTTCACTTAATTCATGCAACATATTAATACACGTAACGTATAATTCACATATTTGCATTTTGCATCACATATCACACTCTCATTTAAGTACAAACCAACAGTACATTTTAATCAGTCAAGTACATGTATTAAAATGTATATGCAATGTTCGTGAGACTTACTTTCAATTATTATTGTCGTTGTGATCAAGTGCCTTCCTACTAGCCCATATCCCTTAGTGGATATTGAGATGTATCAAATAATATCTCATATCCCTTGGCAGATACCAGGTACATTCACACCTGAGCCTCAAGCTCCGATCAAAATCTAAGCCTAAAGTTCATTATACTGGCGACTTTAGTTATAATTGCCTTTATCTTTCATGCTTTCATGTAATGAAAAGCTTCACATTCTCATATTCCCAATCAATTGCATGATTACTCATTCACATTCAGAACACATTTATCATCGGACCTAGTCCGACATTCAACAAAATTGTTAAGTAACACTTGTTTATTTACATTCACATACAAGGAACACTTCAATTATCGCATTCATGCATCAAAACGTTATACCTTCAATGTCCGAAATCAAACAATCAAATCACATTCATAAGATAATTCAAAACAGAATTTAAGAAAACAAATAATTAAGTGAGATTGTATAAATTACTCACTGTTAGCTCCTGAAGCTATTGCCTTAAAGTCCCAACAACGTCTGGATGTTGACATTCCAAATGTTCTTCTATATCATGCAATATACACTTATCACAATTTTGCACAATTGTATAGATATTCATTTATATACGTTTATGTATATGAAATATGTACAATGAGTGTTAAATACCATTTATAGTACCTATTATCCAAAAAGGAATTCTTCCAGTAGTATCGGCCATTTATCTCACTTCCCTCTATATTTATTCAAAGGGCCATGTTAGAGATAAGACTTTATTCATTATTAAGAACTCAACAA
>JANZLD010000237.1:31883176-31895117 GCA_026413575.1 Erythroxylum carthagenense | reverse complement strand
ATAATGAATAACTTTAAAGTGTTTTCTTATTATTAAAACTTTCTTAAAATATCTCGTAAGTAAAATTAAAAAAAGAAAAGAAAAGAATGAATTGTAAGAATGTCTCTAAAGTGCCCGATAGATTGACGAAAGCGTAAAGTGAAAATATGTGGATGATCATTCTTGGTATAGATCTGTTATTTTCATGAAAGTGTTTTGTCTTGGAGTGAAAACCTTATAGATGCACGATCTCTCAACAGATCTACACCTTACGAACGCATTTTACCTTAACGAGTGAAAACATATTAGGTGCGTGATCAGCTAACAGGTATACATCTTATAAATGTGTCTTACCTTAAAATGAAAATATCTTAAATATGTGGTTTGGATATACATCATAGTGTCTTAGACTCTTGATTTTACAACAACTTTAATAATAGATGGATTAGACTACTTTGGTATAAGTTTTCCCTTTACTTCTTAAGCTGTATTTGAGACTTTTAAAATTTATATTGAAATACAGGTTAGATTTTTAATGTTTTATAATATTCAAATTAAACTCTATCGATTTAAAAATATTTAAAATAAACTTTACATAAACACATAATTTAAAAGAATTAATTCATAATTTACTGCCCATTTGGTCGCCTCGCCTGTTGTACAAGGAATTTACACAAAATCACAAAGAAGTAAGGAAATATAATAAGAAAACGAAAATGCCAAATTTGTGAAGAGATATAGGCTATTAATTAGCAAGCTAACTGATCTCTAAATTGAGAAATTTCTTCAAAGATAGGAAGTCTCCTCGATCTATATGGAACCCATTGGCTCATCAGGTTGTCGTATTCAAATGCATCTTCCAAGTTGAGTGGCATTGATGCCAAGTTCGTGAATGGTGAGGAGGATCCAGAGGGCTCTAATTCAAACAGCAGATCATCGACTCGCTTTCTTGACTTGGGATCATCAGAACCAGCAAGCTTGCCCTGCAACACATCGTCCAGGGCCAACCGTGCCTCGGCAAGCAGTCCTTGCTTGATTAAACACAAGCACAAGTTACATGCCTTGTTGGTGTCAGGCTCTAGTATCTGAGCTTTACGGTATATAGCCTCTGCCGCTGTATAATTTCCTTGTTGCATGTACGCCCACCCCAAGTTGCCCTGAAAAATAAACAATCAAGTCGAGAAACTAAAGCTGAATAATAGTAGTACCAGTATACTAAAGCTGAATAATAGTAGTACCAGTATACGTGAAGTCTCTTGCTTGACAGTGACTTGGAACTTCTTTCCATGAGAACGAGCTGTCTTTGTTGGCTTACCATTGAAGGCCTCTCCCTGGGAAATCATCCTGAGTTTTTGTTTCAATAGCTCTATTTGCTCTTCTATCCTCCCGCATTTCTGCCATAAATTCGATTGTTTAGAAATATTAAGCAAGCCACATAATGTCAAGAAGATTCGTTTTATTAATTAGAAAAACACCTGAATCTCACAAGAAATTATCAAAAGACTTACCTTGTACAAGTCAATGAGAACATTGTCGAGCGACTCTTGGGCGTTCCTGGAGCAAAGATGCCTAAAAGACTTGATGGCTTCAATTGCTTCTTCTGCCCTATTTTGTTGTTTCAGAACTACGGCCATGTCTTTGAGGGCACTATCCACTCTATCTCCTGCATTTATTGCCTTCCAGAAGTAAACTATGGCTGCTTCTGAGTCCTTCTCTACTAGCTTCATTTACATGCAGAACATATTCATTCTTAAGAAATCGAGTTACCAATTACAAGGGCAAATATCGTTGTTATATAACCATTCAGAATTTAAAATATAAAGAATTTAAAATAATCGCTTATTATTATTTAATCATTACAAAGATAATATTATATTAAATTTTAAGAGATAAAATATAAAATCAAGCATGTTATAATTAGGACTCGAGAGAAAATAGAAAAAACGCCACCTTTATTATTTAGTACAGTGGAGATCACTACATCGATGTGGAACCCACTTAACAAACAACAGTCTTCGGTTAATTTCAAATACACGTATTAGATAAACAGACGATAGAACAAGTAAAGCATACAGTAGTCGCCCTGTAATTCTAAATTGTTTTCGAGAAGAAACAACCACGAGGAGTACAACGAAAAGCGTGCAACAGAAACGGAAAGAACCTCTGGAATTTGCCAAAACCTAATTAAGGAATTGCCGAATTGGTTTCTTCAAGAAAGTGAATTATGAAAAGATGGGTTAAATCACTCACATTCCAAGTACTAACATCCACTAGCGTCAAAAACACCATATCCATACCACATCACACAGATCTTATTTCTCTCTTCTTCTTTTATTTTTCTAGACCATAGCTATATACTAATATCCTCCCCAAAGAAACCTTAGAAGGCGAAAAGATAGAAACCTGGACATGCTTTGCTCTGACGTAGGGACTATCCCCAGGAGGAAGCTTATGGATGACATGATATGGAGCCTCTTCTTGTTGTCTCTCTACTTTTCTTTGACTCGTCATCTCTCCTTGTGTCTCTTATTTAACAGCAGCACTGCTTAAATGAAGATCAGATTTACATAAACTCTATTCTCTCTTTAAATTTTCTTCTTCTGAAGATGTCTCTCTAAACTCTGAAACTGGCGTGTAGAATAGATTGGGTGGAGAAAAATTAAGATTCTGGTGGGGTCTGAGGGAGACCATTGAACGTGGACACTCGTGCTGTCTAGGTTCGTTCTAAGTCTGGACTTTGTAGTGTTCAAAGAAAATGTTGTTTTAGCCGCGTATAAACTTCTGCCACCTGACAAGTTCTTACCGGGCCGACCTACCACCCACCCAACTATATTATTCAAGTTGCTGGAGCCATCGTCGTCGTTTTGCTCAACGTTTTTTTATTTGCATTTATCTCTTCACAAGTCTCGAGATTTCTGAGTTTGTAAGTTTATTTACCGAATTTCCCCATTTAATCATTGTTATTTTAAAATTTTCTAATTTCAAATCTTTAATAGAAAAACTATATTCAATAAAATCTAACAACTGATATAAATCAGTAGGCATTTGTTCCCTAAGCACTAGGGACGTTAACGAATTTTATTTTATCTTTTTATTATTAAAATAATTTTCATAAAATTTAATTATTTTATTTGATTTACTCTAAAATTTTAAGTGTTTTTATTATAAAAATTATTTGTTAAATAGAGATTAAAGTTGTTCAGCCCTTTTAAATTTTAATTTTGTTTTAAGAAGATGGAATGAATCTATTGTTATTTTCGTAATTTATAAAGGATAAACAAATATTAATTTTTTGATAATTTAATTAAATATTTTAATATTATTTTAATTTCAAAGCTTGCTGAATTTATTTCACTCACTTTTGAACGTTTACTAACGTGACTCTATTAATAATTTAGTGACGATGGGTAATGGAATATACTTTTCATGGATGCTTGGATGGTCGTGACTTTTTATCTGGGCACTAACAACCCTAAATTTGTTTTTAATTACTTACCAGTTACCTATTTTTTTAATTGTTTGGTTATTTTAAGTTGCTTGATTCTTCAAACAATTAATAAAATTATTTAGAAAGTAGCTCTTTCATCGGCTGATTGAAGATAAACAGCCAAAAATAAAAACACTCCTATATAGGAGCGTTTTCATCCAACATCCAACAGTCAAATTTTTTACTACCAAAAGCCAATAATACTTGATCGGGTCGGTTGTGTTGGGCCCGAACTCAGTCATAACGACCCATGAGTCGATTAGTCTATCCTTTAAGGATCGGTCTCATACCTATCGGCTAAGCAAGGCCCAGGCTCAGGACCAGATATATACAACCCACTTGAAGACGAAAATCTCCCATGCAGAAGTAGAAGTTTACGTAAAGACTTAAACCTAGTGTCCCTCCTACATATATAAGGTATGATTTTATCACAAGAGAGGTACGTACTCATAACCCTAGTTTTTCCGGCTCACAGTGATCCTACCCTCACCAAAAGACTAACTTGAGCGTCGGAGGGGCCTATCGGGAAACAACCCCGATGTGCCTTCCTTGTTTTGCAGGAACCTTCAAGCCGGAGCTAACCAACCTCATAGATCCAAACGACAGCATGCAGCCTCGCCAGAATCAGGCTGAACCAATGCTTAACATTCTTATATGTCCCTTTGGATACCAAACCAAGCTCTGATACTAAAAATTGTCGCACTCCACTACCATAGAGTGCATATCAGAACACCTGGAGGACATTCCAGTATGTAACCTATTATAATGGGATGTTAGCGAAATCATTATAATCACTTAATCATGGCATCATCATTTAAATCCTCTTATAAGACATCATTTATAAAGACACAATTTTTAAAACTAAATTATTCATTTCAATTCTTAAAAATCGAAATTTCATTGTACTTTTTTTCAATATCATCTGAAATATATACATGATCCAAACCTAATACAAACCAGCTACATGAAAGAGGAATTATACAAAATCTATCTAATCTCAATCCTAGCTGACCGATCTTTGGGTCATTTCTTCTTCCTCCTAAAAATACAAGACTATACTTCTTGTAGCGTCTCTCCGTAGCTAATGTCCTCTCTTGGTTTTGAAAAATCAACGTGCAACTTTTGTGAGTTTTACAAACTCAATGAGGTAACCATCATTGATGGTACGCTCAATTTATACATCACATCACACACGTAGCATATAATTTACATCTTTGCATTTTTGCATAAAGCATCACGTATCACTTTTAGAACAATCATACTGATAATTTCATTCATACAAATACACATGTCAATTGTAAATGCAATTCACGTGAGACTCACTTTCTTTTATTATTGTCTTTGTGATTGAGTGCCTTTTTACTAGCTCATATCCCTTGTGGATACCGAGCTGTATCAGCTAATGTCCCATATCCCTTAGTAGATACCAAGTACATTCACAACTGAGCATGAGACTCTGAACACAATTTGAGCTTTATGCTCTTTTTATTGGCGACTCTGTTCACAACTCTCATCACTTGATCATGCATTCATGTGCAAAATGCATCACATTTGTATATATTCACTTAATCATTTGATTTCCCTTACATAATCACATTACATTCACAATACCTATTTGTCATCAGACCCTAAGTCCGGCATTCAACAATTTGTTAATAATCATGTATTTCATCACATTCACATACAATGCACACTTAAAAAATCACATTCATACCCCAAAAACCTCAGACCTTCATTGTCTAGAATCAAACAAACAAATCACATTCATAAGATAATTCAAAACATATTTTAAGAAAAAAAATAATTAAGTGAGACCATCTAGGATACTCACAGATCGCTCCAGAAAGCTATTGCCTCGAAGTCCCGACAACGTCTAGATGATGGCGCTCAATATGCTCCTCTATATCATCCAATACATACACATTGGTACACATCACAACTTTGCACAATTATAAGTATTTATTAATGCATATATATGTATATGAAATATACACAATGCATGTTCAATGCCAATCTTGGGTATTTTTTGTTATTTTAATTACATCATCAATGGTATATCAAAACTCACTTAAGTATAATTTGTAATTAGGTTTACACCTCACTAAAACCATTAAAAACAAAATTCATAACTCATTTAGTCAATTTAGATTTTTCCTGAAACATACTTTTGGGTCAACTTTGCATTTTCTTTTTGAACAAGAAAATGAAGAAATTTGAGAACAATTTCTTCTAGAAAATGGTTTTCCTATCTTTTAAGTTTCTAACGACACCATGAGCATACAATTTTATTCACTATTTCAAAAGTTATACTCAAAATACTTCGGACTGAGTATGTTTGAAATTTTGGCTAGTGCATGATCATGCACTCCAAGTTGTACAACTTATATCTCTCAATTAACATATCCAAAAAATACAATATTTATACCCATTGAAAGCTAAGAGAATAATCTACAACTTTTGTGAAGACGACTTTATCTTATTAGATCTACATCAGTATAGTTTATTCGATAATTATAGGATATGATTTTTATCACAAGTAGTGCTGCAGCCTAAGCTAAAATTAAACTTCAAGCTAAATTTCAAGACCCTTAAAAACAAAATTCAAATTCGATTTCTTCTTAACAATTGTAGCCATATATCTTTAGTTTAATCTCAATAAAAAATCATTCCATTTGAAAATATGCAGATTAAAATATAGTCAAAATATCAAAGTATGTTTAGTGAAAATATTCCATTTATCAAAATTCTAGTACTCATCATTTTCGTCCCAAATTCATCACCTAATCCGTTTCCGAATGGATTCATATGGCTATTATTTTTTGTGCAGATGTAGAACAATGTGTTTTGAGTCTGCTTGTTTAATTCTTATGTCATTTGGAGGTTAGGGGAAGAGGTTATGGTCAAAAGAATAAGGCATGTTCGAAACAGTCTCTCTTCAGTAGCCATAGAAGTCACAATCGTGCAAAAGCACGATCAAGAGATTTTAGTTGCATAAGAAAAGTCACAATTGTGCAGAAGCACGATCGTGCTTTTTCAAAATCTTTTTTTAAAACTTAATCTTTCAAGTTTTAAAAAAACGTGGGTTTAAAACTTGGACACTTGTCCAATTTCTAAAGCTTTAACTAGTTTCTCATTTAACTAGTTCAATCTTTTCCAAATTTTACTCCAAATTGTCTCTAATTTTTCAATATCATTATCTCACAAATTCTGAAGTCATCTCTAAAATTTCTTCAATGTAATTTGATTTTTTTAATTTCTATTTTTATTTATCAATTTACTTGCCACTTGGCATTTCAAGAGGAGCTTGCGGTTGGAGAAATATAGCTTAAAGAAAAGCTAATGGCGACTAGCTTCAGACGCAGGGAGGAGAACGATGGCAAAAAAACCCATCTGGTGGTGGCATGAAAAGAGACGTCAACCCTAGATTGAAAACGATGCCCCACACAAAAACAATGTCTGTGGTACAGACTCTGTTGACTAAAATTGTTCTAGTATGCGTCTTGCACGTACAAGCAGGATGTGATATTTTATAAAAAACATTCTTTTAATTAAATTTGTTTAATAAAAATTAAGTAGGTTTAGATCCCTAATAAATTTAGAAAAGTGTTTTCTAGTTGTTTTGAAATTTGTTTTCGAAGGGTTATTTTATTAAGATTATTTTGAAATTTAGTTAATTTTTCAAGATGTTGAAGTATTAAATTATATTAACCATCCAATACAATTCCAAAATTAAGATAATTATTTTTCTTAATTTGATTAAGATTAATAATTATATTGATTCCTAATTAATTTTAGAAATGTAGTTTCTAAAATTAGAATCAATTAGTTTCAATTATATTAAAATTAATTAATTAAAAATTTTGTTTCTAAAATTAGAATTGCTTATTTCCAATTAGATTAAAATTAATTAATCAAACTCCTTAAAATTAAGAAAAAATTTTTCTTAAATAATTAGAAAGTTTTTTAATTAAATATATTTATTTCAATTTGGTTGAGATAAATTAAATCTATAACTTTATTTGTTTAGAAAATTATTATTCAATTCATTTAGACATTGTTTATTTATTTATTAATAATAAGTTTCTTGATTTATTAGAAAGGATACAAGAAAAGGATCATTCTTTAATTTTAAAAAATATTTTTCTAATTTATTAAAGATAGATTTTCTATTTTATTAAGAAATCAATCTCTATATAAATAATATAAAGGACTTTCTTAATTAAATTTTAAATTTTTTTATTTAATTTTGAAAGTAGTTTCCTTTTAATATTAGAAAATATTTTCTAATTAAGGAAAAGTTATATCAAATGATATTAGAAATAGTAATTGCTAATTAGATTAGAAATATTTTAATCGAATTAGAAAGTGTTACTTATATAATTTTGGAAAAGGAGTTTTTCTAAATCATAATAGGTAACAATAATAATTTACTGATTTTTTTTCAATTAAATTTTGTTAAAGAATTCAAGATAAATTGGAAATAGTTTCCAATTGGACTTGAAAAATTGTTTTGAAATCGAATTAAATTTCTTTTTAGAATAAGAATTTAATTTATTTAGGCATAAGTGGTTTTAATCTAATTTAATTTTTTAAGGAGTTGGAAATATTATTTTAGATTATGAAGATCAATGACTAAAATCAAACGAAGGTTGATATTTTATGCATATAATTTGATTATGAGTGCATAAGATGCACACTTTATTTATATGATAGATATATATATATATATATATTGGATGCATATTAAATTGTATGTTTTATATACGTGATATTTTACATGCAATTTTATGTTTGATGAGATGAGCAAAATTAAATCCCTTGTTGAAATATTAAATACGCATCGATAACGTGATTGTTGCCTTACATTGTTATAAGAATAAACCAGAGCTTTTTTTATAGTTGGCTTGTTGAGCAACTCAAGGCTGCTTTAACCTGAACATCTTTAGTCTTATGATAGTAGGTTCTACTTAACTGAATTTGTGTGATTTGAATGAGCAAAATCCTGATCACTTGAATTTAGAGGCAGCGTTAGGAATAACATATACGATATATTTTAACAAGAGTTGTCACCTATTAGATCTAGGTGTTATATGAGATGTGATTGATAAAGTTGTTATCTACCTAATTTAAGTTTAGTTGGTTTGTTGAACAAAATCAAGATCGACTATATTTGAATGGGATCTTAGCCCAATAAGTAGATTAGAGTAATCTTTTCTGGTGGGAGTAACGAAATGCATAGTCAAAGTCCTAATCTCATTTGGTAGTCATGACATATAATTAACTATTTTGTTTTACATTTAATTTTTTTTAACAGAATTTACCTTGTTTAGTATAGTTGATACTCAGGTTAGTGAACTAAATTTCTTGGACATAGGATTATGTTTTAGAAGAGTTCTAAAAGTTAGAAAGAAAAATTGTATTTCAATTATGCAATTTTGCTATAATCCATAATTAAGGATTCAGTGATAAGGTTTTAGAGATATGTCAAAGTCATAAACTTTGAAGACAACACGTAAGATGTATGCCAAAATGATAGCAAGATTCAAGAGGTTGCATTGAGCAACGCTAAAAGATATAACACCTTGATGGAATTGTTCCACTTAATTTAGCCTACTAAAAGTATAATTGTGGACTACAATTAAAGGCTTTGCTATAGTATGATAATGGTTTTTCATAAGAAGAAAATGACTGCATGACTTTCTTTCCTATATATGATATGATAGAGATCATATGTATTTTTAATTCATATTTATGAGTATATGATACTAAATTTAGATTCAACGTTATTGTAATGATCAATGCACTATTAGAAATAGAATGTTAAGTAAAAATAGTTGATCCAATTTTATACAAAGAGTTTGTATATGTTGGATCAAAGTAGACTTATGCTTAACATAAGCTATAAGAATTAAAAGTTGGATAACCAAGATCATCCTTTTATGCCATACTGGTTAAATCAACATCATGATAATCATAAAGTTACATACTAGGATATATGTATCCTTTTGTTTATGAATCGTATGGAACTTGTGAAACTTATATAGTTGAAGAATAACTAAATTAACCTATGGTGAAATGTGATGATGGTATTGAATTGTTAAATAGTATACATGTGATGTATTGGATGAAATAACAATTCATAAAAGGATAATATTATATTTCATTATATTGCTAATGACTTTATGTGATATAGTCATATGTATTAAATGAAATAATAATTTAAAATTTTGAAAGGTTCAAATGTTTAGATCTAAGTAGAAATTAAGCAATGAGAATACTGAAGCATTTCTATAAGATCAATTTGGTGAGTTTTAAATTTTTGGTTATTTATAGGGAATGAGATTCTCTAGTAAATACCTTTATACCTAAATTCATAAGAGTATGGATTTATATGAGAAAAAATACAATATGAGATATTGTATAATGTAATAGTATTTCTTTTATAGCAATGCCTAATACAATGACTTACATTTTATAGTTCCAAATGAATCAATTAGTGAGATTACATATTAGATTTGACGTGCTAAGTCTTTGAAAGAGTCAAAGTTAATGATCTAAGGATGTGGTGCTTAGTTAAAGCATATATTTATCCATTAAGTTTAGAACTAAATTGGATAATTAAAGGTTATGAGATATCCAAAGAGTTGGACATAATATTACAAACTAATTAAACAAATTGTTTGATTAAATGTATACTTATAGGGGAATGGTTCTCAAGATAAGTAATGGGAGTAAGATGAAATTTGAAAAGTTCAAATCTTATTAACACTTTTTATGTATAGTTGAAAGGCTACTTGATGTTAAAAGATTCACTTTCATGAAGTCAAAGAGTTTGTTTTGAAGATGATTGTGAATTTATATTTACACGAAGGTTAGTGGAAATATAGTTGTGCTCTTCTGTGAGAGTATATGGAGACATATTGCTTATAGAAAACAACAATTCTAACTTTCAATATTTGAAAGCATAATTGTCTAAGAACAACTCTTATTGGATATGAAAAGGTAACACCTTAATTATAGGAATTAGATCTATAGAGATAGATTGGAAGTTGCTTACTTGTTCTAAATCCAAATATATAGATAATGTCTAAAGGTGTTTAGTATTTGAGATACCAAATACTTGCGAAGTATTAACAATCTCTGTTATTCTATGTATGAGTTGATATTTCAGTTCGAGGAGATAAGGATATTTAATTTAGAAGTAAATACTAATTAAGGTTTATTTACTTAGAAAATATCATTCAAGATTGGAAAGGTTCCAATATAGTAATGGTTGCTAATTAAGCCATAATACATTTTTCCTTTAGTGGAAATGATTAATCAGATCAATAAGTTCTTTAGTGAACTTGATATAGTTTCTTCCATTTTTTAAGAAAGTAATATACTATAAAACATTAGAGCCATTGGAATGCATAAGGAGCTAATGTTTCATTAAAGATTCAAGAATGTGTTTAGGCAATTTTTCTTAATTATGATGATAAATAAGATGGGAGTTGTAAGATTTAAGCAAGTGCTTACTATAGAGAACCTTATAGAATTCTCTCATTAAGTCATTGTCGTAGTAGTAGAATAATCGTCATATAGTGATATAGTATGAGAAACTAAAACTATTGGCTTTGTGCAAGTGAGAGATTATTGGTTTATCCTCTACAGCCAATCATTTTGGTTGTAATTTAGTGACAAATTATTAAAGGCATTCTTTATCTTATATATGTTTAGATGTACATGATAAAGTCCATGGGATAATTATATATTGCAAACGAAATTATAATGCAATTATAATTATGAGATTCATATTACATTTATGTATTATCCCTAAATTGTTCCTAGTCATTGTTTTATTAAGACTGGACATTAATAGAATGTAAAAGGACTAGCACACATTATGTTTTTCCTTATGAAGGAAGTTGTTAATCTCATAGACTAAAGTATAGAGATACTTAATGTAACACCCCACTCCCGCAAGACCCGAACCCGACATCGATGGTGATATCCGAGTCCGTGCCCCGCAAGGGTGACGTGCTACATCACTTAGTCCAAAAACTCAATATTTTTTTTAACGCATACACACACACATACACATTATAACATATGCAGAAAACAATTATAACCAATTCAATGGCCTTGGGGCCCTTTTCATAAATACAATTAATTCCAGTCTGTTGACTTTACCAACTGACTTAATCAATAATACAGAATATCAGAAAATAAAAATACACTAATGTAGACGCAAACTAATCCCGACCTCAATCTTTCACTTGAATATAGTACTCCCGTGTCAAACGGGGTATTCTTCAAGACCTGAAAATATATGCAAATTTTGGGTGAGTTTTGCCAACTCAGTGAGGAACCATCATCGATGGTTCACCCAATTCATGCATATACACAGGTATAACATAGATACACACAGTTATTTCACTAAACCACATTCAGAAGTACCACATGATTACTATATCAGTCAAAGGAACCAATTCA
>JANZLD010000237.1:31850412-31864783 GCA_026413575.1 Erythroxylum carthagenense | reverse complement strand
AGGTCAAAAACCAATTTTCAGCTTTACTACTCAAATACACTTCCTATCATGCCAATTGAACTTCTACTACCATAAGCGTCCCAATTGGACACAAAATCAGCCCCTAGATCATTCCTACACTCACTTAGCCCTATAGTCAAAATTTTGCAGCATTAAATTCTTAATTTCTATGCAAGATTAGCCATCAATATTCAATCCAAAATCAAGCTAAAACACTTCTAAACCATATCATTCATACTCACCTTATCAAATCATGCTCAACATAACCTTACCCAACCATTCAAGCTATAAATTTCATGACCTTCATGCATCATACATCATATATAATGAACAATAACTTCCAATCAATGTAACTAACTACTAATTCATTCATGAAATGCATAAGTAAAGCTTAAATCATACACTTACCTAATCAAAGCTTCCAACTCTTCAATTCTGCAACAACTTCTCCAACTCACTTTCTTACTTCACTCCACATACACAATTACCATGATAAGAAGATAGCTTGGATGCATGAAGGAAGGCCTTTAAGGTTGGAGGAAGAGACACTTTAAGAAGGAGAAAAATCAATGGAGAGGTAAAAGGAAAAGAAGGTTTTTGGATGGAATGAAGAAATAAGCAAAAACTTGATCCTTTTTCAATGAGTTGCCGTATTCAATGGATTGAAAAGAGTGAGGATAAAACAAAACCATTAAATGGTGGGACACTTGGCAAGGACGCTTGTCATTTTTCTAAATAAAACAACAAAATAAGGAAAAGACAAAAGATGTAATAGGATTTCCTTAATTTGACCAATTCAATTCCAATGGTCCTAATTTCAATCCCAAAATAATATACCCAATATTACAATGCCATTGGATAGAAATTTTCGCTACCGAAAATCAACCAGTTCGCCACTTGGCGATTTTTTTCCGGTCTGGGAATTTTCTCCGGAAAAATTCCTATAATTCCCGTAAAATGTAAAACACACAAAAATGCAGTCCAATATATTTTTCAAATATAATTTCCACTTTATTAACAATAAAATTCCATTTAGGCCCAATACCGGGAAATAATCATGAATGCGTGTATAGTTATTGCATGTGTACAATTTCATTGTTTGACCAATACCAGTATGCTTAACATTATCCAATTAGTCCTAAACTCTCTCGAACTTTGCCAAATTACTGTTTTACCCTTCCTGTCGGGGGTGGGATGTTACACTTAAACAAACATAGGAGTGCTTGTTAGAGAATAAGTTCACTGAACAGACCCAATATGAGAAATCCATTTGGAGCATTACTTATATGTCTATGGAATTCTCATTATGATGATTGTATAAGTGATTCTTTGACTTAAGATCACCAAAGTTATCTTATATAGAGATTGCTATGCTTTGATATTGCTTATGATATATTTAATCATGAGTCGTTTAATTAGTAGTCATTGGATGTAGCATGAACTATATGAGGTAGTTGAGTGATCAAGATATGATTCATCATCCTAAAGTAATTAGGGAGAATGTTCCCTTGTTCTCGATTAGTATTGATTCCAGAAATCCTTGGCTAAGGTGGAATAAAATTTTATAAATAGTTTACAAATGTCATTAATTAAATCAATAACTAATAGAAGAGAACTAATATGATTAGACTTGAAATAGAGTAGATATTAATTCCATGTTCTATGTCTAATCAAAACATTGTAAGACGAAAGGATTAATTTATATAGAAAAATCATACACGAAAACATTAGTCAAAACTACTTTGACATTCCTAAATATTTGGATGGTCATGATGTGTTGCTAAAAGCCAATCTTGATCTATGATTATAAATTATTTAATTGGAGAATTAAAGATTTATCTAATTCTAATTATGAATTGGAATTATAATTTATAATCATTGTCAATATATTTGGAAACATAATGGGTCTCGCATATAGAATGGATTGAAGACAGCCAAAGTCAATTTAATCAAGTTGGACTTGATTGTCAAGTTTAAGAAACTTTATGACTAAATATGAGATATTTAATACATAAAGATCAATGTAAGATATTGAATCTTATTTAGGCATAATTGGTATTTAATTAGAATTATCTGTAATTTTAATTAATGTTTAATTGAAATTATAATTTAATTTCAATTAAATTACTAAAACATCCTAAGCTTATTATAAATAGGCTTAAGCTCTATAAAGCTAGTGCTTCTTGCTTAACCCTCTCTGTAAGAGTACAGAGTTCTATTAACCTATTCTGTAGATATCGTTAGAGGTTAGACATTTATGTGACTACGTTAGTTAAGACAGATCAATTTCAAAAATAGTTTGAGGGATACGACAAGATTATGATTAAGCTTCAAAATAAGGTATGAATTTAGATTCACGCTTTATTATGATTATGTGTTAATCTTTTTATAAAATTAAAGAAATCTTGGTTTTTTCAGGAAATTAAAAAGTTTCATATGTATTCAGCTATAGCTGGGTTCGTATTTCAACCTAGTTTCCTAACACATATATCTATTTCTCCCTTTCTCTAAGCGATTTGTTGCCCTAACTAGTGGTAGTTATCATTATTGGCAATGGAAGATTCACTAGCGACTAAAATCGCTATTGGTGAAGCCTCATTGTCAGGAGACTTTTGACATTGATTCTCACACCTAAAAGCACACTCAATCCAAGTTCAACCAAATGCATGTTCATTAAATTCAAATAAAGCATTCAATCTAAAGCCATGCTTTAATCAAATTTATAGAAAACAAAAAATTCGGAACAATTTTTTAACCTAAGGAAAAAATTAAAAGGATATATTTTCGAGTTTTCTAGTAATAGAAAAGGGTATGCAATATATTTCCTAGAACATAACAAGCACTAAAAGCAATTAGGGACATACGATTTAGTGTTTTTCAGAGACCATAAGACACAATGGTTTTAAAAACCCAATAATAACCCTAATGATAAATTTAAAATTTTTCAGAGATAGAACTTAAGCTTTTACAAAAACAAAGTTATGATAAAATTAAGAAAAAAAAAGATCTAATTAGTCACAAAACTTTGATTTTAGGTGCACTTATGTCCTTCATCCTCCAGTTTTACCAAATTAAACTTAACCTTATGTAAAACTTATCAACGTTCCTTTGATTTACTGATAGACAACATTTGTGGTGTATGTTATACTCATGTGATAACTTGTTAAGTTACTATAAGTTTTTAAAGGTTAATTACTTTTTATTCCCTAAACCTAAACTAAAAGTTTGTTATAAACGGTGTGATATGGTTTAAAGTTGACTATTTTGTCATTAAACAAAATTTAAGCATTTTATAACAAATTGATTGCATTTTGTATGAGCTAGTGAAAACTAGTGCACACATTCCACATTTTATAAATAGAAAAAGGAAGAGGAAAACAATAAAACACATTACGATAGAGGAGTGGAAGTCACCCAAAATAATAGAGGAATGAGAGGGAGTAGTTCATAATAAAGTAGGAGGGAGAATCTTATTTACATGTTAGTTCACAGTAGAAGAGTTGGAGGGGAGGTAAGTCCTTTTCTAAATTTCGTGAAACTATTAGAGTATTTTAATAATTTGAATTTATAATTGATGAAATTAGTTATGTATTTGATGTATTGAGAGTATTTTATACCATACCCTTTTTAGTTCACTCTTATGGAATTCAATTTTAAGAGGTCATAAGTCTTATGGGTACTTTGAAAATCTGCAAAAATCATGTAAGTCATGTATTGAAACACAAAACCTATCATAAGGAGTCATGTTCTTTTAACGATGTTCTCTTAAACCTTTGAGATTGCAACATTTATCTAGTAATGACTATTGACTTCTGAGAACCAATATTTTGAATCTAATATACACTTACAAATTATTATATTGGATGACCATTCCATATTTAGCATCAAGCTGTTAATAATAATTTAGTTGTTAAGTTGTTAGGGTCATTAAAAGATATTGCACTGGATATGCTATTATGATGTTGAGATGTTGAAATAAGAAATCTAATAACTTAAAAGATAAATGAAAATCATCTCTTTAGGGAAACTAAGTTTATGTTCAACATTATAGCACATTGAAATGATATTGATATTTTTTGTACAATATTAGATTGTATTGATATAATATTGATATAAATATTTCTTCCGGTATGAAACTTTAAAGATCTTATTGCTATTCAATTTCTTGTTTTATTAGGATATGGAATCCCATTGAAAAATAATTACCTTCCATTACTAGAGATAAATTGATAGACAAAACTCATTCTAGTACATTAGTCAAAGCAAAATTTTAGTCGAAGATATTGACCTAGAAAAATTATATTATTTTTGTGTTATAGGAATTGCTAACCACAATTGGTTTGATAGATTAGATAAAATGTACTACAACCACCTACAAAAACATGAAGAAGGTGGATTAATTGAGAATGAAGATGATTAAAAAATAAACAATTTAATCTCTATTTTTTAGAATATGGAAGAGTGAAGGTTTATTTTAAGGATAAATATAATGTTAAAAACGATCAAAAGTAGATAATATGGACGATAGTGATGGTAACACAATTCTAAGAAATGGTGAAGAGCTATTCATTATATAGAAGATGAATGCTTATTTTGGGAGTAAGTAATGTAGATGATAGAGATTACAATAAAGAAAAAAATTATGGTGCTACATAAGAATGATAGTCAATTGAAACTAAATGGACACCATCAGTCCCTTCATCTTAGGTACTTCTAGTTTTTGAAAATTCGTGACAGTAGGATAATCCTACTCCTCTGTTGGAGTCTTAAAGAATCAGAAGCAAGTATACAGTTTTAACCAAAGAAGGATGGGTGAGAATTATGAGGGCATATGATGATGAGCTCAGACATGGGACTAAGCTGTTAGGGATAAAAGGGGTAATAGGGACGAAAGGAGCAAGGACAAGAGCTACACCTTTATCTTCCTTAGTAAATCACCAAAGAACATTCTACCCTTCAACAAAATGGAAAATGCAGCAAAGAGGCTTAACTCATGCAAGGTAGACGTGAACTTCTGGTTTCTGATGTGGAAATGAGTGTGAACTTTTGGTTTCAGTCGTGTAAATGATAGTGTATTCAATGTATTTCTTTACTATGGTATTTTGTAAATGTTTTGTGTAGCTAGTTAGATGTGCCTTCTGAAAAGGTCATCTCGGTTGGTATATTCATGTAGGCAGGATGCTGTGGTTGGTATGATTCATAGGGAACTATTTTTTATAGATTTCCTCTTGTTCTTAGGTTAGGTTACCTTTCTGGTTTTGGGAGGGGATGTCCTTTAAGATAACCCCATGGTTTGTACATAAACTCTTTTTTTATTAATTAAAATTTCTGATTTATCAAAACAAATTGATTGTTTGGATATTGAATTAGATGGTTCATGTATTGAAATTGGAGTGTGCATACTAAATTTGAGGGTGCATATAATTAAGCTAATTATGTCTATGCTACCGCTAGCATTAAGGGTTTGCATATTAAAGTAGATAGTTTGCATACTAAAGTAGAAGGTTTGAATACTAAAATTAAGGATGAGCATACTAAATTTAATGGTAAGCATATAAACTTTAAGAGTGTGCATAATGAAAAGGAATCAAATGATTTTCTAAAAATAAAGTTAGTGATAGTGGTCTATTAACTAATTTTGAAAATGATAATGGAAGAGATGATGATGAGTTATAGATTATTAGATTGAAATAAAAAGGGAGCAAATATAAGAGAAGAATTAAAAATGACGTTGTGAATGATGATATTGAAAGTATGAAAGTAAAAAAGTATATGAAGATGACTAAGAGGGCTCCAAATATGAAAAAGATAGTGAGTATATTAAGAGAGATGACCTAGGTCAGTACTACAAAAGTTCAAATGAGGATATTGGTAATTTACTAAGAGGTAAGTTAAAAAAAACTTTTATTATGATCCAAGTTTGAAGTTTGAAGATGCTAAAGAATTCAATAAGGAATTTACTAAATGCTCCCTTATAAAGATTTTGGGCCTAAAATTTAAAAAAAATATTGGGAGAGACTGAGGTATACACCACAATGCCCTTGGTTACCTTTTACAATTATTAAGAGAAATGATGACAATTTTATTATGAAGAGATATGAACCAAAGCATAATTGTGAGAATTAGGAAGCTCATCACATCCAAACGGGTCATAAGCCACTACAAGGATATGATGGAGTCATAACCAAGTATCAAGGTTACAGCCTTAAAAGCCTTATTATAGAAGGAGTTAAAAAGTATATGAGATTTTCAACATATGTAAAAGAGCAAAGGTTATTTTCATCAAGATGATATGTAAGGGTCATATGAACATATTCACTAACCTTTTAGGGTATGTGAGGAGGTGAAAAACAAGAACCTAGGTATGACATAGTCAATTAGAGCAATAACTAATGTTGATTGTTAAAAGCTGTTTTTAAAGATGTTATAGTTGTTGCAATGCTTATAAAAGGGTTGGATTAAAATTTGTAGACTAATAATATGACTAGGTAGATGTTTCTTAAAAGGGATACATAAAGAATAGTTGTTAGCTACTATTAGAAGGGATAGATGTAGTTAGATGTTTCCTATTTTTTAGGGTGAGATTAATTTTGAATGTACAAAAACATGGAAGTAGTTTGTAAAGCTTATAATTTCAAGTCTACAACTTGGAGATGAAATTGTCTTTACATTAATCTTTGACATGCAAAAGGAATTTTCTTATATTGTTAATTATATATGTTTGTCTATTTTATCCTATTGTTTATTCTTATTAGTTTTTTTTGTCTATTTAAGGTATTTTTAATGAAATTAAATTTTTCTTGCTAAATGTTAAATATATGGAAGGCATACTTTTGCTAATTAGAGATGAATATGGAATGAAGATGATCTAAAGTTTGGTTTTAGAGGATAATCAAGGCAACCTTTGTCCCTGATTTCAATGGTCAATTTTATGTTCTAAATGAACTAGGACCAACCTGTGTTAAAGATATATTAGAATATCCCAAGGAGAGATGGTGCAAAGCATATTTTAGTATTAATACTAAAGGTGATTATGTGAATAATAATATGAGTGAGACCTTTAGTGGTTGGATTGTGGAAGCTCCGATGAAGCCTATTATTCCATTGTTAAAGCATATTAGGAAGATGGTGATGAAGAGCAAGCATAAAAAATGGTGATTTTTAGGAGAAATAGGAATATAACATATGACCAAGAGCTTTAATTGTGTTAGAGGAGAATAAGAGAGAAAGCTTTAGTTGCTCTATCAATTGGAATGGAGTTGATAGTATGAAGTTGAGTATAAATTAGATAGATTTTATGTGAGAATTAATAGTCTTACTAGTACTTATAAATATTGGGATATGGCAACATTCCATGTTCTCATACCATGGTTGCCACTTACCATAGCTATGGAATCTAGATGAATAAATTACCATATGTTATAGTAAGGAGAGTTATACACAAACATACATGTATTCCCTCAAATCACTTGATAGGCAAAGATTTTAATCTTAATGGGAATTCATTGAGCAACCTTCAATAAGGATAATACCTGGTAGACCTAAAAAGAAAGATAGAAAAACTTAAGCAACCAAAAATAAGAAATTGTATTAGACATGGAAGGAGAATGACTTGCACCAAATATGGCATATCCAAAGATAAAGTAAAAATGCAATAACCTTAAGAAATTTCAAATTAATTTTTAAACTGATTTGTTTTTATTACTTTCTTATTAATCATTCAATGAGTGAAAAATATTTATAAGTGATTGGATCATCTAGCACTAATGTAAGAGATAGATTGAAGGAGTTTAATATATAAGTTCAACAAATTACACATCAAAATATATTATACATGTGTGTGAAGTGATTAGATAGGAAAGAAACATAAAGATCAAGAAGGTATAAAAACAATGGTTAAAGAAAGAGAAAGAGACAAAGTGAAAGGAAGAGGTTGAGGTAAGGTCAGAGGGAGAAGGGTTGGTGGATATGGATTATACTTATTAATTGAGTACCACATAAGCTAACTAATATATAGAACTATATTATATTATTATTTGATATTATATAAACATTAAATACTATTGTTATTGTCATATATAAACATCAAAGAAACATGTTCAAATATTGAAGCCAGGGAGCTCAAAAAGATCCACTATTACAAAATATAGTTCTCAAGCTGAAATTAACTTCCAATCTAGAGGATAGTAATGGAATAGTGGGCATAGCGTCATTTCATCTACCTTATGTAATAAAAGGGAAATAAAGAGAAAAAGCTTATGAATTTAACCTTCAAATTAAGTCAAATTTGTATAAAAGAGAAGGACATAAATCAATTTGTATAAGTTCTTAAAAATTAAACACTACTATCTCAGAGCTTCATCCAAAAAGTTAATTACAAGTTCAAGCTAATGCTCCCTTATACTAATTACTTATTCCATTACTTATTCAATTTGACACTTGTTATGAATTACGTTATTATTCTATGTTAGATTGTTATGAATTCAATTATTACTTATTCCATTATAGACTTGTTTTAATGGAAGTTGTTTGGTATTAGACTTGGTTTACAATCACTTATTATATTATGGTGTTGGTTAAATTATACTTACTTATTATTGGAATTAGCTTACAACTTTGAGATGAATTTGTTAAAATGGAAGTTGTTATTGGAATTATTTGTTATTAGAATTGTCCTTTCGTATATGATTGAGATGATTCAAACCTCTTTGAGATGATTCACTAGTTTTTTTGGTAAATTTTGATAAGGATGTTAGAAATGCTTATAGTTACTCTTTTATTCTCTCTTATCACCTTTTTTATTACGTAGAGAATCAATAATCAACAGATTTAATTGATGGAACATTTATGATGAATCAGTTTTTCATCCAATCTCAATCTAACTACATATTGTTATTGCATAGTATTATCATTTAGATTAACAGTATGCCTTGTACATATCATTCATTTCTATAAATTAAAATTAAAACAAATGGGTAGATCCTACCGACTTAGCAAACATTATCTTCTTATATATTATGTATACAAAAGAAGTTTTGTATTAGCTTTCTGATTTATAAGGCTTAAATAACCATAAGAGTTAATAATATAACTATGGTACAAAACTAAAGTTTATCAAGCTCATATTCTTTAACTCTTCAGTTAATAGAGCTATAAATATAGCTACAAATATTATGGTATATATTACATAATAAAATATCTTCCTTTGCATTCTTCTTGCCTCAAAATTGTATATTCTGGTGCTACTTTTGCTTTTGGTAATTTACCAAGTAACTCATGCACATTATCCATCCACTTATCATCTTTTAACTTGTTCTCAAATTTCAACCTTTTATTCTCAACTTTTAATTTATTTATAGTAGATTTTGCCTTTTCACCAAAATCTTCATCTACCTATCTAAAAGAATTACATCCTTCTAACAAAGTTTATTAATTATCAAATAATAAGAACTTTATCAAACATCAACTATTTATTATTAATAATTAACCTACCTCATAATTAAGGTATCAATTAGATCTTATTCTACAATTTTCGTTGGTCTAAGAAGTCATCAAATAGTTTCAATTTCCACATCGATGAAAAACTTGCTCATCATATTGCTTTTCACTATAACTTTTTGTAGTTGATTTGAAAGATTCACCATTCATTATAGTTGACAAAAAAGTATACCAATCAAATATCAGTGTATCTCCCTCTTCATATAACAACATTAATGATTCAAGATAATGAAGTTAAATTAATTTAGGGCATTACAAAGATTATAACTAGCCTACAAAGATTATAAAGAGGTAGAGGCATTACAAAAGTTATAACTAGCCTACAAATTTTTTTATAGATATGAAGAGAATAAGATAATAGTAACTATAGATATATTATAAAAAAAAAGATCAATCATCACTTAACTTAAATTTGAAGAGTATAAGAAAACAAAGGAGTCAATAGTTAATCACCTTTAAAACCTAGATAGAGTTTATCTTTGTTGGCTAAGATAAAGGCAACTGGAAATAAAGAGAGAGGAAATTGGCAAACTAAAGTCTAGATTTGAGAAAGAGAAAAGAAGCTTGAAATCCATATAGAGAGTTAAAAGAGAGACATTGGAAGCTAGCCTAAAATGAAGGAGTAATGATGGAGATGAGTTCTTTGTTCCTAGTTGCTAAAATTAATAAAACACCCTTGTAAGTCTCCCTTTTAATGAATCCCACTCCAAATGGGTAGAGTGTGCGCCATAGACACTATGAACTAGTAAATTAAGGGTTTAATGAGAAAATTTAAACAAGTTTAACATTAATTCTACAAAATTGAAAGATGAAGGACATATGTGCACCTAACATAAAAGTTCAAGGATTAATTTGGGTTTTTTTTCACTAAAATTAAACCATGCAACTTTTGCATTAGCCTTTTAAAAATATCAAATCAATAATAATTAAACAACTTTTTCAAGATAATCAATTAAAGGAAGCTTTGATACTACTATTGAAAAATCAACCATATGATTGAATCATAGGTACAAAAAAATTTATTTTACAATGTCTCTTTCGGATCTCTTTAATTAAATAACTCAAAAATTATGAATCAAAAATAAAAGGGTTAAAACATACTTGATTTGAATTATTGCAAAGTTTATTTTGAAGTAGTCAACCATGAGTTGTTTAAATATCTAGCCTCTATGATATCAAAAAAGTAGAGAAAAAGAATTTAAACACCTTTTGGGAGGAAAAGACTAAGATTTTTTTTCCTATTTATAGAAAAAGACAATAGGGATTCTTTTCAATGAAAATTAAACTTTTCATTATAAATGAAGTCTAACTTAATATAATTTAATCTTAATAAGATGAAATATTTCATATTTGATTATTAAAGTTTCTTAAACTTCAAAATTAATTCAAAATTAATTTAAATTAAAGATTTTATTTTAAATTGTTATTTATGTGTGACTCATTAGGTTCTTATCATATTGATAATGATTATAAATTATAATCATAATTCATAATTAAAATTATATAAATTAAATCTAATTTAAATTGATCTTAATTTGTTAATGAAACAATTTGTAATTAATGGCACTATGTTTATAACCACCTAAATATTAAAAATTTCAAAATGTTTTTAACTTAACCTATTTATACATGATTATAGCACATAATTTAATCCTTCTGTCATTCAATATTTTAATTGAACGTCGAGTATAAAATTAGCGTCTACTTAATTTAAATGCAATCATATTCGTTCTTACTAATTAGTAATTGATTTATAATTGATATTTGAAGATATCTTTATAATTTATATTTGAAGATATCCTTTTTTAAATCTCAATTCACTTTAGCAAGACAATGTTTGAAATCATTTCTAATCAAGAATAATAGAGCATTCTTTCTAACTACTTTAAGATGACGAATTCTTTATTGACTTACTTAACTATCTTCGTATAGTTCATATTATGTCTAATTAGTACGTACGAAACTACTTTAAATAAAATATGTTATAAGTATAATCGAAACATAATATTCACATTAGATACCATAGTAATATAAAGTTTAATAATCAATTATATAGCCATCATAATGAGGAAATCTTTAAACACAGAAGTACTATTCCATTTAGGATCTTTATAATCAAGTCAATTCGGTGAACTTATTTTTTAATAAGCTAGCACATTTGTTTAACTATCATTATACTTTAATCTATAAGATCAATTATTTCTTTTATAAAGAAGAAATATAACGTATGCTAGCCTTTATGGTCTATTAATGTTTAGTTTTAATGGAACAATAATTATAGAATTTTAAAAATAATACTATGATCTCATTATAATTTGATTTATAAAATATATTTATCCAATGGAGATTATCTTACATGTTGGTTAATTAAACAAATTGACAATAGTATATAAACTAAAAAAGTACATCTTAGAATTCTATTATGCATAAAAAAATTCTTGCCTGAGACTTATGTATGTGTATAATACAATACCTTTTTTGTTTGACGGACCTAAAATCTGGAAAATTGCTTCAATTCATTATTCTTTGAAGTGGACGTTGTTAAATTTTCTTAGTAGAACAAATGCAGATAATTTATCATCTTGTGAACCTAGGAAGTTATTGCAGGATATTTAGAAATGTGGATCGATATCAAACATGACCTTACGGATTCATAATACATTTCAAGGAATGGTAGCTCATAAAGAGTTGCTGGTTGCTCTAGATAAAGAGCGTTCAAGTTAAGTTGGATTTATTTCTGGTAAGCATACAAGATATATAGTATAACAACAAAAGAACAGAAAGGAACAGACATGAACTGGAATATACTTTCATACACATTTAATGTTTGCATAGTTTTCGTCACCGCTAATGTTGTTATTTTCCAACATGAACAACTAAAATCTCCCTAAGAAATTATGGAATAGTTACCAGTTGAACTACAAGTTGCTACCTAGTTTATGGTGCGCGTCAATGTCAGCCACCTCCGCTATATATGCTCTTGTTTGCTAAAAGGTGATTTGTGTATAATTACCTTGGTAAATGGACGGAAAGCAAAGTCAAAACGCTTACGATCATTTTTCTGCTTGGAATTATTAGATAGACAAAAAGCTAGCCGGCATTATTTCTCTTTCTAATCTTTCAAATGTCAACATTTTACACCAAAAATGGCGATTGGTACTAAGTTGTCTGTGCTTTTTCTGCATAGCTTTGCTGCCTCCACTAAATGTTCTACATTTGTCATACTCCGAATGACGATAGATACTAAGTTTTCTGTGTTTTCTTCTTGCGCCAACGAGTTCCTTGCATCTATTTATCAATTACTGGAAGTGTAGAAATTTATAGCGTTGATGAGCTAACTTCAGCAGTTTTTTGACTGCAAAAATTTCGCATAGGCCCACGACACTTGAATCTGCTTCAATCTTCAGTCCTCATGGCGATACGTTCCAGACCATGTTTCATGCTTCTCCTATGGCTTCTCTGCACAAATTTCTCCACCCCTTCAGCTAATAAACATAGACACTTTCCACTACCTGAATTATATGCTAGAATAAGTTCAATATCGGACAACGTCGGTGCACCTGGGCCCTTTAACGTGCCTGCACCAGCTCCATCTTACAACGGTGCTCCCTCTAGTTTATATGCACCGTCTTCCTCTTACAACGGTGCTCCCTCTAGTTTCCATGCACCATCTTCACCTTACAACGGTGCTCCCTCTTCAGGACATAATGATGGTGCACCGTCGTCCATACCTTCTCCAACTAAGCCGTTCTCTCCATCGCCATTGCCTCCGTCATCTCCACCTGTTGTATGGGCGCCACCAGAAGGGAAAAGCTCTTCATCATCAAGTACGCTGAATGGTGGGCAGAAGGCAGGAATTGTGATTGGATCAATGGCAGGAGCTAGCCTGCTGCTGTGCGGTGGGATGGTTTACAGGAAACGCCGCTCTAACATTAGAAGAGCACGATTGGCAAGTGAAGCTAGGAGGCCGATTTTTTGATTTGCATCTGAATGTTTTGCAACTCAAAGGACTTGTCTCAATATGTTTGGATTTTCGTTTTGGAGAGCAACACTTGAGCTGTGGCAGTATACCATATTAATCATCAGATTCATTTATGTACTACGATTTAAAAGTTAGTAAGGAATTTTTGATTGCAGATACAGATAAACACGAGATAACTGGGGAATCTTATTTTCAAACCCAATTAGTTAGTACGTACGTTGCTAGCTCTCCAACGTTTTCTCCCTTGACAAAGTTGAACAAGTAGCAGCATTAAAAACAATTTGCACTAGCTAGACTTGTATGTAAGTCTTCTACAAATGCTTGATGTTAGTGGAAGAGTAAAACAACTTGCCAACTTTTTGAAAATTTTTAAGCATCTACATACAAAGCGAATTTTACTGTATAATGCGGACTGGGAAAATAGGTGAAAATTTGTAAGCATCTACATACAAAGCGAATTTTACTGAAAGGAAGAATTATAGAAGGGGCGGTTGGTTTGTAAAGGGGAATGGTAAAAAGAATGGAATGAATATAGTGAGTAACGAAAATGAATATTATCATTATAATTATGATGGTTGGTTAAGAGGAAGGAATGATTACCGTTACCATTGATAATGGTTGGTTTGTAAAAAATAATGTAATTAAAATATTGTATTTAATTAATTAGAGTATTTTAATTAATAAATAAATTATATTTCAATTAATTATATTGTAACTAATTAATTAATTATAATATTTTAATTAATTATATTGTAATTAAATAATAATAATATTTTAATTAATTAATTACAATATTTTAATTAATAAATAATTGTATTTTAATTAGTTATATTTTAATTAATAATAATATTTTAATTGATAATAATGTAATTAATTAATTAATATTAATAA
>JANZLD010000237.1:31733221-31745985 GCA_026413575.1 Erythroxylum carthagenense | reverse complement strand
AATCAAATTATATATACAAATTTGTAACTCTTAACATTATGCATTTATAACAACAACATAACATTGGAATTAAAAAAAATACAATCAATTTTTACCGACAGAAAATATTCCGTCGGAAATGTCGAAGAGATTTACCGACGGTAAACATCACCGTCGATTAATTGGTTGAGATTTTTAGGTAATTACCTTTGGATCACCGACGAAAATCTATCTGTTGCTAAATTTTACAGACGGAAATTCATTTAACTTATTCTGTCGTTAAATTCTTTCTGACGATAAATTACTGTCGTTAATACCGTTGGTAAAATATATACTGACGGAATTTGACGGTTAGTAATTTTACCTACGATACCTTTAGCGACTGATTTCTCGGCTTCCAAATTCCGTCGGTGATATTAGTTACCGACGGAATTTTCCCATTTACAGACGGAATTTTCTGTCAATAAATAAGTTATTTCTTGTAGTGAAATATATTGGTCAGTAATTGTCCAACAAGATGTAATTATACATTCAAATTGTCAGGTTGAGATAACAATATTACCAATGTACTTAACACATGAGCAATAACAATTACCAAAAGTAATTTTTTTAAGTTAGCGATGTTTTGAAATGTTATTCAGTTACTTTATATAACAAAATATCCAACTTAACACTTTTTTTACTAGCATGTATAAGATCAAAATAACATTATCTAAATGGATCTTTGATTTCAATGAAGTTATTCAAACAATGAAAAAGTAATGATGGGGGAATTTGACACCTATTAGTTTATGCTGGGCATTATCATGGAAGTTATTTTTGTATTAGAACCAAGGTACAAAATGGAGGGGCTTTAATTTTTTTATCGACAGTTGTATGGTGATTAACTGTCATGGTGATTAGATAAAAGACATATTAATATCTTTAAACATGTATAGTATGCTTTGTTTAATGATTATCAATTAAGAATATATACAGAGTTGGATTAAGTAGTTCAATATCAACTTCATCTTCTCTTGATACATCAATTTCAAGAATAGTTGGAAGAATGAGTTATTGTTTTAAGGAATTCATAAATGAAAAAGGGTTAAGACTTCTTACGGTAGAATGGAGTTGCATAAATATTTGAAAGTAAGTATTGTGACTATACTTAATGAACATTTTGATATATTATCTTAGTTGAAGTTGAATGGAGTTTAATAGGCAATTAATGAAGTACTACACGATACATTTTAGCGATTCTAGTGTCTAGAGTTACATCCTTGTCTGTTTTAGTACTGGTGATCAATCGACTTCATCCTAAAACTATGAAAGTTTGATGTTTGCTTGAAGTTGGTTAGGTGCTAAAAATGTTCAAGGTAAAATTTATATTTTATGATATTTTATATTTTTAGTTTTTATAATTTTTAAATAATCATTTGTCATTTTTATCTCATATTTTATTTTTTAAGACTATTCATCCAACACGAAATCTTTTTGACGAAATATATGATGCTAAAGGTGTCTCTTTATTGATTATCATGCATTTGTATTAACTTATTGCACAACTGGGTATGATTTACATCATAGGTAGACAAAGTGGTGTGAACTATTGATGATACCAAGTAAAATGATTAAGTATTTCATTTTCTTCTATTATTGGCTTCATCATTATCGTCATCGCACTCAGTTTGAAATCCCACAATGAAGCAGGATCTGGGGAGGTCAATAGTACGCAGCCTTACTCTTACATAATAGAGAGGCTGTTTCCGGTAGACCCACATGTAAATGTGACATGAAAAAAATGATGCAGGAAAGAAAAGAAAAATATTTAGAACAGTTAATAATAATAATAATATAACGAATATAATAATATAATAATTTAAAAAATAAAAATATAAAAATAATAAATAGGAATAATAATAATAATAAATAAAAATAAAAATAATACGAAGAATAATAAAATAAAAATATTAAAATATAATAATAAGAAAAATATAAATGATGATACTAATAATAATAATAATAACAATAATAATTGCAAAAATCAGAAAACGTCAGGAAGTTACGCCTAGCAGAAGTCTTTGTGGGCTTGTCAGGAGGCTCGATACCACCGAGTTGTTAGCAGATGCCAGGGGGTTTACATCTCACATCACCATCTCCGCCCCTCCGCCGCTGTCTTGAAGCATAGGAAACCTAAATACTCCGTCGCCGAAGCCATCTTCAAAGTTCGTATCGTCATCAGATGCGTGAAGGTTATTAATGCTTTACAGTGATGTCATATACAGTTATATCAGAGGTAGCGATTGTTGACCCAGAAATTAGATCGTGATGGTGCTCTGCCTTATTCACTGTCTAGATCTCCACCAGAAACTTCTGTCTTTAAACCTTACTTTTCTTTTAACTTTTATATGCAATAAATTGATTTTTTTTTTACAAGTAAAGAAGTATATAGTTAAACTTTCGTATACTTGTGAGATTTTTAATAGATCAATAAAAAAAGTTTCATATCATTTTCTCCTCCCTCTAGCATGATAGGTCTGATAAGTTAAAGTTTTACTCCAACTTCTTCAATTACAACAATTAGTCTTTAGCATGGCATATTGAAACATTGTTTTTTAAATTTAATTGTTTTCTAATGCTAACTGATTTCGACTCTTGGCAACAGTTGGAATTATCAAACCAAAGAGTCTTTCGCATCTCAATCTGTTATTTTATTTCCTCTTTTCAAGTTTAAAGATTGCATTGCTGTTAAGCTCCGACTATTTTTGAACTCTTGTAAAAGAATTAGCATAAATGGAGTAGTTTTTGATACAAATTCTTTCTTTTCTGCAGGGGCTTACGTTTCAACAAGTGCACACCAAAATTATATGTCTAACTCAAGTAGTTATGTTTAATGATGAACTGGTGAACGTTGTAATATGCAGGGCACTGAGTGATCGGAGTCAGAAATTTGATATAGGAGGGCTCGAATATTAATTTTTTTAGATTTTAAAAGGCCTAGTATACTACTAAAAATAATTTTTTAAAAAATTTTAGAGGATGCGTTGCACCACTAACCCTATGTACCTCCGTCATTGGCACTGGTGGACGTTGTCGTCCCTCGCTGTGGACCGTTTCTTCATTTTTAAAAATTGTGTCAACGAGTGAAATGGAATGGAGCAAAACTAAAGAAAGGGAAGGACAGTGAACTTCAAAGGGTAGGAAAGTAACAACTATTAAATCATTTTCTTTCTCAGATGTTAACTTGACCGACAAACAGCCTAACGTCTGTAGAAACCTTGCGCTGTTCTAGTCACAAACTGTAGTTCATTTGGACTTTGTGTTCCACTTGCATAGCAGCAGTACAGGTTCACTAACAAGTAACATCAACCAATTATTCAATGTCTACTTTTCTTTATCCACAAATTTTGTAACGAGTGGAAGGCAGTCAAAATTTAGGAACACACAGAAATTACTACCTCAAGAATCAAAATGAAATATGAAATAAAAGCAAATCGAAAGAATGAAATTCCATGAATCTCTGTTCGTATTGTGCGCCTGGGACACCATGGACCGTGTAAATTTAATTGAGAACAAAGCAATTTTAGCCCATACTTCCTTGGAATCTATTTCAGGTTGTTGCTCAAACGGCGATCGCTGTCGACATGTAAAGGTCAGACTCGTGAGCCTAAAAGGTATGGACATTCGATCATATACTGAAAAAAAAAAAGTAAGTTAAAACCAAGTCTCCAATGCAGAACGTTAACCGTGAAAAGGGCTTTTTAGGAATTTTTGTATTTTGGCCGATGAGCAACTTCTTCAAGTCTTGTTTTCCATCTCTCCGCTTCTAATGCCGTGAGATCAAAGTTGTTGTTAGTTTGTTCTTCCCCCTATCTTGTGCTTAAAACATTTAATTCTGAAAGTACTTTTGATCTAACCGAAGTTAACTGTCATTATCAGAATAGAAAAGCTAGTTTAATCCGAGTTAAAATCACAATGGATCTAGGATGAATAGTATCCGATGTGCAGTAGCTAGGGTGGAGATGTGACAAGGGGAAGGGTTAATACTACTTAACAAGGGGGATAAGGAGCAGCGAGTTATGAAGGCAAAAGACACTATAATATTTTGTAATCTATTTGGATGCAGTGCTAGTGAGTGGTGACAAAACAAGAGATCAACACGAGGCAATTTTGAAGTTAAACAACGGCATGGCATGGGAGAGAGTGTTGTTTCCCAACCATTAATAAGTTTCTTAGCCCATTCCCTGCTCGTTATTTAACTCTACCCTCCTCTGCTGGCGCTGGAGGGAAGCGATTAGTTCAACGATACACTTAATTAGTAACTAAGGTCATCTCCGTAATTAGCGGGGAAAGTGTTCTGACGAATGTCATATGACACTCACGTCATTATATCCTTCCCTTCCTTTCCCTGTATAAAATAATTAAAAATAGGGACGATCCCTTGAACCAATTCTGATGACAACCATGAAAAAATCTGTTCCTCTTCCTCTGCTTCAAAAGCAAATAAATAAATAAAAAATAGATAATTGAGAGGAAAGATCTTGTTCGTGGGAGGATAGCATTAAACCGGTTTCAGTACATGGGCTCATGATTAGCAGCAGAGATGGTACGTAATAGGGGCAAAAGCTGAAGCCTTGCAGTTGACACTTGTCAACGTCAATGTCGACTTAGAACATTATCCTCTCCTATCTCCGTAATCAACTACTCAAACTGATTTAATGGTAGTCGTGATAGAATTGGGGACTACTACTCCTCTTAGGCAAATACTTCAACTAGCATATAATATTAAAATTCCAAAAAAATAGCCCATACAATTCTTGTCTCTTCTGTTACATAACACAACTGTTGTTGTGTTTCCCACGTCACATATACATCAACTTCATAGTATTTATTTTAGTTTCACATCAAACAATACAAAAGTCCATCTAATAATACCATATCCCACGCGGATGAGTTCAATAGTGACAATTTTCTTCCATGACTAGAAAACTCAGATCAAGAGCCTGAGTTGTGGAGGGTAATCTCGTCTATTAAAAAAAGCTTATCCACGTAACGGATCAGTAGTGCGCTTCCATTGTCCTGCCGACGGAGGAGACGTTGGGCCCCACGCGCAAAGGGCGGGAGATATGAATAGTAGAACAAAAAATATATAATATTTTAATATACAAAGCCAACCGTTGATTACGGATTAACGGTGAAGCCAATCTTGACCGTTCCATTAAATTCCACCAACGGCCTGCGTGATCACAACCCTCTGTGACTCGAACGAATGGACGGAGACAGATTGATCCAATTAAATGGAGATGTTAAGAAGATAAAAAAAATTAATAAATAAACAAAAAGAGAAGAGATTCATTGACGAATTGCTGACGTGGCACATAGAGAGAGAGAGTTTGAAAACGAGGGTCTGGTCTTAAAAGGCCAATATAAACAGACATGCTCTCTGCAGTTGCCGTGTTCTTGCCTCCTATACCTCGCCTATTTTCCTCTGGTTCTTTAGCTTGTTCTGTGCTTTCGGTTTTCGGTTTTCGCTCACTGTTCTAGTTTGTTGGTTGGTTTGGTAAATTCTTCTTTTTATGTGTTAATCTAAGATTCTTTCTTTGATTAGCGTGCTCTGTCTCTGCAACAAAAGATATAATACCATACATCACAGTACAAATTCCCACAGAGAGAGAGTGAAAGAGAGAAAGGGTACAACAGAGGTTATAGGAGACCAAAAAGAATTAGGATTGGGCAAAATGGTCTTCCAGGGAATGGTGCTTTTCATTCTTTCTCTTCTTTTCTTGTAAAGATTTTATGATTGGTTACAGGATTTTACTGGAGTCGTGAAAGAGAGTGTTGGGAAGCCAAAGGCTTTCAGGGGAAAACAAAAAGAAAAACACCGATAAAAGAAAGTCCTGATTCTCCGTCAAGGTCTTCTGGTTTGTTGTTGAAAATATTGCCGGTAATGTGAGTGCTAGAAGGGATTGGTTCCTTGAGCATACGCTTCAGAATATGCATGCTCTCTAGAATATGCATGCTCTCTGAAGCTTGAAACTGGACACCAACAACAGCCATATGGGCGTTAATTTCAAGATAGAGTACTTATTGCCTTTTCAGATAAGAAACCCACAAACAGGAACAAGAATTCGGCTTGTTTAAGCATTCGCTGCCGTGGTGAGTAAATCATTTTCTGGTGCGAAAGAGCCATTCTTGAACTCAAAAGTTGATCAATTTTTGTCGCAAATGGAGTCCAACCAATCTTCAGAAATGCAAGAACCGAGCATCGACACTGACAAGCTGAGCTACGAAATCTTCTCAATCCTCGAAAGCAAGTTCCTTTTTGGCTACGACGATCAGAAGCTCTGGATTCCAAAACAAATTGCTCCACCAACCATCGAGCAAAAACTCGAGCATTTAATACCACCAATCACAGACACCAACAGTGTTTCAACAATCAAGAACCAGCGAGGCAAAATCTGCGTTCTGTCAATTGATGGTGGAGGAATGAGGGGTATTCTTCCCGGAAAAGCATTAGCGTATCTCGAACAAGCGCTGAAAACTAAGTCCGGCGATCCTGACGCAAGAATCGCCAACTATTTTGATGTCGCCGCCGGAACTGGAATCGGCGGAATCTTCACGGCGATGCTTTTTGGCTCAAAAGACCACAGCCGTCCGATTATGAAAGCCGATGATACTTGGCGATTTCTCGCTGATCAGGGCAAAAGATTTTACCGGTCTGGTAATGGTGGTGGAGGTCTTAAGAGGCTTTTGAAAGTCGGTTCAAACAGATCGACTGCGGCCACAATCGGTCTGGAAAAGGTCATGAAAGAGACGTTCACCGATAAAGGTCGGAGCTTAACGCTCAAAAATACGTTAAAACCGGTTTTAATTCCATGTTATGATCTTTCAAGCACAGCACCATTTTTATTCTCGAGAGCCGATGCATTGGAAACTGATAGTTTTGATTTCCGGCTCTGCGAGGTTTGTAAGGCGACGTCCGCCCAACCGGGGTTGTTTGAACCGGTTCAAATGCGGTCCGTGGACGGTCAAACCAAGTGTTTGGCAGTGGATGGCGGGTTGGCTATGAGTAACCCGACGGCGGCGGCAATTACGCATGTGTTGCACAACAAGCAGGAGTTCCCATTTGTGAGAGGAGTTGAAGATTTGCTTGTATTGTCACTTGGAACAGGTCAACTTCTTGAGGTAAGCTATGAGTACGATCAGGTGAAAACATGGAGGGCCAAGCATTGGGCTCGACCCGTGGTTCGCATCGCTGGTGATGGTTCGGCTGATTCGGTGGACCAGGCGGTGGCTATGGCTTATGGTCAATGTCGGAGCAGTAACTATGTGAGAATACAGGTAACGGAGTTTCTTAGTGAGTTTGGATTTGATTCTACGCACCTTGATATGCATGAGACAGAATTGGCCAGGCTGTTATATGGAGTGATGTTCTTGAATCAATTTGTCTTTGTTGGACAAATATATACAGCATTGTGTAACCATAAATAACACTTATTTCTCTAAGGCCTTTTTTTGGGGATGTCAGCTGACAGGTTGTAGAGGAGAGTGATGTGTGTTAAGATCTTTTCATTTTAGAGGCAAATAGGTCTGGGACCTGGCCTATTCTTTTGGGTGTGTGTCCTTTGATGCTAAGTTTCTTGGTTGGGTACTACATGTGCCGACCTTGGTGTCTGGATGGGTTTGGACACTGGACTTTTGGCTCTTAATATCCGTACTTGCTATCCTTATTTTTCAGCTGCCCTTTTTAGTCAGTGGAGGTGAGTTGGTATCTATATCACAAACCTATAACAAGGACTACGTTCTAAAGGCAGAGCAATGCGTAGATTATTTGGAAGAGTTGGTTTGCTTAGCAATTACTTCATTTCCTCATCTTTCAACCGTCATTTTTAACTTCTTGTCCTCATAGATTCCGAAGAAGTAACTAAAACTGAACTATACTTCCAGGTAAATTAAGGAAAAGAAGTTTTGTTGATGTTTGTTGGCAGAAATAATCAGAAAAGGGATGATGGTAGTATCCTTGGGAGATACTTTTTCCCCTTCATCTTCTTAGCCGAGTTAAATGCAAATGGGTCTTGGTTTTCTACGGCTAGAGTTGGGAGGTATCCTATTGGACAATGATTAATCATAATTAAACATGTTTACCGTAATAAGCTTTGCTGTTGTCAATTATGTTGCTCTTAAGTTATAGTTTTAAGCTCGGCAGCAAGCTCTTTAACGTCCCCATACCTATACTCTATGATCTTCAAACAGCTGTAGACGTTTTTACTAAAGGAGCAAATAGTACGACCCCGTTAGTTCCGATGGTCCCATTCTTTTAATGATTGGGCACAGGGTCTAATTAATTTTTATGTAAAAGTGAATGCATGGTAGACTATGTATAGTAGAAATTAGGCTTACTCCACTGAAGCAAATAGTGCGATTTTGCATGTTGGTTTTGTTTACATGTTTATGCTTTTATCTTTTTCTGGATTAATTTGTGTGAGATTAATCTTTCTAGGTTCCTCTACAGTGTTTCACCCCAATGGAATGTTCTGATTATACTCCAATTAACTTTGCTGTGTCAGGCAAATGGGTCCAGCTTAGGTAAGTGCGGACCAAATGTGGACAGTGACTCTAGTCCAAACAATGTGAAGATGTTGATTGGAATAGCAGAAGAAATGTTGAAGCAGAAAAATGTAGAATCAGTGCTTTTTGGGGGCAAAAGGCTTGGAGAGCAGAGCAATTTTGAGAAACTCGATTGGTTTGCCAGTGAACTTGTGCTTGAGCATCAGAGTAGAAGCTGTAGAATTGCCCCCACTGTAGCATTCAAGCAAGCTCCCCCAAAACCCACCTAGACTATTTTTTCCAACATTTTTGAAGAAGGAAAACACTAAAAAAGGTATGTATCATTGCCTCTATAGTTTAACATTATTTGTCTAAAAGTGGTATCTTATTGTTTTATTGAAGTAATCAAGTCAAAAAAAAAAAAGAAAACGTTTTCTTATAATATTGAAACCATGAAAGGTACTCTAATTAAAACATTTCCTTCCAACATAATTGATGAACATGGTGATATTTAATATGAGACATAATGATTTGGAGTGACACCAGTTGATGATTCCATGGGATCTGAATTGCCTTTTCAACAATGAAATGTCCCTTTTCAGTTTAGAACAAGCACATTTAGCTCATGACTTTTTTAGATTGCATTTCTTAATACCCCATGCGTTATCCAATTTTTGTGAAACCCAATATTTTCAAACTTTTAAGCAAAATCGCTATGGACCGGATGCCAGTAATGGCTAGAATTTCTCATCTAGTGTGCAATTGTCACTTTCATTCAGAGAGTTGTTACTGGCTGCTGTTTTTGTTGTAAAAGATGGAAAGATTACGAATAGGTGATGTGGGAAAGACATCCTCAATTTTTGTCGGTCTACCGACACTGATTCTTGTGATCACAGTTTGGTGATATATCCGTCATTCTATAGAAAAAGGACCTTCTCCTCTTCAAAAATGTGTTGATTTTGACAAATATAAAATATGCAACCAAAGCATTATCGGTAGTACCCAAAAGTCATTCAAGGCTGTTTGTGATCATCGTTACTTTTGCACTGGCAGGGCCCTTCCACGGACCTTTGGTTAATTTTCCCTTGCCCCATTCAAGTACTTGGTTGGTACATTTGTTTTGTCAATGTGATTTTAAAGTTACTCTGTACACGTAGCATCAATCTGTCCATGCATTTGTCTAGTACGTACGTCTTGTTCTTTAATTCGTGTAATTGGAGGAGTTCCACAATAAATTCCCACAAGGTACAGACAGAGGCAGTCTTGTGGATTAACCATGTCACATTGAGGGCCAATTGACGTTCAACCAATACCAATGGGAAAGCTTTTTACTTTGATCCTTGTGCACTTCTTACTGTCTTATACTATATAGTACTTGTTACCTTCCCTTTTCTGTTCCTTTTACAGCGGCTTCCCAAGTGGAGAACACGTAATGAATGCGTTTAGATATTTACTACATACTATGTGCTAACATCCGACACTTATTAAACTAATTAAGCGCTATCTGGTTGGTTAAAAAGAAGAGAGAGCCTGAATATGTGCCCATAATTACGGCTGTTCGCATACTTCTGTGTTGTGTGTTTTGCTTCAGCTTTTTACATATGAGGCCCAGAGCCATGCCATGTATTTTATCAAGTATATGTAGAGATCACAATTAAAGTCTCCTAAGTCCCTGATCAAATTTCCAGTTTAGATGGCCGACACAAATCTTGATTTAAAATTTCTGTTGACTCTGACTTTTAAAATGATATTGCTTTGTTCTAGTTATTTAAAATATCAGCATTTTGATCTACAAATTTAATCAATTAAACATTAAACAATGTCGTTTTGATGAATTACAGTAAAATAATGTAGTACAAGCTCAGTTCAAGTCAGGCTTGGGTCTCATCCTAGACTCGGACCACATGCAGGAGACTTAGCAAAGCCGCTCTGACTTGACCCATTGCAATACCTAATTTATGGTCGAAAGAATTTGTCCATTATTGTGATTTTGGGCTTTGTGCGTATGGGTATCTTGTATTTTGACCGTTTATTAAATTTCTATATCTCGTATTTATGAATCTATTTAATCTGAATATCCAATTCTAACACTGAGTTCTTCTCTTGAATCACAGGTAAAAGTTATTTATGAGAGACACAAGAAAAGGAAAAAGAACGGAGGGAGAAATGTTAAATAGATCCGCTGTTACTTTTGGAAGCGAAGATAGCTAGAGAAGCAAGGAAATGGAGGATGCAAGAGAAAAGGACAAGTAAAAGCGCATAAAGCTTAGAAGATCTTAGTGGGATACTTTGCCTGCCAGAGGACAGGCATAGTCGTGCTCTCCAGGGACATGGAACCAAGAAAAAGCAAAGAAGGGATTTAATTTTGAAGGTCAAACCAAGCATCAGGTCAGGTGTGAATCTTTTGATGTCAATTAAGGATTTAGGCTGTGGAGTTTGTTTCCATATTCTACCATCCCTCCCTACCCTTTTTTTTTAAAACTATTATTTAGTCTTTTCAACTTTTAGGCCATAACTTAAGTTGTGCGAAAGAATACCCTAAAAGTTCTTCGCCTGACCTCTTGTCCTATTTTTCTTTTCTTTTTCTCATATTCCCTATATACAGATTGTAACGGTGGAGAAGAAAACCTTTTTAAGAAAACTACCACATTTCTTGGTATCTTGAAATTCAATTTGAAGATATTTTACTTGCTTTATAAAAATAATCAGAATAAAGCAGGAGAGGTTTTTTAAGCTCTCATTTCCCAATAAGAAAAAACAGAAACTGTCTAAAATTGACTTAGGATAAACCTTATTGATTTAGATATGAATTCAATCAAGCAACTATAGAAACCTTAAAGGCCTTAACAAAAAGTGTACTGGTTTTCTTAATGCTCATTAAAGTATAAGAAATAGGAAGGTTAGTGGTTATTTTTATATATAATTAAAAATACTATTGTTATAAAATAATGCTTTATTTAATAATAAGGATTATTAAAATCAATCAAATAATAATTATGTAATTGGTTTGTTTGAGGATGATACTTTTCACTTCTTTCATGTTGGCTTTTTGACAAAGCAATGACAATGCAGCAATGCCCAGAAAGTATTGAGGGTTGGAAGAAGCAAAACCTCATTTCCTCTATTGACTATTGGGAGAATATGCATGTCATGAATTTCCCATTAATGTTTCATCAATAAGACATAGTGAAATCTGTTATATTCTGCAGCAATATTGTACAAACATGACAACAGTTTATCCAGGTCTAGGACCAACTATGTCCCGAGCAGCATCTTAAATATAGGTTAGACCAAAATATTTTTGGCTTAGAGAGTAATGACAGCCATTCTGGTCTTTACTCCTTGCCAATCATAGAATGACCAGAAAGATAGGGAGTGAAATCGTCTGTTACTTTTATCCAAGACCAACTCTGTTCCATCAATACCTGACCACAAGCTTTTCTGAAATTAGTGGCTGTGCGTGGATGGCGGTTGGTCTTGAATTAATCCCGAGAGATAGCACCTAAGGTAAGTCAAGTCACAATTCACAATCATAGAGACGTGACGTCGAATCAAACATCCAACTTTCTCACAATTATCAAGTCCACGAAACGAAATATGTGAGACCAGCAACTCCTCTTGAATTGCCTATGCGAATAATACAAGACTCGTGACCGACCATATTTCATGCACATCAACATGATAATACTGTCGTGGCCACCGATTTAGACAAACCCAGTAGTGGATTTACGTGTCGTGGCCACGGATTTAGACACCCAGTAGTGAATTCACTCCTAACAATGTTAATACGGCTACTACACCTTTATGCCAAACCCTACAGTCCTACTTTTCAGTCCTATCCAGCCAATACGGTATGGTAACTTTTTGTTGTTACCAATATTGGTGTTTTCAGTCTCGATACCAATATTCATAATGCTAGAATTGTACTAGATGGATTTATAAAATTAAATTCTTTTGGGCTAAATTGTAAAAAATAAAAATTTATATCCTACTAACCCTCACACAACAAGCATCGGTCGTTTCACAGTTTCACTCCTCAGCCTCTCACTTTAAGGGCATGTTTGGCTCATAAGAATAGGAATTCTATTCCTAGTAAATTCTTAAAATTTAAATAATCATTTATTTGGTAAGATAAAAATATCATAATACTTAATCATAAGATTAGGCATTTTTTAATTTTTAGGAATAGATAAAAATCATCAAAAAGTGTTTTATTTATTCCAAGAATATAGTTATTTGTTGAAGACATTTTTAAT
>JANZLD010000237.1:31714150-31724696 GCA_026413575.1 Erythroxylum carthagenense | reverse complement strand
ATATTAAGAAGAAGAAGAAGAAGAAAATTAATAATAATAAGAAAATTAATAATAATAATATAAATAAATATAATCAATTAAAATAATAAAATTATTAATAATAAGAATAATAGTAAGTAGAAAATTAATAATAAGAATAATAATTAATAAGAATAAAATTAATAATAGTAACAAAATTAATAATAATTAGAAGAAAATTAATAATAAGGAATTTATTAATTAATAAAATTAATATTAATAAGAATAATAGTAAGTTGAACATTAATAATAATAATAATACTAATTAATAAAAATAAAAATAATAAATTAAAAATAAGAAGAAGAAAATTAATAATAGTAAGGAATTTAATAATAATAAAATAATAATAATAAATAATAATAAATAAATAAAATTAATAATAATAAGAATAATAGTAAGTAGAAAATAATAATAATCATAATAATCATAATAATCATAATAATATAGTTTTTTTTTGTTAGTTATTCCTCTGTTATTTCAATTTTATATTTTTAACTAAGCACTGGCATAGAAATTCTTTAGCAACGAACCAAACAAAATAATACTTATTAAATTCTATTCCTCATCTTCTTTATTTTTAATAATAATAATTATATTCTTTATCTTTAAACCAAGGTCTCAACTATAGTCACCCACTTCATCTCACCGTCACCACTGCCGCTCGTCACCGCCACTCGTCACCGTCGCCAATCATGGTGAAGTCCCACCATCGGCACTCAGCCTCACTTAGTCATTCGATTTTTGAAGGTGTCACCAATTCGCGCTCAAAACTTTGTTATTGCCACCACCTCTCTCACTCTCAGGCTTCAGCTACAATCACCCACTTCGTCCCACCCTTATTTTAGCCACTTGCCACTGTCGGTAGTCGCGGTGAAGTCCCACTGTCACCACAATTGCTAATCGCCACTCAATCTCGCTTAGTCATTCAGTCTATCACAGCATCACTAGCTTGCGCTCCAACCCTCATCTCTACCACAACCATTACCAATTCTAGGCTTCATCATAAGTTGCAGCGTTGCCACTCTTGCACTCTTGCCCTCCATCCCCTAATTCCACACCTCCACCTAGGTTGTAAAATGTTGCTTATTGGTGTCTTTTAGTTGTTTTAGGTAAAGAAGATACATAATACTAATTAGGATAATACCATAATCAGGTTACACAATGTTTATTGCTTTGTTTATGACTTAATGAGGTAATTATATCTAATATTTGTTTTTATAATTATGTTAATTATTTGTTAAGAGCTTTTGTGGAATTAAATTATGATTTAATGAGGATAATTATATATAATGTTTGTTTTTATCAGTATATTAATTATTTGTTAGTTGTTTATGTAATTGAATTATGGATAACATAAAACTTTATTAATTATATAATGAATAAAAAATCATTAGGATTAATTAACAAAAAATTTCAAAATTTACTCAATTTTATAATTATAGCTTGCACTTTAAAAATAGTAATTAAAAACCAAAATTTCAATTTTTTAACCTGAAGTTCGTATTTTATTAATGTTGATCTTGTGTGAAGCCCCCATAAGACATAAATCTAAACATGTATTATTACATCCGTATTAAATCGTACATGTTAAAGTTAATTAAAGTAATTAAGTAAAATTAAGCAAATTAAAGAAAATAGTTTAAACCCTAAATTAATTTGGGATCTCATATTCTCTTACCATTTTTCCCACGTACCATTCCCTATCGCATATATTGTTTTCCATATTGACAACTTGTCTTTCATATTGGACACCTTATTTTCCCTGTAACCCACCTTTTCTATGCTCCTCTTCACCTTAGAGTATTCTCAGACTAACTACAAACATTTTTTTGCTCCTTTTCACACTAGCTACAAGCTGTCACATACCATTCTTCATTATCATCTGTGTTTGCATTAGGAGAACCAATAGTTGCAAAAAGCGTTTTACATAAGGTAAATTAGTAGCTACAGTAAAAATTTTACACCATTCTTTATTGCCTATTTTGTTGAATATAATTTCTCAATTCTTCTTTGGGTTGTGCACTGAATGTAGTGGAAGGTGTGACAATGGTGGGTGATTGACAATGTTTATGTGTGTAATGTAGATGGGTTTGGACAAGATATATTTGTTGTCCACACCCATTCCTATTTTGCAGCCTACTTTTAATCACTATTCTATCTTGTAATTTGTGAAATGGTGTATGAAACATTACTCTATCTTGTAATTTGTGTAATCGTGTTTGAAAAAATGAACTTGTTTTACGTTATTCATGTCCTGTTGAAAGCTCACACCATTCTAGCTTTGACACAACCTTTTGCAATATGCATCCCAAATTTCTTCTATAGAAAATCATCCCTTGACTTTTCTGTGCTTAGTAGAACTGAAGGAATACCTTATAAAGATCCCTTATGTAGGCATCTTCTTAACCTTTGGTAAGGAACAGTACGTTAAAAATGGCATATTTAGGGCACTTAATCAGGAAGAGATCGAATGCAACATGCAAAGCTAATGTTTATAATTTCATTGTTAGGCTTATTAAGATTTTGACTAGTCGAAGGCTTACAGATTTTACAAAGAAAAAAGTAATTGTGAGTTAATTTTGTATATCAAATTCATTGAGTTTCAATTAAGTTATATAGAAGATGGTATACTTATAAAGTGAAACTTCAGTCTATACAGTGCTAAAACAAGTAAATGACTAATTTTTTTGAAAACATACTGGTAAAAATTAAAGCTTTTCTATGCAAATATTTTGGATATGTTATCTGAAAATAAAAAGCATAAAGACTTTTATATATTCTCTCTTTCCATTTTCTTCATCATTATATGAGAGCTACATGATTCATTTCATTAATGCCTATTCCAAAATTTATTTTGTTTCTAACTAAATAAAAGTTGTGTAACAATCTATCAACTCTACTCTAACTCATACATTGGCTATTTGCTTGTTTCTGATCTACGTAGGAAAACATTTGTAATACTTTTGTTGTTTGATTTTACTAAATATTATAAAATCTTTATTTGATGGAAATATTCAACATCTGATAACCATGCTTTGAATGAAGTATTTTGCAACTATTGAGTAGATAACCTCTCTTTTCAAGCACATTTAAGTTATTAATTAAATATTTGTTTGATGAAATTGTGATAGAATAAATAAATATGGAGACAATGTAGCAGATAAAAGTTTAAATGTAAATTTTTTCTCCCTTTGCAATTGCAAGTAGTATGTTGTCTTGAAAGAAGAACGAAATCATTGAGTGTGTAAGTAGTACGTTGTGTTGATGGTGAGTCATTTGTAAATTTCATTATTATAGGGGTAATGAAAAAGGATTTTAAGAAACTGAGGACTCCTAATTTTTTGAACTCATTATTGACTCGGCCATTAATTTTGGTTAATTTTAGTTTCAACAAGCCATGTTAACCATTTCATCAGTAATTAATGCAAAAATCAAATGCTTTTATCTTATCTTTTTATTGAAAACGATTTCATATTATGACCTTGTTAGAAATAATATCACAAATTTAGCTTACCTTGTTCATAATTCTTATAGATCTTGGCATCTGGTCATTATCAAATGCAAATAGGGACCCATTTATAGTATTGATGTTAGATTCACTCGAATAATTATTAATTAGAAGGACAAGGACATACATGTGCGTTGCAATATATGTTCATAATTACATTAAATACGTATGTAGCTATGAATTGTACCATGGTATGATAATGTGAGGAACAAAGAGAAGGAAATGTAAAACTTAAAAGAAACTATAAGAACTCTCAAAGTTGGAGAAAATGTCATGATTTAACCATTAAATAAAACTTGTGGATAATAATTTAGAATTCTAGCATCAATAACTATATCATTAATATATCAATGCCATAAATATCTAAACCTAGATCATATGTTACACGCAACAAATGAGTAAGTCAAACTAATTATTGCATTCATAAATATATAAACCTAGATCAAATGTTAGAAAACTATGCATATGTGAAAAACAAGTAATGTTTTAGCGAGGCTTTTTAATCAAACCCTAACATATAATATAATAACATAAGAGACTTTATTAATGCATAATATGAACTTATAGAAATCTCAAATTAATTTAGGGTCTTAACCCTTTCTTTTAATTTTTTAATTTGCTTAATTTTACTCAATTTGTTTAATTAAGTCTAACACATCAAATATATATAATTGTAGTCTTGCCATGTAGTAACGTTAACGGAGATACTAATTTTGGAATAAATTTAAAAAATTGAAAGTGTGGGTATTTAATTACTATTTTTTAAAGTTCGGGCTATAATTATAAAATTGAGTAAAGTTTAGAATTTTTTATTTAACCCAAATCATTATATAGCACAATATTGAGGATAATTTTTGTAATTTTGAAAAATTTAGGAATTATTTTATAATTTTTAAAATGATCTAAAACGGTATTCAATATAGACTAGTACTAGTATAGCATTGTTCTAAAACTAAATTAAGTATCGATACTAGTAAATATAGACTAGTACTAGTATAGCATTGTTCTAAAACTAAATTAAGTATCGATACTAGTAAAATTCATAACATTGGTTTATCATGCCTAAACTTTCTTTATACAAATCCTTGAAAACACTTAACCAAGCCCCACTCGTGAGTTGTGATGCTTGTATTAAGTCAAAAGGCGTTTTCCCTTGTGGAACTGAATACAAAATTAGCTGTACCTTTTATGAATAAAGTAATACATAGTTGTATAGTGAACAATGATTAATATACGTTAAGTAGAGAAGGCCTAAAGTACAATTATCATTCTCTGAGATGATGCACCAACTTGTATTAATTTGTCGGTGGGTATATTGAAAATACTGCCTAACCGTTGTATTAATTATTAGAAAAATAAGAATATTGTTATACTAAAGTTGTATTAATTAAACATATTAAGCTGCATGAAACAGTATATATGACCGTTCGTTTTTATGTGATGAAGTAGGTCCATTAAATTATTAATTCCTTGCTTACAAGATCATTTTTCTGGTGCAATGTCCTTATTGAAGTTTAATTATTGGCAGAGGAAAAGGAATGATCAGTTTGTCACCTCTCTATTAACATTATAACCCCTTTGTTTGGATATGGAGTTATGAATTGGTCAGTTTTCCTATATTTTGTTCTTTTCTATTATGTTGTTATGCATCGTTTGGTCGCCCATCTCATACTGTCTTCTTCGTCTATATATTTATTAATGTATAATGTCAATGTTCCCTATCTTTCCCTTTCTTTCTCTATCTTCCCAACTTGACGTTGAGGTCTAATCTCTAACTACTTAGTTTTTGATCTTGAATGCAACCGAAACCAAACCTTTTTCTAGGGGAATCTGCTTTATCTTTAATATCATTATCGTAGAGTTATCATATATATAACTTAGGCATATATAATATTAGATTTTTCAGTTCTTTCTGTTCACACATTATCCTTCACTTTTTAAGGATTAGATGTCTTATAAAGTCTCAATAATACAGAAAATAATGCACAAGTTGTTGTAACCTTTACAATACTGATACCCACTCGTGCCAATACCCTTACATGTCGATATGTATAAACATATAGTAAACAACTAAAGGTCAAGTTTCAAGAAGTTCGAACATGCATAGGAGAAGAGATTAGGGAATGAGATATTATCAGGTAATTTATATTTCTATTATATCCAAACATTAAATTATACACTTATTATGACATTAATATATATGAATAATAGTTGTTGAAAAAAAGAAACCAATTTAATATTTGCAAGGGAGAACATGTGATTAGTTGGGAAAGTGGAGTTAATTAGCATTGCTAATACGACCTAATCCAATAATAATTGCAAATATGGAGGCTATGCAATCATTAATTTGGAGGCTATGCTATGCTAAATTGACAATGGCAATAGCAAGAAAACGAGAAACATGTGGGGTTTTATAAAAATTGTTACTTGCCGTGATTGCGAACCTAGTTGTTGCTTGTAGGCAGTTAAGTTTGTGATGAAACTTCGTTTGGCAGGATTCAGTTGGCACTTTGGAACATAGACCATGGAGATTTTGCCTAACGTTACTAATGGTATAGACGAATGGGACATTACATTCTTAGCAAAAAGTTGATGCATGTCAGGCAAAAGTAAATGCATAAACCAAGAAGATTTTTGGTTGGGTCACATCTAAGTTCAATGGTTAGGTAGGTCTATGTCATTGTTCATAGCTTCGCTCTCCAAACTGCCAAATTAAACAAACAAATTATATACGTGTATTGTAAATGTGGACATAAGAAAAATTAGAAAAGAAACGATCCCTTCCATTTGGGGAGACGTAGACAGTAGCTAGTGGTATTATTAGATGTGATTGATGAAAGCTTCCTTCTCTTGACTATTAACAAACCAAGGCCGTTAAAACACAGACCCTTCAAAGTTTACCAAAATGAGTAGCCGAGTAACACTAAGGTGCAGGTGAGTTGGTAAGGGACTCTCCTGATTTAAGTGAGGTTGCAAATTCGAACCGTCCTCATATATGTAGCTGTTTAAAACTTGGGATCAGAGCTTTGCTTCTAGCAAAAGACCTACCTGGCTCAAGCGGGGATTAGTCTGAGAGTGGATGACTTAAAGGTGTCTTCTCATAGTTGGGACCCTCCTAGAATACTTCGTGAGCAATCAAAAAAAAAAAGACTAGCCTAGTGTTATGGTGCTTTCGAGTGCCTGCGATTGTGTTACTGATACCAATAAGAAATGAGACACTTTAGAGTAGATTTTAAGGTTTGGTTTGTCGAATTTCACCTACCAAGTCTAAGTATCTACTTGAAAAAGAGTTTTTTCTTTAAGTTAAAGAAATATTGTATAACCTTAGCAAAAGCTATTACAAAAATCATTACAAAGAATTCTACAACAAAATTAAACTAGCTGTCTAGTGCACAAATTAACAAGACTTAACTATAATAGATAACATTATAGTAACTAGTTCACTTTAAGTTCTTGGCTAACTAAACTTTATTTGTCATTAGCGATAATGACCGCTCAGGCCCAATTCACAATTTGCTCTGTAAGTTGTTGATTACTTACTACCAAACCCTTATAAATTTTCCTATTTCACTCTCTCCAATTCTGGTAAACGATAGTGTGAAAACCAGTTTTAATAATCATACCATTCCTCTGACAATGCTTTGTATAGCTGATAATTAGATTCAAAGTCTCCATCTACTCAAAAGTGTATCTAGTCAAATGTAGCATCACCAAAAGTCTGCTCCAAATTGTTGTTCTATAAGTACATTAAAAAATAGATGTTTTATACTCTCATTCATCTGTTTGTAAAGGACACAGATGGGGTCAAAACTCTCAAACCATACGTCTTTTGTTCTTAATTGATTCTTTATCACTAACCAAGTGAAAACAATAGCTTTGTGGTTTAAAACTTGTTTCCATGTGAAATCAACCCAGGGAACCTCTTCTAGATTATGAATCAATAGCTTGTGACATGATCTGTTGTTGAAAACTCCATTGGAATGGTGAGTTCATATGATGTTGTCATTCCTCTATCCTATAGAAATTTTAGGTAGAAAATCTAAGATTAAATGAAATCCTTTAAAGGTACCAACCCATTCACCATTATGAAAAAGCATAAACACTTTAGCATCAGCAGGGACTCCATTTCTGATTCTAGAAAGCTCAATTCGTTGAATAAGAGGACTATAGTTAGTCATTATCATACCATAGCCAAATATCCTCTCCATCACCTAACCTATGTTTGATATTGGGGCAAATCATGTCTCATAAGCTAAGCATATGATTAAAGATCCATGAGAAGTCCCTAGACTGTTGGAGTTGCCAAAATTTTGATTTCGAAGATGGTATTCGTTAACCCATTTAATCGACAAGGCTTTTTTGTTAGCAAATAATCGCCAAATCCTCTTAAAGAGCAGTACTTTATGCATCTGAGTAATGGGAATGATCCCAAGACCTCCTAGCTTCTTGGGGATAGTTATATCACACCATTTCACCTTGGACTACTTACCATTATCAGTTTTACCAAACCACAAAAAAGCTTTTAAGATCCTATCCATTTCCTTGATGATGTTCTTAGGTAGAACTAGGTGTGTAGACCAATGAAGATGCATATTATTCAAAATTGAGATTATTAGAGTCAACCAGGATGCTATAGATAATAACTTGTTTTGCCATGTATGAATTCTGACTTTTAACTTTTCAATCAAAGGAAGGAAGTTAGAGAATTTAGGCTTATGGTTTGTTAGTAGGACTACCAAATAGTTGAAAGGTGTAGAATGCAAAGTGAATCCAACCATTCGTCTAAGCTGTTTCGGATCTTTGACATTTGATGAAACATATAATCCACTCTTCTATATATTTATTTCTAAGCCCGACCAAACAGAGAGGGTTTGCATCATTTGCATTAACACACTTATTGAGTGCTGCTTTGCTGTACAAAGGAGAATTAAGTCATCGACATATATCTAATGGGAAATGTGTAATTCTCTACACTTATAATGGTATTGAAACTATCCATTGCAGTCAATGAGCTTTTAAACAAATTTGAAGAAACTAGCTATAGCTAAGGTGAATAAGTAAGGGGAGAGGGGGTCCCCTTATCTAATCCTACTAGCATTTCTAAATGGTAATGAAGGAACTCCATTTACTACGATACTAAGGGATGTGGATTGTATGCATTGTATAATCCAGTACCTAAATTTAGTAGGCAACCCTATTACTTACAAACATGCTTGCAAATATAACCAACTTATAGTGTCATAGGCCTTGAACAAGTCAATCTTCAGCACACAATAATTAATACATTTATCTAATTGATATTCACCCAGGAGCTCTTGAAGAATTAGAAAGTTATCACCTATGCTTCGCCCAGGTAAAAAAGCTCCTTAAGCCACATTAATGGTCTCTGTTAAGATTAATTTCAATCTTGAGGCCAAAAGTTTTGCAATAGTTTTATACACAGTGGTGCAATACAAAATAGGTCTAAAGTCTAAGACATATGTTGGGTTTTTTTTCTTTGGGATAAGGCATATGAAGGTATGGTTCATTTCCTGCAGCATATGACTAGAGGAAAAAAAATTCCAAGACAAAATTCGTAAAAAGGGAACCAATAATATCCCATGTTTTTTGGAAAAAAAAAAGCTAGCAGTGTAGCCATCCACACTAGGGGGTTTTGCAGTATTGAGACTGAAGAGCACCTTCTTGACATGTTGCGGAGTGAATGGAGCTATAAGCATATCATAATGAGATTGGTTGAGAGTAACTGTCAATACGTGTTTCACACCAAAACCCCTCTATTAACATCTTGAGCTTCCCATTAATTGTTAAAAATAACCCTTGATATATTGTGTTAGATTATGATTGTCTAAAATAACATTCCCATAATTGTCTTTCAATTCATAGGTAGTATTAATATTTCTCCTAGCAAGAATATATGCATGAAAATACTTTATGTTGGAGTCCCCCTCTTTAACCCAATTCTACCGAGACTTTTGCCTTAAAATCAAATTATGAAGAGTCAAGCTTTCTTGATAATCTTTTAGTCGTGCAATTTCAATGTGTCTTAATGCAGAATTATGTGGATCTTGATAACAAGCCTCCTATGCTTCAGCTAATTTTTTCTTCATGTCACTAAGGTTTTGGTTCTTTGCCTTAATGAACTGTTTGATAGCGTGTTTGACTAGTTTGAGTTTTTGCATGAGCTGAAACATCTTATAACCCTAAACCTCTTGCCCCCAGCACCTGTTAATTACCTCTATAAAACTTCCATCTAAGCAATGCCATTAAAAATTCTGAAGGGATTTCCACCTTGAGCACTTTTATTCATCTGTTGTATAAGGATAAAGGAATGGTTTGACAGTTTATTTTCACCAAAATGTACACAGGATTATAGGAAAAGACCAAGCTAAGAATGATTCGCCAAGGCTCTGTCTAATTTTTTATTAACATTATTCCTTATTGTTTATTTGTCAAGTGAATAATCGACCTGTAACATCCCATCATCGATGGGAAGGGCAATTGGTCATTTGGGACTGGTTAGGCGAGAGTAAACATACCTCGGTTTGAACATGCATCATATAGCTTTTATATAAATATGAATGGTAATTTTTGCACATGCACATGACTGTACATGCATTCATGACATTTCCCGACATATGTGTCTAAATGAAACTTTTTGTGAATTATGTGATATTTGTGCTTGAAAAATTAATTTGGAGTGATCTAGGTGTGTTTTCCATTTTTAGGAGATTTTGGAAATTTTTCTGGAAATTTTCGGAGAGAATTTTTGGACCGAAAAAATCGCCAAGTGGCGAACCGGTTGGTTTTCGGTATTGAAAATTTTTGTTCAACGGCACTGGAATATTGGATACATGATTTTGGGATTGTAATTCGGGCCATTGGAATTGAATGGGTCAAAGATTTCATTTTATTAGGGTTTCTTATGAAGTGAGATTAAATGAATTTTTGTCTTTTTTCTTATTTGTCTTTTTCTTAAATATGACAAGTGTCCTAAACCATTTAATGCTTGTCATTCATTT
>JANZLD010000237.1:31663719-31676864 GCA_026413575.1 Erythroxylum carthagenense | reverse complement strand
TTAATTTCTAGTAACTTATTAAAACTCTAATTTAACTAAATCCTTTCAATTAATTTCTATTAACTAAGTACTAAAAAAATCTCAAATTATTCTAACTAACAGGAATTATCAATCTACACCTCAAAATAAATAAAACATGCTTAGTGCGAATCGGGGTCCAACATATAATGCTTTCAACATTCTACCTAGACAATTTGAAAGTACTTTTGCAAAGTTTTATAATCGTCTTGCAAAAAGAATCAGTACTCCACCATCCTTTACCAATATACCTATTGAGATTCAACATAATTAAAAAATCTTTTCATATTTTTAGGTACATTTATATATTTAATTACTATTTTAAGTTTTCCCTGAGGATTAATAATTATGTTAAAAGTGTAGTTTTAATTTTTAGGATTGTATAGGAGGAATAAGTAGTACATATATTGATGTACATGTTTTAACCGATGAACAAGTACCATATAGTAGTAAAAAAATTGATCAAATGCAAAATATTAAATGTTGTTGTTCATTTGACATGTGTTTTACATATGTAATGGTTGGATGAGAAGGTATTGCAAATGGCTCACAAGTTCTTTTAGAAACAATAACAAATCCAACGAATCAATTTCTTATGCCTACACAAGTTATTATATTATTTTAAATAAACATAAAAATAAGCATAGTAATTATGATTATTTTTAATATCTTTTTTGTGATATTTGGTTTATTCAAGCTACACTAATATGCCTAAATTTCTTTCACCATACCGAAGTGAGAGATATCAATTGGGAGATTATATAGGAAGAGGAAGACCTTAAGGTCAATGGGAATTGTTTAACTATATGCATTCTTCATTAAGAAACGTTATTGAAAGATGTTTTGGTGTTCCAAATGCAAGATTCTCTATACTTTTAAATATTGAGTTATGATATGATGAAGAAAAAAATGTATCGCTATTGCTTATTATGTTCTACACAATTATATTAGATTGTATGAACAAAGTGATGAATTATTTGACAATTGTGCTAAAAATGAAGAACAAATTAAGGAAAGTAAAAATCAAGATGCAAGTTCTTAAGTGGAGTATAATATTACTCCAACACAACTTCAAAGTATGTATTAGAAGTGAAATGAAATTGCTAGACAAATATGGAATTATTATATTAGTTCTAATTGAATTATATTTCTTTTTGTAAATAATAGTCCTATTATGTTTTGAATAATTATAATATGATGGTCATCTTTTATTAATTAAAATGACTTAATGTAACATTCCAATTTATAGAATTTTATTGTATACAATTAATGTGTAACTTTCTTTAATTATATAAGAATTAATTAATTTAAAAATATATTATATTAAAATAATTAACATAAGAGTATAAAAATAAAAATAAGATGATAAAACCAAACTTTTTTATTACAAATCTCAAGCTAGCAGTTTTTTGTTTTCAATTTTTATACTAGAAATCTCAATCAAACATTTTTAATTAAACAAACAAAAAACAAAAGTTAAAAAACACAAAAGAAATATAGAAGTGAAACTAAATGATCCCTTACTTAACTATCTTCATATAGTTCACATTATATCCAAGTAAAACTGACTGGCCTACTCTGAATAGCATAGGTTAAAAGTAGCATCAAAATATAACAATTCTCATATGAGATACTTTGGTAATCTCAAGTTTAAGGATCAATTATACAATCATCATAACAAGTAAATCCACAAACACATAAGCAATATTCTATTTGAGATCCTCATAATTGAATCATTTTAGTAAACTTATTCTTTAATAAGTACTTGCAAATTTATTTAAATATCTTCAAATTTTAATTTATAAGATCAATTGTTTTCTACATAAGAAAGAACACATTGTATATTAATTTTATCTTTCCATCAATATCTTATTTTGATGAAACTACAACTAGTAATATACAATGTGTTCTTTCTTATGTAGAATCTTAATTTTACCTTTAATATCATATAGTAACTATTTTCGAGATTTTACCTTTAATATCAAAATATTACATATAATTGAAAATTTTACATAAAGATAAATAGCACCTTTAATCAAGTATGTCACAAATCTATAATCAAACAATTGGATATAGGGTATAAACTAATAATATCCTGCTTACGCAAAGTCAATTACTTAAGTATCTTATATCATATCTCCATATAATGATCATGCTACTGCTCTGGCAGTGGTTTAGTGAAAGAATCCTACAAAAGGGAGCACTTGCATAAATTTAACAATTCTCATCCTAATTACCATTATAATTAAAAGAGATTTCCTAAATACATACTTGAATCGTTGATAAGACCTTAGTTTCTTTTACATGTACAATGGCTATAATGTTTTATAGTACAATACTATTTAAACAATGCAAGGAAATATATAAAGTCTAAAAGAATTTATTGATCCAAATAATCATTTTCACTAAATAAAAATATATTATAGCTTTATTAGTAATTAATACTACATTCGAACCTTTCCAATCTCAAATTAATATTGTTCTAAGTAAAACTAAACCTTCACTAGGATTTACTTCTAAAGTTAATATTAATACAACCTTGAACTGAAATATTAACTCGTACATAGGATAATGGATATCTTTAGTACTTCAGATTTAGTAAGTTATCTATTTACTTGTACTAAAATAAGTAAACACCTTCCGTATCTATCTCTATAGGTTTAATTCCCAAAATTAAGTTGCTACTTTTTCATATTTAATAAGTGTTACTTTTGGATATCATATTTTTAACAACTGAAAATATGAATCATCTCTCTATGATTAATATGTCTTTGACAACTATAATTATACTAACCTTGTTATAGACATGAGAAATTCTCAATCATCATTAAAAGAAACAAATTGAATTCATTAAGAAAGTGATTTTTTTAATTTATCATAACCTTTTGATTATACATCAAATGTATCAATTAAGGCATTAGTTCCAATCAGATATGTTGTCATGAGTTTTAAACTTCTTTAAATTTCATCTTATTCCCACTATATATATCTTGAGAACCATTATCCTTAAATGTTCATTGAATCAAATATTTTATTTGTAAGATCTATAAGATTATATCCAACATCTTAGATATCTCACAACCTTCTTTTTTCAACTTAGTTCTAAATTTATTAGATAATATGGGTAGCTAATTATCACATCATAAATTCATTAACTTTGATTGTTTAAAATTTTACCATTTCATATCTATTATGAAATAACTTGAATTTTTTGAAGATATGTTGTACTAGGCTTAGCTATGGAAGAAATAAATATTGCACTATACAATATATCATATTATATTTTTCTCCCTACATAAATCTATACTGTTGCGGAATTTAGTTATAGAGATATTCTCTAGAGAATCTCAATTTCTATAGCTAACTAAAAAAATTATATCTTATCACATCGATCTCATTAAAGTTCTTTGGCATCCTCAATGTTTAATTTCCATTTAGACTTATACACTTTGAAGGATAGTCTCAGCTATATAACTTTACCTCTTATATTAAGCATAAGTATCCCTTGATGTAACACATACAAACTATTTATATAAACTAAGATCAACTACTTTTACTTAGCAATATATTGTATATCATACCTCGATCGTTATAGTGATGTTAAATCCAAATTCAATATCAAATAGTTAAAAGCATGAAATAAAAATACATATGATCTCTATCATACCATGTTTTAGCTGAAAATAGTCACACAATCATTTTTCTTTAATGACAACTATTATCATACTAGAGCCAATGCCTTTCAATTATAGTTTATGTTTATACTTTAAGTAGGCTAAATTGATTGGAACAATTTCATCAAAGTACTATATGTTTCATCTTTACTTCGTGAAACTATTTGTATTATACTATCTCAGTGTTGACATTCATTTTTCATGTTGTCATTAAAGTTTATGATAAATTAATTAAATCAAAATGTCATCACATTTTTTCATTTATATGATATTGACATATCTTTAAAACTTTATCACCAAATCCTTAATAGTGATTATAGTATAATTACATAATAGACTTTCAATTTTTCTTTCTAACTTTTAGAACTCTTCTCAAACCTAATCCTATGTCTAAGAAATTTAGTTCACTAATACTTAGTAACAACTATGCTAAAAAATTATTTTTTTAGTTAGAGTAAAATAATTGTTAGAAACTAAGTAATTGGTCATATGTTATGGCAACCAAATGAGATTTCTACTTTAATCATTTATTTAGTTACTCCCATTATTTTATTAAGAAATTAACCATAACTACTATTTAAAAAGATAATTCTAATCTCTTTTGTGGGCTAGGATCCCCTTTAAATTTAGTTAATCTTGAGTTTGCTAAAAAAAACTAACTAAACTTAAATTAGGTAAGTAACAACCTATACTAATCACGTCTCATATGACTCCTAAATGTAGTAGGTGATAAATCTTTGTCAAAATATATCTTATATATTATTATTAACATTACCTATCAATTAATATGATCATAAGCTTACGCATCCACATTATACAAATTTAGATAAGTAGAACTCATTAATTTAAGATAAAAATATTAGAGTTAAATCGGCCTTGAGTTTTCCTAAGCCTTACAATAATCATATCTCTCACTTTATTCTTAAATAATAGAAGGAAACTTTCACAATCTTAACTTGTATTTAATACTTTAATGAGGAATTTAATCTTTGATGGTCTCACCAAACACATATTACATGTAAAATGTCCTAAATTTTAAACATGCAATTCCTTATACGGATATAATCAAATCATAAGTATGAAATATTGTTTGATTCTAATTATCAATATAATCTCCATAAGATAAAATAATATTTTCAATTCTTTGGATAATTAAATTAGATTAAACCACTGATTCTGAAATAAATCAAATGCCTATTCCAAATAGTAATTCAATTTGATTTTAAAACAATTTTTATATTTCATTGAGAACTATTTCTAATTTTCTCGACTCTTTTAATGAATTTAATTAAAAAATAATTTTCATTACATTACTCTCCTTACTTATTATAATTTAGAAAAAAATTTCAATTTTTAAGAAATTAAAACGAATTGATAAATGGATGAATTCCTAATGTAGATTTAAGCCAATAGACTTAGCAACCAACCAAAATGCATTGTTATAACACTTCTAAAGCTATCAAATCAAGTTAATTAATTATTTTTTAAATTTTTCTAAGTAACGTAATATTCTAATTCAATTAAAAATCTGATTATAATCTAATTAGATATAACATTTTGTTAATTAGAAAACCATTTTCTAATGTTAAAAGGAAGCAAATTTTGAAAATTAAATATTTTAACTTTAATTAAAAAAGTTCATTACATTCATTTAGAGATTAATTTCTAATTTAATTAAAGCAATTCTTTAAAAGATTAGAAAACTATTTTCTAAAATATAAACAAAGGCTCATTTTCTTAAAAATATCTTTCTAAATTTAATCAATAAAAATATCTTTTCTAATTAATTAAGAAATTTATTACTCAAATTAATAAAAAAATAATTTACAAATAAAATAATTGCCTCTGAAATAATAAACTTATCTTATTTCAATCAAATAGAAATAGTAATTTTTATGAACAAACACCTTTCTTAATTACTTAAGAAATATTTTTTTAATTTTAAGGGAGTCTAATTAATTAATAATTTAAATCTAATTGAAATTCAATTAATTTAATTTTTTTAAAAGTTATAAAATATAAATTAAAAATTAATTTAATTGTTAATCTTAATCTAATTAATAAATAATTAATTTGGTTTCAAAATTAAGATCTCATCTTAATTGATATAACCTCATTATATTTATTTATATAACATAATCTAATTATGAAAATAACCCTTTTAAAATCTTTGTTTGATTCTAATTATTTATTTGATAACTAATTTAATTTAATTACTCGAATCTTGAAAATTTAAACTAAATTTTATAAATATTCCTAGCTAGCCTTTTTAAAAAAAGAAAATTTAAACAATTATAAACAACATTTTAGATTTATTAGGAACTTAAACTAATTCATTCTTAATTAAACTAATTCAATTGAAAAACAAAAAGGAGTGTGTGTGCTAGCTGTTTCTAAGTGAGACGCATGTTCTGTACCTCCATTAGATGCACTACCCCTTGTAGTTCCACCATCTTCTTCCTAGATTAGTGTTTCTTCTCATGCTGCTAGCTATGCTTTCTGGTGTCACCACCTGTTTCTCCTCCAACTACCACTCTTTGGTTCATCTGGTTCCTTCTTGGCTACATCTTTATAATGTAAGAGGATCCTTGTTAGATTGTCTCTTCCTCTAAAAGTTATCATTCTTACTAATGGCATCAATTGCCACTAGAGGTGACAGAGAAGGTAGCTTATGTTGATGTTGTTCCAAAACTTGGAACATCTCTCTTTCTTTCTTTAGTTTGTGGAACATCTCTCTTTCTTTCTTTAGTTTGTGTCCCACATTGAAAGAGTAAGGGACTTTCACCTAGTTTATATACTATATTGTTTTGTAAGACTTTGAATTAAGTCTCTTGAGGAGGGTATAAAAATCACACATAAGTGTATGCGTGCGCGTCATCCGGCTCAACTGCTACGTGACATCACATCATCACACATGTGATGTAAACTTTGTTTGGCCCACATGATTAATTCATATGTTTTAATATTTGTTAGTTACTAATAATGTTTATATTGTTATTAATGTTACTATCCCAATAACATTCATAATGTCATTGCGTTATTATGTCTATAGCATTCCCTTTTGCTTTAGTATCGCTTAATTCCTATTGTGAACATATGAAATTGTTTCTGCTATATATAAGAATCACACATATGCTCCTTCTCTTCACTCCCAATGTCATGCATTTGCTTATTTTCACTATATAAGACATATGTCTCATTTCACGTACAAACATCTTTACACACATATCTTCTTATTTGTTCTATTCTACCTTTGTTTATTTTTCTTGGAGACAGATCCTACTCTATCTTTGGAGTACACCAAAGCTGGTGAAGCAGGCATTAACCTTGAGGTTAGATCCCATTTTCTTACTACACCATAGAGGGAGAATTTTTGACTTAGGGCAGTGATTTTCATGTCTTGCATTTTCAGATAAGTTTTTCCAACTTTAGTTTTGGTTTTACTTCATTATTTGATTTAAAATCTAAGTCAAAAAATTTACCATTCTTTCTATTTTGTTAAAAATTATTACATTTTTGTTACTGCATGTTTATTTCAATATAAGTTGGAATATTGTTCTATGCTTACTACTGCATTAGTTGGAATATCGTTTGTTCTCGCTCTTGTTTCCGAATGTATTATGTCGTATGTGAATGAGATCAACGTAGGTTCTACCTTTTTGTTCCCCACATAGGTTTTGCCCTTGTCACTATAGGCCAAAGAATTATACCTGACCTAATGAGATTAAACCCTCTAGATTAGAGAAACTTTAAAAGATGGTTTGAGAAAATTCTATTTTACTTTTAGCAATATGAAATTGGTTATATGTTGTTTCAAAAAAATTCCTAGTGACAAAACCGAGCTTAAGAAAATTAAGGATAAACATTCAGTTAGACAAGTACTGCTCAACCATATGATAAACCCATTATTTGAAATCTACTGCAAGTATAAAGCTGCCAAAGAGATTTAGGATTATGGAACTGATGATGCCAATACAAAGAAATATGTAGCCGTTAGGTGATTAAAATTTACTATTGTTGATGATAAGCCCATTGTGGACCAATTACATGAATATAAAAACCTATTTGTTAAAATCCTTGTGGTATGAACTTGTGTGAGCTGTTTCAGGCTAATACTCTTATTGAGAAACTACCAACCTCATAGAATAAGTATAAAAAATAGTTGAAGCATAAGATGAAGGACATGAAGCTACAGGAATTGATCGAGCATATAAAGATTGAGGATGCCAATCGTATACAGGACAAGGCCAAATCACTCACCTATGTCCCTACTGTTAAAGCTAACATCATTAAACACAAAAATGTAGGTAGCTCCAATAAAAATGGTGCACATATCATGTCTTTCAATAACAACCAGCATGGTCAGTTTAAGCACAAAATAATTAATGGTTACTATTTGTGGTGCCATAAGTTAGCCCATCCTGCCATTCTTTTCCAAGCTAGACTTAATCATGAGAAGAAGGGCCAAGGACAAAAACCATGAAAGTTCGGGAAAGGAAACCAGAAAGGGTACTAATGAGGCAACTGGAAGAATTTTGGTAAGTCTCAAGCTAATATGGCCAAAGCTACACGTGGTGATGATAAGGAGATCACTATTGCTATCGTGTCCAAGGTCATCCTTATTAGAAACTTGGTTGAGTGGATCATTGACATAAGATCTACAAGACATATATGTATCAACAAGGACCTATTGAAGGAGTTGAATGATGCTACTAATGGTGAATTCATGTATATGGGCAACTCCAGTAAAGTTTTTGTTCAAGGAGTTGAGAAGATCACTCTCAAACTCACTACTAGAAAAGTTTTGGCATTAAATTTTTTTTTGTTTGTGCCTAAAGTTCATAGAAGCTTGATTTCTAGTGCATTACTTATCAATCTTGGTGTTAAACTTACCTTTGATTATAATAAGCTAGTTCTAACAAAGAATGGAAACTTTGTTGGTAAAGGGTTTTATAATGAGGGCTAATTTGTACTTGATGTTGAAATGAATGCATTTACTTCTTCTGTTTATATTGTTGAGTCTCTAGATCTATGACACTCTAGACTTGAGCTTGTGAATGTGAGGTTAAATAAGATGATGAAAAGCTTAAACTTGTTGCCTAACTAGATCACCAATGAAATGGAAAATTGTCAAATTTGTGTTGAGGCTAAACACTTTAAGAAACCTTTTAAGTCAGTGACTAAGAGAGAGTCATAATTATTGGATTTTGTGCACACAAATTTAGGTGATTTAAGAATAGTGTGAGTAAAGGAGGAATGAGATATCATATTACTTTTATGGATGATTGTTTTTGATTTAACAAGGTTTACTTATTGAAATATAAAAGTGATGTAAAGCAAATGTTTATAAAATACAAAGTTGAGGTTGAAAAACAAATTAGAAAGGAAAATTAAGACATTACAGTCTGATCAAGGTGGTGACTATAGTAATGATTTTCTTGCTGATTATTGTGGAAATTTTGGGATTATTCATGAGATTTCAACCCCTTATACACTTGAACAAAATGGAATAGTCAAGAGGAAAAACCAAACGCTTAAGGATATGATGAATGCAATGTTAATTTCCTCATGAAATAAAGAAAAGAAGAAAAGATAGAATAAGATATTCCTAGTTGTGTCTAAGTTAAGGATGATCTCCTTCCAATCTTACACCCAAGCCTTCTTAGATGTTAGGAACCTAAAACAATAGCTGAGACAGAAGGTTTCTACCACATACCTTCCCAAATTATCCTTAAGTTAATCCTAGTAAGAGTATTTATAGTTGGGGTTATATAATAGAGTTATAAGGTCATTGAAATTATGTTTTTGTGTCTCCTAAAATTACATGTCATGACACTACCATTGGAACATCTTTCATACAGACATCAGGTAGGTTTTGAAACTTTTTATGTAAAAACTCTAACGAGTCTAATATTGGTTACAAGTACCAATCTCACTAGTTACATTGTATTTTTCAACTTTTTAACCTTGCAAAAGACATGCCCCTGTTTCTACCAAATTGATGTCCATCATGTTAGATACTAATTCACTCCAATATCCCCTTGATTAGACAACTACAAAGAAAGTTGCACTTAAATCTAAGAATTTTTCCTCAAATTATCGCTTCTAAGAAAATGAACTAAATATAGGAAAAATCATATAATTTCATATAAAACAAGTTCTAAAGTGCTAAATTAGTTTTTAATTTAGACCTTATAAACATGTAAAATATAGACTTATCACTGACTGTAACACAAGAAAAGATAGGGGAGACCTTACTATGGTAAGGAATGTTATTTAACCTCACTTAAAGCTAAGAAAAAAGCATTCCCCCTCATTATTATTGATGTTATGGATAATCAAAATCTTGAGAAGGAACTAAAAGGAACCATAGGTAGTTAAGATTGCACTTGAAAGCTACATAGGTAAATGGATGTTTTGTTCTTATAAACATATCAACCCTAAAGAAAGGGAGAAGACAAAAGTACTATGACTAAGTATGAAGATGTATTTACGTGGGAAATCTTTAAACATACCTAATATTTATCCTTTGATGATCACATATAAAATAAATATCAACTTTAATTGCAAGTCAGTAAAATAAAATAAAAGGATATTTTTCTTAAAATATAGTGGGCTACAGATGCTTAGGTGCAAAAGCTATAGACAATTCATTTCATTGAGAAAGTATAATATCTAGATTGTCTGGCAAATATATTTTATTAAAAAAATTCAAGTCGAATATGAATGATATTCATTAACTTCGTATACCTGATAGGACGAGTATTAAGGCCAATTACTCTCCCCATACGGGTGATTAGTTTATAGACATTACTTCAAGTCGTTGATGACTTAGGCATATATTCAGTGTATAAATAAATCTACATTTATAAAAATGATCAATAAAACACTTCCTTCTTGAGCTATAAGAGGACATACTGCTAGAAGTTAATATTGTTTGGTTTAAAGGATGTACGAACTACTTATCAGTGGTTGATTAACAAAATATTAAGTCTCATATAGGAAAATTATTAAGGTTGGGGGCCGGGGTTATGGTAGGAGAAGCACCTGGCATATATAAAGTAATGTTTCAAGACATTAAGGATGTATAGTATGAGGTTGAATCCCAAAAGTGCATTTTCAATTATCAACAAGGAAGTTTGTAAAGTTTATACTAACTAGTTAAAATCAACTAATAAAAAATATATATGATCATTAACGCCATCAATCAAGCTTAAGAAGAAAGTATAAAGATTAATATAAATGGTTTCTAGCCTATACTATTTTCTATCTATGTTTGTAGATAATTAAGAAATGTGCAAAAAAAATTATGAGTAATGAGTGCAAACAAGCCTTTGAGTAGTTAAAGGTATATCTAAAAAATCTACTGTTTATGTCCAAGTCTATAAATAGTTAACAAATTTTACTTATTAAATGACATGATATACTACAAACAAAATTTACTTATTACATGACATGATATACTACAATCACGTACAGAATCCTTCAGCTCAGTAATATGGAATCTTTCAACAGTGCTCGTTCCTTTATGAGGTCATATCGGGGTAAGTAAACCTAATTCCTTCCCCTCCACCCGATCGAGGCTAACCAAAAGTAGTTTAGGTCATAAAAGAGAGGCATAGTGTCATCCAAAGCTATAAGTTTTGCCTTGGTATGGGGGGATGATGACATATAAATGACAATAGACTATGCTAATAAAATGTCATAAAGGTTAGAGACACACTACAAACAATCTTGAGACAAAGACCTTCTCCATAGTCATCTAGGCTCAAAAGCTTTAACCTTATTTTCAAGCCCATATAATAAATGTAACGAATAAATTACCATTATGAAAACACTTTATAAGCCTAAGTTCTCAAGAAGATTGGTTAGATGGTTGATAAAACTAAGTGAGTTTGATATATGGTACATCCACAGGGCTACATTTAAATCATTGGTCACTATTGGTTATTGATTAAATACAACTCCTGATCTCCATAGGAAGAGAAAAGTAAGGAGTGGATGTGGGTAATATATGTGGTTGGATTATTAGGAGAAGAGGTAAAAGGTGCATATATGTTCATTTAAAGATTGTTCACTATAAAATTCAAGTTTTCTTAAGTATATGAATTTAAGGCATTTAACATTAGAGTATGAAGCACCACTATATCATGTAAGGTTGGCATTACATCTCTAAATTTAGGCCCTCTTACTATGATTTTACTTTTAATTGGTGGTAAACTAAATCAAAGGGATATACAAGATCAAAGAGGCAATTCTAAATAAATATCGTCCTAAATACATGTAATAAATAGAAACAATTATTGCAGATATTGAAATCATACTTAGAGAGCAGAATATAATCATATATTTGCTATAAAAAATGGGTGCTAAAAGGATATCAATGTCTAATATATATTAGGAAAAGATATATGTACAAATTTATAAAGAAACGTTGTAACAAAGTGTAGAAAAGCCTGTGGAAGAATGGATGACAATGTTGCAACAATATATCCAAAAGGGGAAAGATCTAAGGGAAGTAAAGCACCTAGTTTACTAGTCAACAAAGTACACAATAATTGATAGGTAATTGTATTTGCAAGTCTTATATTTTGCTATTACATGTGTTATATAGGAAGATTGGAAATCCCTAAAATTTTAAAAGAATGGAATAATAAGTCATAAAAATTGCATCAGTAGGTGTCCACTTTGACATACAGAATGCTCAGACAAGGCTATTATTAGTCAATGTTGAAGAAAGAATCACCAGACTATATAAAGGTATATGAAAAGTGTTAAAGGCATATAGATCTATAAACCAACCATACGTTGGCTACATGCCTATTTCATGCCACATCCCTTTTTTCCAATAAAAATTCTTGGGCCCCTTTTCTCTAGTTATGAGATAGATCTCGTTCATCTTTATACTAAATTGCTTCACTAAATGGGTTGAAGCTGAAATTTATGCCTCAAGACTTGAAAGGAGAATTAGCATATTTAAAGCAATGGGAAAGCTTAGACCAAATTTGGCTAGACTGCTCAAAATATGAATATTTAAAGCTGACACCTATAATTGTTTTTAGAAAGTAAGTAATTTCGTTAAGAAAAATTACAGCTGGTGCACTAACCTTGCATTTAGTTGCTGTCATCATGGGTGAGGATAGCGGATAGAGACACAAAAGTTCTATCCTTCGTACTATTTGCTTACTGTCCTCAGTCATTTTTGTTCCATCTTCAAAAGACAAGGACAAAAAATTTTGTTCCTTCCAAAACTGAGGTACAAGAATTTTTGTCCTACGGATAAGAATTGGAAATGTCAAAAATAACCTTCTAAATTATATATGAAACCTAACACGTCCCTTGCAATAATAATAATAATAATAATAATAATAATAATAGTAATAATAAAAAAATAAATAATAATAATAATAATAATAATAATAATAATAATAATAATAATAATAATAATAATAA
>JANZLD010000237.1:31579360-31589428 GCA_026413575.1 Erythroxylum carthagenense | reverse complement strand
GAGTCAGCGGGTGTTAAGCCCAACCCAAGATCACATCCAGCCATTGGTCGTCCAACACGTGTGCGCATCCTATTCCCACGTACCTGGGAGTACAGCCCTTCCGAGAAAAACGAGAGAGCCAAAGAGCACACACGTCACTCCCATTACTGGTCCTCCTCCACTACACTCTCATGCGAAACTTGATTGGCGTTCTTTCTTGGAGAGCAAATGGCTACGGTGGTGGTTGCTTCCACGGCGTCTGTGTTGCCCTCGCGCACAATACCCAAGAGGCGACAGGTGACGGCGATGGGGAATTTTAACCACTTCGGAGACGTGGTTCTCAAAGATGTCGACTTCTTGAAGAAAACAATCGGTAGAGGAGTCGATTGGGCGAATAAAGCCTTTCGCATTCCACAAGTTCTCAAAACTCTGGATGATACCCTCTGGTTGCGCCATCTTGAGGATCCTACCGCTCCTCCTCTTCAGCCTCAATCTTGGCCTCAGCCGTACTATCCAGGTCAGGTTACATGTGTATCTTCGAATTGTTTGTTTACTCCTTGCTTAGTAGCTGAGATTGTAAGGGAAGGCGTCTGATGTGCTTGCAGAACTTTCTTCTGTGGATTTACTAATGGCTGACCTCAAAGCCTTGCAAGCCTATGCCACCTATTTCTACTATATTTCTAAGCTTTGGTCCAAGCCGCTTCCCGAAGCTTACGACCCCCAAGATGTTGCCGACTACTTCAATTGCAGGCCTCATATAGTTGCGTTTCGGTTTATTGAGGTGCACTTGACAACGTGATAATTTCTATTTGCGAAACTTGCCTATATTAGTTACAAAAAGCCACATTCTACGAGCTTTCTCCTACCTTAACTCTGCACTTATATATATAAAGAGGATGCTTGTATATTTTTTTGGGATCAAATTCCTTTACATTGCGAACTGCGCTTGTCTTTGGCCTAACCTCGAAAGTGATCTCTTGTAATGTATAAATATTCTGAACTTTGACATAATGGCATTTCTAATAATTTGTCGATTAGCACTGACGCTGGAATGCTTATTTAACATTCTTCTGACGTCAGGTCCTGCGGTGTTCTGATGATGCATGTTGTACTGTCTCCAGCATCTCTACTTGTTTATATCTCACTCATTTTTCTTCCTTGAAAAGCTATTGTCTTCTTATTTTTTTCTCATCAAGTTTGAATTTTGTGTTCTGGAAGGTTTTTCTTGCCTTTACCTCGGCTGTAATTAAAATCCGAACTTCGAACATCAGAAAGACTTTTGGTTCTAGTTCAGATAAAGATGCAGATGAAAATATCTTTCAGTACAATTTTGGGACTGTCTTAAAGGAAACAATGCTACATTTAGGCCCCACCTTTGTTAAAGGTAAATATTCTAATCCGATGGATCAAAAGTTGGAATTATTCTTTCGCTAATTGTTTTTAACTAACTCTGCCACACAAATCCCCGCTTCATGGCCCACAGCATGTAAAAAAAATAGAAGCTTTTTATATTGCTCTTACAGCATGGTATGGGCTTCTATTAAGGTCAAAAGATTAGTAATACATTTCTCTTTGATTTCTCATGCAGTTGGTCAGTCCCTTTCTACAAGGCCAGATATAATTGGTCCTGAAATTTCTAAGGTAAAATGCGAGCCCCAACTTGGTAGAAATTCACAGGCATACGTTGATCCTTAAATTGGATATCAGGTCTCAGGTCAGATCTAAGTTGCATATAGAATTTTAACCCATCATATCTAACTTTTTTTTTAAATTCCATGCTTTCTGGCCAATGTGGATGCTTGAAACAGACCCCATTTGGTGATACTGATGATAAAGAGTAGCATTTTACAAAAGTATCCTAATATCATCCCAAAATTATGATCAAGTTAATCACTAGTCTGCTTAGCAGTTATGCATTCACATAATTTCCTGATTTAAGTATTCAAGATTTTTATTTTGTTTTTGACTCTTGTGCCAGTTACTTCCTTTCTGTTGAAGCACAATCTTCAGTGCTCTGTACATTAAGATCTGTTGTTGGATTCCTTTACCTTCTCTTTTTTTTCTCCTTTTTTTTTCCAGAGTATGTGATTTTATTTCATGATTGCAGGCCCTTTCTGAGCTACATGATCAAATCCCTCCTTTTTCTAGAGCTATGGCTGTGAAAATCATCGAAGAGGAATTGGGTTCACCAGTTGAGTCATTTTTTAGCTATATGTCTGAGGAGCCAGTTGCTGCAGCATCATTTGGTCAGGTTGCATACTTGATCTAATTGTTCTGTATTTTTTATTAAGCAACTCTAATCATACAAATGAATCAAACATTCAGACATATCCCAATAAGCTTCATTCATCATGATTGTGTGGCTTGCTTCTTATCAACTTATTTCACATGCATTGTAGGTGTACCGTGGAAGTACACTCGATGGTCGTATTGTTGCTGTCAAAGTTCAGCGTCCTAATCTCCGTCACGTGGTAGTTCGAGACATTTATATACTTCGTCTTGGGGTTTGTATTACCAACATGCGTTTTGTTCTCCTCTTCTTTTGGTATCCACTTGCTGAATAGCTTAGTTGTCACTTCTCAGCTGGGACTGTTGCAAAAAGTTGCAAAGAGGAAAAGTGATCTTCGTCTCTATGCTGATGAGCTTGGCAAAGGTTTACTTGGAGAGCTGGATTACAACTTAGAGGCTGCCAATGCCTTCAAGTTTCTGGTATTTACTGCTTCTTGAAAGAGATATGCTGCTATTAGTTCATAACATTATTGAAAAAGACATGTTTATGAAAACATGAATTTCTCATTACATTGTGGACTCATTATATGTTCAATATACATTTAGCATGGCAGTTGCTTATTTATTGGATATCTGTCCTACCTGCATCCTGCATGCGCTCTGCTGCCAGGTGGAGCAGATTAAACAATTCAAAATAATTTGGATATCACGGTGTGGGAGACACTTGTTTATGTGGAGAGGTAGAAAATCTGTCTCTCTGTGAGGCATGACAAAAGGAAAGAAAGCACTACTACAAGAGTTTAAGCTTTGAACAAGTTCAGATTCCTTAAACAGTAGCTTAGTGCCAGCTTCTATTGGCGTTTTGACTCAAAAGCTTAGCCTTGGCAGTGAAATAACAAGTTTATATTTGGAGGGACAGACTCTTCCTTTCTCTTGACTAAACCTACTTTATTTGCAGGAAGCTCATTCAGCATTTTCATTTATTCATGTACCGAAAGTACTTCAACATTTGACACGAAGGAGGGTTCTGACTATGGACTGGGTTGTTGGCGACAGTCCAACTGCTTTATACTCTATTTCTACTAGTAACACAGGTGATAGCGGGTTTATATATTCAGAGAGACAGAAAATTGAGGCAAGACGGCGTCTACTTGACCTGGTCTGTCATAAATCATGGTCTTCGCCTATTTGTTATAGATTTTCTTGAGTCCCAGCTACTGTACATACTTTTATTTTGGATTGATCAGGGACTTTTAAAAAGTTATTATTATGATGTCTAGTCTTCATGCAATTTACAGAAGATTTTGTTTTTGCACAATTGTTCCAGGTTAACAAAGGAGTGGAAGCATCTCTAGTTCAACTGCTTGAAACAGGACTATTGCATGCTGATCCTCATCCTGGAAATCTGCGTTATACATCATCAGGAAAGATTGGGTAACTTCTTGGGTTGCTATGTCTTTTATTTCAAAAAATTGTTTTTACTGAGCAAAGTTGCTTAATTGGTGTCATTTTAGAGCATCTACCCATTGTCATTGTCCTGATCCTCGAGCATACTCTTAAATGTCAATCTATATCAGAAGTACCTAGAACCCACTTACAGTCACAGCTCTTCAAACTGTGATGTAATTTTTTGTTGCAGGTTCCTGGATTTTGGATTAGTTTGCCAAATGGAAAGGAAGCATCAGTTTGCTATGTTGGCATCTATAGTGCACATTGTTAATGGTGATTGGATGTCCCTTGTTCACTCCCTTATTGAAATGGATGTTGTAAGGCCAGGAACCAATATCCGCCGTGTCACAATGGTATTGTCTGTACTCCCATACTGGATTTTTGTCTCAGTATATTTGCCATGTAGTGAAATTTTGGGGATGTAAATGAGACGCTGCATTTATATATGAATACAGTATTTGTAATCAAAATATCCTACTGTGATTTACTTCTCAGCTATTAATTCCTTATGATATCACTAACTTCTAGCCAATGCAGGAACTTGAAGATGCCATGGGAGAGGTGAACTTTAGAGATGGAGTTCCTGATGTGAAGTTCAGTAATGTAAGAAATCTTCTATTTTGAATGTTCTATAGACAAAAATTAAACTATTCTTCAGAAGGAACTTTGTGATATGGTAACCCTTTATCATTCTTGAGACAAAGTTTACCATGTTTAAGTGATTGATATTTGCATCTGATTATTTTGGTAAGCCATTGTGTATTCTTTAGAATCTCTAAAATAAACTTTTAAAAACTAATCATTTAAGTTTCATTTATCCTTTTCTTTGAATGATGAAATGACAATCCTACTCTGCCAATACTTTCCTATCTAGTAATGCTCTTTTGAATGTTGAAATAGATGGTACTCTGCACTGAAGGATGGATTCTCATTAGTTCTCTAGTTTCTCATTTCAGCTTGTCCTGAAACAAAATTTTGTTAAATTCTGGAACACTTCTCAGTTTGTTAATCCTTTGTTCTTTTCTTTATTACTGTCCTTATGTTGCTTTATTCTTAGTAGTGGCTAATCTTGCCACAAATTTTGAAGGTTCTGAGCAAAATATGGTCTGTGGCCCTCAAATATCACTTCCGCATGCCTCCATACTATACACTTGTTCTCCGTTCTCTAGCATCCCTGGAAGGTAAGTTATTGAGTACCATGTTCCTAATTATCTTCTAAGGAAATACGCATGTTCTTAAAATGTAGATGTGGGAATGACACTCATGATACTGTTGAAATTTATACAGTTTATATTATTATGCTTTTTATTTTCATAATTGAGATTTTAAGAAACCAGATCAACTGTTACTGTTATTGGCCTTGCTGCTGCGTATCATTCCATTTCAAAATTTGATTCCAAAGTCCATGCTAATACAACAAGTGGTCTAAGTACCAGATTCCTTTAGAAGTTCATCCATGAAACTGTGGAGGTAAAAAGAAATACATATGGGCAGAGGGCTTATATTTTTGACATGGGAATGAATAAGAGCTGATTGTAATTATAGTAAAAGATGCACGGGTTCAGGTCTTGTTGAGAGAGAGAGAGAGAGATTCCAATGTCTCATACTCATACTTGTAAAGGTATTCAATTTCTAGAAGCGGGAGCCTTTTTGTAGAGGCATAGTAAATTGAGCCAATTCTGTTTGCTGCCATTTTCTTTTTCAGGTTTGGCAATAGCTGCAGACCCTAACTTTAAGACCTTTGAAGCTGCATACCCATATGTTGTGAAGAAACTACTCACTGAGAATTCAGCTGAAACAAGGAAAATCCTATATTCGGTATAGAAAATGTGGATATTACATGTTGCAGTTAATATTAGAAATCTAAAATATCAAAATCAATCATTAGTTAGGGGTTCACTTTTGATGAATACAGATGATATCTTCAAGATTATGATTTGATTGCATGGCTTTGATAGATGGTCAAACATTGACAATGTCACAGTTCATTTTCCTTACATAATGTAATGTTCTGGGCATCGACTGATTTTATTTTCAAATTCAGGTTGTCCTTAACAGAAGGAAAGAATTGCAGTGGAGTAGGCTTTCTCTTTTCCTAAGAGTAGGTTCAACTAGGTAAATGAAGATCAGCCTTTACTTGATATAGCATTATCTAGGTATTTGTCTCTCTTTTCTTATGGACTATTAGTGGGAAACATAATTGCTTTAAATTGTATGACGTAGAAGATATGTTGATGCAAAAAATGGTCCTTTCAGATTCCAAGTTGGCCTTTTCCATTCTGTTACCCATTTCAGAGTCTCGCTTCATTTGTGGTCCTCTGATGTTCATGCAATCACCAATTTCTGCAGGAAAGCTTTGAGCCCAGTGACAATATCGAAAAGTGAAAGTTCTGTTGATTGTTTGCCAAATAAGTCCAGTGGTGTTCTCGACATTGCAAACTTGATCTTGCGGATTTTAACATCCAGAGATGGTATTGTGCTGAGGAAACTTCTGATGACTGCAGTGAGTGTGTTTTGAACTATAATCTTTTATTTTGATGTCCTGTTAATGTTACTTCACATTTCTTTTGCCGGATTCTAGGTTAATTTGGGTGTGAAGAGATAGTGCATTCCTCTTTTTGGGTTTTTTCTGAACTAGATGATGGACCTATAGATTATGTTTCTTCTGACCTCAAATGGACTTATTTTGCATCTCATTGAACAGGATGGAGCTTCATTGGTCCGAGCAATGGTTTCCAAGGATGCAAGTATTTTCAGGAAGCAAATTTGCCAGGTCATTGCTGATATACTATCACAGTGGATAATTCAAACTCTTGGACTAGGCACTGCGAGGACCCATTACAGTGTCCCAATAAAACACACTATTGAGCCTGGAAACGAACAGCAGGGCCAATCTGTTGGACTCTCAACAAATTTATATGATTTTCAATCTATTTTGAGAGATCGACGGCTGAAAGTGATATTTACCAGGATACTAAATTCTGCAAGAAAAGATCCCATGCTAATGCTCAAATTTTATTGGACCTCTTTTGTTATTTTTATCAGAGCTACATCATTGGCTTGTTATCGGGTTATTCTCTCTTTTTCCGAAGCCTATATTGGCCCCTTAATTCTTTCTCCCAAGAGAGTGGCAATTAGTGGCTGAATTACTTCACTCATGAGCCCCATCAACTTGAAGATTTCAAAGTCGAGATTTTATGAGGTCTTCGAAATTTGCTTATACTTATATTTGGTAGTGGAGTGCATGACAAGCTGTGGTCGGGACAATTTACTGATTCAGGGATTCATGGCAGAGTGTGGAAAGTATATACCCTAACTGTTCTGTACATAGCTGCTGCTGTTGCCACTGGTGATGTGAAATCCATATTTGATTTACTGAACATGTAAGCTTGTAAGGGCTGACGGATTATACAAGCATTTTGTTTTTGTATTATTCGGTATAGTGTTGTATAGGAAGCTGATGTAGATAATTGTAGATTAGTTAATAATTTAGTACACCTTTGTATTTACATGAACTGAAACAAAAAGAAAGCTGAAAATCCAGTTCATTCCTTTCTATCCATGCGTTGAAAATGTATTCCGTCTTACTGAACTACAAAAATCACGGGCTGCTCTTTTCTTCATTATTTTAAAGTATTTATGGTTTTGAAGTTAGCTGATTCTTGAAGTTTGTTGGGAGCATATGAGGTGTTAATTGTTCAGAAGTTGTGAGGATGGATCTGTACATGCTTGTCATTTACCTAAGAAAGTATAGCTACAATTTTCCACCGATGATCAACCACATACAGATGAAAGTGGAATTGCAAGAGATGAAAATGGAGCTCCATAACTTGGATTATCCTGAAATATTGCTGGTCAGTGTTCTACTTACAGGTGCAAAATCAGAGAACATTTTTATTTTTCTTACTTTGACAGAAAAAACATACACAAATAAATAGTTAATACTTCAACCTATAATAGGAAACACAATCGATAATTTCCTATTTCACAACTTCCAATTTTATCACTTACTAAAAACATTCAATGCACCCTACATAACAATCAGCATATGTTCGTTCTTCCTAAGAGCTTATCCACAAAACACTCTCCTCAAGCTAAAGCATAGAAATCATATGTATCAAGCTTGTTACATATAAAGTCAATATGAGAAACTATGAGAGATTTGGTCCAGATATTTGTTAGTTGATTGGTTGAACTGAAATGACTAATAGTGATGCCACTAAATAAAATTTTCTCTCTGAGTGACAATAAATTTCTATGTATTTTGTTGTTATAAGCAATATGGAGAACAACTTGATTATCAGAAAATAACTTCATTTGTGATACTCCTGCAAACTTGAACTCTTAAAACTAATTGCTTCAGCTAAGCAATCTTCCTCCTTCGTTGCATAAGCAATCTTCCTCCTACTTTAGCTAATGGGTTCTAATTCATAATTGTTTGGGTCATCCTAGTTTGTTGAAGCTTCAGAAGATGGTGCCTAGTTTATCTATTTTTATCTTCCTTAGATTGTGAATCTTGTCAGCTTCGAAAGCATTCTTGAAGTTCCTTTCCAAAGTGTTTTAATATACGACCCACATCCCTTTTTGAGTTAGTTCATTCAGACAATTAGGGTCCTTGTTGTGTCTCTTCTATTTTGGGATTTCAATATTTTATTACATTTATTGATGATTATTCTCGTTGCATTTAGTTATTTTTAATGAAAGCTCTGATACCATGTAAAAATCAGAGAAGAACACTTTTATTCTTCTTACTTTGCCAGAAAATACATACACAAATAAATAGTTGATACTTCAACCTAAAATAGGAAACAATCAATAACTTCCTATTTTATTATTTACTAAAAACATCCAATGCACCCTACATAAGAATCAACCTATATACATTCTTCCTAACAACTTATATACAACTCAATAATAGGTAAGTAACAACTATCTATTTTGGAGTAGATCCATGAGTTAGATTTGTGTGTGAAAGTTAAATATACATTTGTAATTGGAAATATTCAATGCTCAATGAAATTTTTGTTGAATATGGAAAAAGGAAAAGAGTTTATCGGTATGGTAATATCTTAGATCCTTAAAATCTATCTTAAAGGAGTTCATTAAGGCATTTCTTTATACATCCACTTGGAAGGAACTTTGGAAAAAATTATAGCATTTAGGGATGGCAATGGGCTAGGCCAGATTCAACCTAAGGCAGCATGTTGAGATTAAACCCAACTTAAGATTGAATAATAAATTCCGGATAATCTAGAATAGAAGGATTTAGAGGGAAAGTGACATAATAGAAGGTTGAGAAGAGAGAGAGAGAGAGAGAGAGAGAGAGAGAGGAATTCATTTATTAATTAATTATGATGTTCTCCTATAAAGTGATTATGTTACATAATAAAGGGAAGCAAACAATGATTAGTTGTATTAGAGGACAAGATAGCAAAATCTTTCTGCTAATATTTTTGACTAATAACTTTTTTGTTTATAAGCTAATAATAGAAAAAACTATAAAGAGCAACACAAAATAGCATAATTAACTGTTGGCAAAATTACTTTAATACCCTTCTGCGTGTAAACTTAACAAACCCCCTTCTTACCCCAAGAATGGATAAACTATGAAAACTGGTGCTTTATATAGTTTAGGTCTTCCCATGTCGAGTTTGAGATCAATAGTTGTTGAAAATAAGTGTCACCTACTAGCATGGTTTTAGTAGTAAGAACCTTCTTAGATTGGATTAGAAATTCACTATCTACTAAGTAAGGAAGTTTGGAAGAAATATGGATGTGATCCCTAACCTTTTTCTTCAGAAAGAAGGTATGAAGAATTGGGTGTATCTTATAGTTAGAAGGGAGTTGGAGGTGGTAGGCAACTTTGTCAACCTTCTTGATGATACCATAGGAACCATAGTACCTTGGAGAAAGCTTAAAGGATTTTTTGATAGCTAGGGAGAGTTGTCTATAGGGTTGGAGTTTGAGATTAACCAGATCACATTGTAAATCCTTTGGGAGTTCTGTGTTTGTTTGCAATCTACTTCCTTTTATTATGGGTTTCTGCTAGTTATTCTTTGAGATAAGCATTCATTCTTCTCAAGATTGGATAAATTGCTCCACTGTGGCAAATAATGAGGAAGGGAAGGGAGGACTGGTAGTAGAGGAGGGAAGCCATAAACAGTTGGAAGGGATTGAGATTAATGGCAAAGCGGTGGCTTGCGTTATACTAGTACTCTACCAAGCTGAGCCATTTAAGCCAGTGTTTTGGTTTGTGGAAAGTCATACACCTGAGATAGGTTTCCAGGAACCAATTGAGTTTCTTAGATTAGCCATTAGTTTAAGGGTGGTAAGTAGTGCTAAACTTAAGTTGAGTGTCCAGTAATTTAAAAAGTTCTTCTCAAAAGTTTCCAATGAAAACCTTATCCCTAT
>JANZLD010000237.1:31556644-31567307 GCA_026413575.1 Erythroxylum carthagenense | reverse complement strand
TGCATGTGCAATTCACATTAGCCTGTACTCAATCCTAACCCAATCCAAATTACAGATATACCCGTCACCTCGGTAACAAGATGTTACATATTATGCATGAACATGCTGAGACTAGTTTACACACTTATAACCCGTCCCAAATTACTATTTTATCCTTCCCATCGGTAATGGGATGTTACACAATGGCGAAGTCAAAACCCAACAGTTTGGTGATCCATTTCTAATAATCAGGTTGAATCTTCCACTGCTCTAGCAGAAACTTTAACGGTTTCTGATCAGTCCGAATGACAAACCTATGGCCTAGGAGGTAAGATCTCCATTTTTGGACAACCAACACAATAGCCATAAGTTCCCTCTGATAAGCAGACTGCCCCTTTCTTTCTGCTGATAATGACTGACTGTAATAGGCAATTGGTCAGTTATTTTGCATCAGTATCGCTCTCACACCTAAAGCTGAAGCATCAGTCTCCAAAATAAAAGGTTGGTTGAAGTCGAGCAAAGCTAAAATAGGTACGGTGGTCATGGCCTGTTTTAGATTATTGAAAGCCCTTTTTGCCTCCACTGTCCACTTAAAATTGTTCTTCTTGAGTAGCTGTGTCAACGGCCATGCAATGTGGCTGTACCCTTTTACGAATTTCTGGCAAGAACCTGTCAACCCCAAGAATCTCCGCAACTCCTTCAAAGTTTCTGGTTTAGGCCACCTTAATATTGCCTCAATCTTGGACTGATCTAGTACAACCCCTTGTTTGATACAATGTGGCCCAGATATTCCAAGTGAGGTTGACCAAAAACACACTTCTTATCCTTCAAAATACTCAAAGTCACCCTTAAATGTCTTAGATCGTCCTCTTTACTTCTGTTGTAAACTAAGATGTTATTAAAAAATACTAGTATGAATTTTCTGAGATGGGGTTTAAAAATCTGATTCATCAAGGATTGAAATGTCGTTGGGCCATTTGTCAAACCAAAGGGCATTACTACAAATTCGTAATGCCCTTCATGAGTTCGAAATGTGGTTTTCTCAATATCTTCCTCCCTCCTCCTTATTTGATGATAACCGGACTTCAAATCAATCTTAGAGAAGATAACTACCCCACTTAACTCATCCATCAGCTCTTCTATTATGGGTATCGAAAATTTGTCACTTATAGTCACCTTGTTTAGAGCAGGATAATCCACATAAAAATGTCACCCTCCATCTTTTTTCTTGACTAGCAAAACTGGACTAGCATACGGTGATATGCTAGTTTGAATGATCCTTGATTTTAACATCTCTTTGACTAGTCTCTCAATTTCATTCTTTTGAAAATGAAGATATTTGTAGGGTCGAACCCTAATTGGTCCTCTCCTTCGACTAGGTGGATGTGGTGTTCTCTTCCCCTTTTTGGCGATAATGTCTGTGGCCATTGAAAAACCCCTCCAAACTCTTCCAATATACTACTGATTTTCGGAAGCTTAATCATCCCCTTCATATCTTCCTCCTGTTTTGCCATCTGTAACAAATACACTAAATCCCCTTCTTTTAGATCCTTACAAAAGGATTCTGCACTCACCATAGATTTCAACAAGATTGGATCCCCTTTTATAATAATTTCTTTCCCTTATACTCTTATTTTCAAAGTCAGTGTACACCAATTATTCAGGACATCTCCTAGCGTTCTCAACCATTTTACACCCAGAACAACATCTATGCTGCCCAACTTCATTGGTAAGAAATCCTCACAAATTTCTATCTCCTCTATCTTTAAATTCAGTTTCCTATAAACCCCATTTCCTGCTACCTTTTCTCCATTTCCCACTACTATTTCATACTTGTCAGTGGGATCTCATTTGGAACTCCATTTCAACGCTAACTCCTTCGCAACAAAGTTATGGGTGGCTCCACTGTCCATGAGGATCACCACGATCTCCCCTTCCAATTCTCCTACTACCTTCATCGTCTTAGGTAGTGTTAATCTAGTTGTCGACCTTGCTGAAAGTTTAACATTCTACAGTTCCACTTCTTGCTCCTCTGCCTTTTCTACATTCTCTAGCGTATCAACTTCTATTTCTTCATCTAAGACCATGATAACCTTCAAATCTATCATTTTACACCAATGACCTTGTGCATATTTCTCATCTCATTTAAAACATTGCCCCCGTCTCTTCTTCTCTTATAGCTCCCTAAATGTTAAACGTTTAAAATTTCAATCTCCCTTGTCAGTGGCAGTGGCCCTTCCTGTTTTACCCCACTTTTTCATTATCTCCGGCTATATCCCAAGTTTTGTATCCACCATAGTCGCTTATTCTATTTCCCCCATGGCCTATTTCCCTTATCACGTCCTAGTATTTTATTCTTTTCCTCAATCTATTGTGCAAACGACATCATTTGTCCCAAACTTCTAGGATTAGCAATTAAGAGCTCCACCTTGATCTCCTTCGACAACCCATTTAAAAAAGAACTCTCCAGCACTTCATCAGACAACTCGGGTAATGGAGCAGCTAATTCCTCAAATCTACAAATATATTCATCTACTATGCCTGACTGTTTGATGGCCAAAAGATGTTGACACAGGGTCCCTTCTTGGATGGATCTTAATTTTTTAAAAAGTAATTCTTTACATTCCTCCCAATCTCTAATCGTTCTTCGACCCTCCACCCATCGAAACCATGCCAAAGCCTTCTTCTCCATACTAAGGGACACCAACTCCATTTCCTACCTTTCATTGAACCTTCCCACCAAGAAGAAACACTCCACCCTATAAATCCACCCATCCAAGTCGTCTCCATCAAATACTGGCATCTCCACCTATCGAGTTCGACAGTCCCTTCAATGTTCTCCTTGTTGCATAAACCTAGGCGGTGGTTCCCCCGTGTAACCTCTCCATTCTTCTCTCGGTGGTTTGGGTTCACGATCTCCTCCTGCCGGTGGCCCACGTCGACTCCCTACCTAGTGCGCCCACCCCCAGAATGGCTCCGAGTGGGTCGGGTTATTCCACCCATACTCCGGTGGATGCTTAGTATGACCCCCAATGTCCGGGGAGTGTCGCTGGCTCTCATGCCTTGGTTCGACCCCCGACATTGGCCCCCGACTCCCACCTGGTTCCATTGGTCCCTTCCCTTTATCCACTCGCGTCTCTTCCTCCTTTCGGTGATTGCCTGACGTCTCACCACTCTTGCTGGCTTCTCTGTGACTCACAAACATCGTCATTATTTAATGCAACTCCTTCATCTCGAGCTGAGATTGCTCCCAATTTCTTGGAAATCCTTCTTTCTTCAATCTCCATCTAAAAATCTTCACGTAAATTCTCGATTTCCTTCTCAATTCCATCCATCCGATTATCACCCTTCTTGTTAGCCATCGTTAAGATCTTTACTCTAATACCAGTTATAGAAACTCTCAGTAATTGAGAGGTTTTTCACTGACTATTATTATTATGTAACTCGAATATGTCAAGTTACAATGTAATTTGCAGACGATTTTGAGAGTGTTGCTCTCTCCTAGCCTAAAGCTCACCAGATTGTTCTTCGTAATAGCATAAAAATTCCCCTCCCAATCATTACATCATTTATACTAGCCAACTTCTTACGTCAGCCATGCAACAAAATCTCCTCTTCTCTCCCCTCCCACATGCACGTAATATCCACCAGCCCCTGACTCTAACAGAAAGTGGTAACTTTTCTCGATTACCCTTTCCTTTACCCTTCTAGAATAAACCTTGATAATAGGAGGTCTAACATTGGACTAGTGAGATCCAATATTAATATAAATAGGACTAAGAACCACTCTATGAGATAAGTTTGATCCAAAACATGAGCATGAAATCATAAAGAATGATATAAGTCAACATACTTATAGAAAAGAAAGGATTAGGAATTATATGATTTTAAGGGTCAATCACCACTAACAAGCTAGATAAGTTTGCAAGTATTTAGAGAACCTAAAGAAGAGCTACTATAAAAGATTGAATAAAAATTATCCATTGATAGTCAATAATAATGAATAATTTATCTATTAAAAAAATAAAGAGAGCCTTATATATTCACTTACAACCCTAAAACTAGAGCCCTAAATGGAAATAACATCTTAAAATAATAAAATTCTTAGTAACTAAAACTATAAGATTTACACCTATTTAAGAAACATACAAGTCCTAGTTTTGTTATTGAACTTTAGATATACATAATAAAGAAGAGTTTGACGTTAGTTACAAGTTTATCTATATCACTAGTTTGCTTTTGCTCCTAACATCTATGATATAAGACTGATGTCTAACATTAGTATAACATTGGCACTATTTAGATTCTATTTTCCAACCTTTAAAGTCAGTGAAAGATTAGTATTGGTCCTAAATGTGACTTTGTTGTTGATTGCATTATGTAACCTTCTAATTATTCTTGCTCCACTTGAACTATCATTATGGGCTTTATTCTAGTCTCTTAAAGAAGTAAAGCTAAACTCCTTACATAAAGATCCACTATTAAGTCATTAAGGGCTTCTTTGATGTTCTCCAGCGACTTTTAGTCAATGGTCCTCTAACGTTGTTTAACGGATCTCCAACAACTTTTGGTGGTTAAATAATAAATGCTTGATTCTCATTGTTTTCATCTTAATTTATTTTAATTTTTCATTCATAAAATACTATTAATAACTCATTTTAAAATTATTAGTAAATGCAATACTAATAAGTTAATATTTTCTTATATCGAATTAAGCCAAAACCTTTTAGATATGCTTCTTACAAGATAGATAAATCTTCCTATTTCTTTTTAAAATGATAATTGAGCTAACACCTTTTAGTTGTACTTCTCATGAGATAGCTAAATCTTTCCATTTCATTTGAAACTGATAATTCCTATAAAGAGATTCTACTTTATTGAACCTAAATCCTTCATTGCCAAAGACTTCCTCTTTCTGTGTATTTTTTAACATTATTGCAAATTATTATAACTTGTCATCTATATAAAATAATATATTCATAAAATATCTATTGCAAAATGTGTCATCTATATTTTGTATTATTAAAGTTCAAGTAATTTCACCCAAAAATAACAAATAAAATTATCAAATCAATTATATTTTTTAAACTTTTAATTATCTATAGATTTATACGTCCATTTTGATGAAATTTTATTTCACTTTTAGGAATGACATTCCATTTTAATAATGTATTTTTTGTCTCTTTTAATTTTAAATTTGTGTTCTAGGAAAAATCAAAATTTCAACTTTAGAAAAATTAAACTTAATTGAAATGTTTTGGCAAGAAAGTGAGCTAAACTAAAAAATTCAAGGCATTATGGACTAAATAGTAAATAAATTACAAAGACAGTCCAAGTTGAAACTAGGAAGGAATTATATGTAAAAGGTATGAAGAAGAGGTGCTTATTATAGAATAATAAAAACCAAAATGATTAGGTATGTAAGGTAAAATAACTAGAGGTATAAAATGTTTGAATTTCAATACACTAGAGTGAAAAGCATAAAGCAATCTAGCATGGAGAATTTAAAACAAAACAACATTAAAGGATGAAACAATAAGCAAGAGCATTAAATGAAAAACAAAATGAAGTCACAAAACTCTTGAAAATGTGACCAAATTACAATGAAAGTACTGGAAAATAAATAACGAAAAATACAAATAGAAAATGAAATGATGAGATATGAGGATTTTAAACATAAGAATATAATGTGCCTAAAAAAGGAGTAAAATGTGGATTCAAAAAAGAAAATTGATTAAATAGAGGAGTAAGATTAAAATTGAAATGACACATTTTGCAAGTTTATGAGTTGCAATTCTTCAACCCATCACCCATTTATATGTTTGTTGCTATTATTGGGTCCTTAGACATAGATTAAGGATTATAATTGTTAGAATCCATAGATCTAATAGGAGAGAAGGTGTGTTTTCTTCCAAAGCATTTTCTTGTCTCTTTTCCGTTCCTATATGACATATTCATTTTGGTTCATTGCTATTGATGAATTCGATAGATAATGGCCATTGATATTCACATGTGTGGCTCCATCTAAGGAGTTCGTTCAAAATTAATTAATCACCCTAATAATTATGATTATTTACAATACAACCTAACTGAGTTAACCATTAATCTCTAACAAATGCTATTTCTATCATTAATTGTAGATCTAAATAGTAGTCATTGATCTATCTAAATCAATGATTTAGATTTGAAAATCCTATATCAATTTGAGAAATTAAAGATATGTTAATTAAATTTCTCCTCATATCCTTTAACTAGACAAAAAAATGAAGATCCTCATAGATCTTCATAGGTATAATGTCTTCTTTGCATTTTTTCTCTTTTTAGCCTTATTGATTCCATTTTGTCCATAATTTTTAGATATTGTAATTAATTGAAAATCTATATAATTTTTTAGCCATTAATATTTTAAAACCATGGTGTTAGTTATCCATTCCTACATATTTAAACCTCTTCTTTCTCACAAGGGTATGAAAGAGAATCATTGTAGCATAATTTCAAATCATGGAAAATTTTCTCTCTTATTTCTCTATAAAGCCATAAACAAAGTTTTTTTAAAATCATTGTAAGGATATTTATTCTTCTTTGGAGCATTAGTAAGGAGCCACAAATTCTCTCCTATTACTTTAATATTTCTCTCATTTGTTAGTAAGATGAAGATGTTTTTTTCTTACATAATGTTATTACCTTTTTTAGTTTCCTTGATTATTCTCATCCATCTTTTGTTGTCACTTTCCTCTGCACTATCAATATCAAAAGAAGAAGAATATGGAGCTTGAAGTTCTATGTAGCCAAAGTAGAAGCATATGTTTATAGTAATAGCTTCTTTCTTCTTTTAGTATTTTTAGGGCTTTTTCTAAGAATATCACATTTTCTCATTTTTTAGGTTTTTAATCTTTTATTGCGATAAATTAGTTGTTCATATTCTTTAAATGTCGCATTTGAATATTTCTTTTTTGATTTATTGACAAGTTTGTTTGTCTTTTAGATATCTTTCATCTTTTATTTAGGATTTCAAGTCTTTACCATGGCTTTTTTTAATATTTTGAAATTGTGATTGTTAATGTTAATTAAGATTATTTTAGTGATTTATTATTATTTCTTGATTAAAATATTTATGACATTTTAGTATGTGATTTCTAAGGATGTTTTTACTCATAACTTCATTTGATCTTATTAAAATATTTAAAATTTATATTTATTTCTTAGTCCTAGGCCAATATGTGTCAAAGATGGATACTTAAGTTATCATTATACTTAGGCTACTGGATCCAAATTGTTTTCTAAACAACCAATTATTTGATATCTACTTCCTTCCATAGGTGAGATGTTGGGCTTGACCTAGTTTGATACTTTTCTTTTTGTTATCACCATATTTGAAGTTTAAAATGTTCAAAATATAAGAGCTTGAAAAGGTTAATTATGGGCGTCAAACCTAAGTCTTGTGTGATAGTGATTTCTATTTTAATAAATAATTTTATTTGTTTCTTTATTTGGAATTTAATAAAATCATATTTTTAAGAAGTGATTGTATTGGGGAAAAAACTCATTTTACACTTTGATTTGAATAAGTCCAAGTGGTTGTTTTACAAATAAATTGGATTATGCATTGGTGTAAATATACCCACTAAAAGTATTCAAGCTCTAAAACAGATCAGAAATGATATTTTCATTTATCTACTTGTATTTTGATATATTATTGTTTTATCCAACAAAATAAGTAAGAGAGAGAGAGAGAACCATTAATTAAAATCAATTTAAAAAGATGTTGGCAATAATAAAACTTTAATGGTCCAAATCCAATTTTTTTAGTGACACACAAAGTAAAAAATGCATATTAGTTTTAAAGGCCCATCCACTCTTCGATTTAAATCTTTCAAATATTTTTATTTTAACCTTTTAGAATCGCAAGCTAAAAGAAGACTAAATTCTTTTAGCCCAAGATTTTTTTTCAAATTATATATCATAGAGAACTTCTTGTTTAAGTTTATATTATTTTAAGAATCATTTTATTACTAACTTGTCCAAGTTATTTCCATGTTCAAATATCCATAACCTCAAAATTAGTTTCTTAGATTTCCTTTTCTTACCAACCATTATGTTTTAGGAGTCATTTTAGGAAGGGTAAATTATAAAAAAGATATTAAACTTTATTCAATTTTATAATACTAATATGAACTTTAACAAGTGATACTAAAATATCTTCAATTTTTAGATTTTACAAAAATCATATGTCGTTAAACTTCCAATTAATGGTGCGAGCATGGCTTGTAATGTCAACAAGTATACTAGACACATAACTTTTTACCTTTATGAAACACCCATAACTTTTTTTAATACTATTTTGTTGTTATTTGAACAATGCAATCATAATTAGTTATCCATAGAAATTTCTCTTCCTTGTATCTTCCACTTTGAAGCCTTATATGCTACCCATGATCTAGCAAGAACATTTCCAAGATCTCCTATTATTAGTAGATAGAAAATGAGAGCAAAAGAAAAAATTTAGAAAAGGCCTTTGAAAATTTAGACGATTAAAAGAAACTTAACAATACAAATAAGTAAAAAATTAATCATAAGTATTGACCTTTTAGAGGTCTTGCCTCTTAGTACAAGATTGTTTCTAGATTCTCAAGTCTTTGTCTTTCAATTTTCACCAATACATTTATACTCTAGTCTCTCTTGATATAAAGATGGGAAGGAGAGAGAAAGAGAGAAACATACCTATACAGAGAGAAAGAGAAAAAGTATAATGGAAAATATAATATTGTGGCAACGGTTGACTTTTTGTGAGACTACGTTATAAATTATTAAATCTTTGTGTCTTAATATGACCAAAAAGTTTAAACCTTTTTCTACCATAGGTGGATAAATATGTCACTTTGACACATCTTTAACCATTAAGTTCTAGGTTGTAATGGGAATCATCTACTATAATAAAACTTTGACATAACTACCCTTTGTTATTCAATTATTTGCATCTATTTATTCATTTGTATTGTTTCTAAATTTTTATTTTTCTAGTATTTTACACAAATAATAGCATGGATTTTTGGATGCTCTATTCCTTACTTCATCCTACGTCATTTTTATACCTTTATACACTATTTTTCTTTCTTTTTTTCCATGTGTTCTCTTTTTCTCTCTCCTAAGTGATGATTTTGAAACTTATGGTTGTTAGTTATACTCAACATTTGAATTCCAGTGGCTTTTAGGTTATAATGTAGAGTGGCCATACCTAGGCAAATGACCTTTTTAATATCTTTCTGTGATTATTTAGGGAATTGTATAAAAAGATTTGCCATAAACTACAAGATGAGAAGACTTAGAGAAAACAAGTATATAAATAAGGCAAAGGAGGGTTAGAAGTAATCACTAAAAGATCTCAAAATTTTAGGTTTAGGAAGTTTATATTGTAATTAAAATATACTTAATTACAATATAATTAATAAATTATATTTTCTCCTTTTTAGCAGTTAAATATAATTAATTAAATATATTAAAATTTGATGTAAAAATTTTTTAACAAATTTTTATTTCTCAATATTTTTAACAAACAATCACTATTAATAGTAATGGTAATTATTCTTTCTTCTTAACTAACCATCATAATTATAATAATTATATCTACTCTCATTCCTCACTATATTCATTTGCATTTATATTATCATTCCTCCATGTGAGCCAAATGCCTCTTCAGTCTCTCATATATTAGGGGTATAGACAATTCTCTGAAAGTCATATAAATCTTATAATCATAATATAAAACCAAACACTGGTATTCATTCCATATCGATTAATTCATTCCCAAACCCATGAATTAAGCACCTACTAAGATTGATGAGGAGAGCATGAATCTTCTTCCATATTTTGCAGTTGGGTCCATTCTTGTTGAGAGTGTTTTTAGCAATTGGAGTCGTGATTATTGTAGAAGAATTAGAGGCCATCTCCGCCTAAGCATTCTCTACTTGATTAGGACTAGTTACATCGTTATTAGCCAGTTTGATAGTTATCTTTGCAATCAAGTTATTCTAAAAAAGTAGTTTATTGGAAATGTATGCTCCAGGATATCTCCCTTATGTAATTCTCCCATTTGATTGATTGTGTCTTTCCTTTTAGCGTCAGTACTATCAAAATTTGCTCCATCTTTATCTTTACCCTATCTGATCTGAAAAAAGTGCTTGGTATTTCCAGGTTCTTTGCTCTATGGTAAGCGTGATTATTTTTCCTAATCTGCCCGAAGTCAACACTCATTCTAGATTTAAACATTTTACCTTTATGATCCCAAATCTTGGCTGTCTCCTCCTTATTAAGTCTTTATTAGTAAGTGACTCGTATTTTAGCCTTTATTAAACTCCCTTCTTTATCTTATCTAATAAGTTCGATCTTGTCAAGCATATCTTTGCAGATTGAGACTTCTACACAATTATTTGCACAATCAATCCTCTTTAATGTCGTAGTACTATTCAAGCTTATAAAGTGATTAAATCCACCTACTGAGTGGTAGTCTAAAGGAACTTTGTGTATGTTCACCTAAAGGGGAATATTTTCTTTCCTAGTAGCGACCTTATCTAGTCTTGCTCTCCACTTTTAAAGTAGAAAAGGTTTACTATTTTGTAGCGCCCCCTCACCGTAGGGTACACACCGGGACGCCCGTGGGTCGTTCCGACGCATATCCCACAGTTCG
>JANZLD010000237.1:31523021-31535098 GCA_026413575.1 Erythroxylum carthagenense | reverse complement strand
GTGTGTACCGTTTTGATTTGTTTGTTCTGTATTGGGTGGCATCCATTTATCCTCCCAGGGGGTATTTGGGTGTTACAGTTATATGGTGATATGGTATAAGAAACTTAAATGATTAGCTTAGTACAAGTGAGAGATTGTTTGTTTATACCCTATAGCCAATCGATTGGTTATAGTTTAGTGAAAAAATAATTTAAAGGCATTCTTTATTTTGTACAGGTTTATATGCATATGATAAAAATCCATGGAATAATTATACATTACAAATGAAATTATAATGACATTATATTTATAAGATCCATATTTTATCTATGTATTATCCCTAAATTGTTCCTAGTTAATGTTCTATTAATAGTGGACATTAATATAACATAAAAGGGCTAGCATACATTATATTTTTCCTTATAAAGGAAGTAACCGATCTCATAAACTAAAGTATGGAGATACTTAAACAAACATGTAGGTGCTTATTAGAGAAAAAGTTTACAGAACTAACGTGATATGAGAAATCCATTTGGAACATTACTAGTATGTCTATAGAAAATCTCGTTAATATGACTGTAAAAGTAATCTTTTGACTTAAGATCTCCAAAGTTATCTTATATAGGGATTATTATGTTTTGATATACTTATGACCTATTATAATCATGGATAGCTTATTCGGTAGTCATTGGATTTAGTGATTGATACTTTTTTATGCTTATAAGAAATTATCAATCTTAAAAATTGCAAATGCACAGTGTAGTAATAGCTAGCATAGGCAAGTACGGGACAATCCTATAAGGACTGTAAGTACTAGTAATTACCCTTTTCTATGATCAATCTGTTGATTTAGATTGTGGATTTAATTAAAATTAAGCTAAACAACTAAACTAAGGATTAAACAATACTGAACTCAAGAGAAGGGAATTACTAAGAAAAGCCGATATCAAATAATACTACCTAGGTGATGAATCCCACTAAGAATCATTAAATATTAATCCTTTATTATAAAATTATATTATTGATTATTGGATCGTGAAAATTACTATATTGAATAGTAGAAATTCCTATCTTACGTTAATATCATTCCTAGGACTACTAATAACTAATCCATTAGTTGATTAACATAAATCTTTTTAGTTAAATCCCCTAGGATTGCATTATCAATTTATCACTTTCACTATTAGATTTGACCTTAATTCAAAGAATTTTTGTTGACCTATCTCTAGTTTTATATGAAACTCCTTCCAATTATGGTACATCTATTCATATAAGGATTTCTCAATCTTTTTCATATGAAATCAAATCGTGAACTAATATTGAAGATACATTAGAACAAGAATCAATGCATAATTGAATCGTAATAAAACAATCAATAAAATTGCATTAAACAAAAGATCAAATCATATTATTATTGCTACTTAGGGTTTATCATACTTAGGTACTAAATAAATTTAGTTCCTATTCATAGAAAACAAAATCAAAGATAAATAAGTAGAAGAACTAATAGAAAACAAAGAAGTCATAATTTTAAATCTCCTTTTTTCTTCTAATGGATCTTCATGCAAAATTAAATTGGATGTTGTTATCTATCAAATCTTTTGACGTATTCTTCATGTTTTCCTTGTCCCTTGATTAGAATTGTCACCTCTTTATGTGTCTTACTACTCAAAATTCCTTAGAAACTTGACTCCTTTTGTTTTTCCTTCATTCATTTCATTTTATAGTCAAAACTAGAGTTTTTGGATTATACATGATCAACTTACACAAGCGTGTAGGTGACCATATATCTTCAAATACACTTAAATTTGTGATTTCACACGGGCGTGTAACTTCTCATAACCAAAGCAAAAGTCTTCAAATCTTCACACATTTACAAATAATCATTAATCTGGTTCAATGATTATTTGTTCTATTCCTTAAGAATTGGACTTACCCTCTTACAAATTTCCTTCTACCTAGAACTACATGTGGGCTTGACCAACTTCAGTGTATGTGTAATCATTATGCAGGAACCAGTTTTAATTGTAATTAGAAGAATAAAGTAAGGATGGTAATCATAGGTGTAACCAAATTTGCAGAAACTAGCTTTTCAAATTTTAAAGCAGAATTGTAAAGTACATTCAGAAGTGATAAAGTATGAAAGCTAAGAAAGAGACAAATAAAATTACAGCGCGGGTCATTCCATGACTCAGATAATCCCAGCCAGCCTATATTACATTATGGCTCCTCTACAATCCATTACTGTTCGAGAAAAGAATACATGGTTTCTAGTTTCTCATGGACAAGAAATATTACAAGTTGACATGTACGGCTTATAAGTCATAACCCGTAAATCATATTAGTCAATCATTTTGTTTTCTAAAAGTGAAATCAGCCAAATCGATGTTTACTTCGTGTTGAGTACGAATGGAACTAGGGGCTCGAGGGAGGGCCATGGAACTTGTATCTTGAATTGGAATGTTTCGCTCTCTGTACTCAGGGCTTTCAGTTTGTTGAAGCTCATAGTTTTCAGGGTCATGTACAGAATTCACTGCTTCAGGTTCCCAATGATCAGGTTCATAGCTGTAGTTCCTCGGAGAAGCTTGTAAGCTGTTAGGAGCTGTACTACTTCGGTAGTTTTGCAAGAGATGAACTGGGGACATGCCGTATTTGGGAGTTGCTGGTCTGCTTGACATTGGCGTGTGAGACTCGGAATGTCTGCCGTGCTTGGTGTGCTTTTTTGCCGTTTTGTGCCAGTTTTTGAGTGCTGTAGCCACACGGTCGTTAAACACAGTTGGTCTCATGGAAGAGCCCATCTATAGGATCACCAGAAGAGAATGTCAATTAGTAATCAAGTATAATGCTAGTTTCTTAATTTTGCACACTAATCAAATTTGTCGCTTTCTATATTTATCTAATCTCATCCAGTTCCTCACCTGTGTCACTAAAGCATAGAGAGGCATTGTCACGTAACTACACAAAAACTGTATGATCACCCTGAAAGGATCATGTTGCTTTTGTCAGGAATGTTTGAATTTATCTTGAAGCAGATTTCATAAGGTTACGGGTAAAACTCACCCCATCGTGATTCTAATGACAATATCTTCGGTTTTTTTATGGAAGCAAGAATTTATGGTAAATTCGTACTGCAAAACGGGGAGAAAACATAAAGTTAATAACGTTCTCATTGCAGTTCACTTAGCCAAAGTATCTAGTTCTAGAGCTGGATTCAACAGCTCATGCGAGCTTTTGAAGTAGGCAAAATGCTATGAGAAATAATTTATATGCTATGATCTGAGAATTCACAGAACAGTTGGCAGTTGCTTACCACACTCCATATGAAGAAAGCTATTTGAAACGCATTCTGCAGTTGCAAAGAGAACATATAAACTATTAGGTTAAAGAGCCAATGTTCGTAATGGAATGAAACAAAGAAAATGAGAAACGTGTGTACCTGAAAGAGAACCAAATGGATTAAGAAGAGAATGAGGCGTGGGCGTCCAAACCAGAAGAGATCATCGCATGGTTGGACCACTGGAGCACCCTTAACCACACCTCCTCTTTCTTGAATGCTCAGCCCCAGTTGCGTTATGATCACTTGGAGCTTAGCCCCCACAACTAAGATTACCTGAAAGGTATGAATCGGAGATTTGAGCTCTTGAATCTCACCGTATAATGCGTTCATATTAAAAAAGGATTCATGACTCGGTGCTTACAATTAAGGGGATAAATGGTAGCCATAGATAAGCATACCATCCTGTAGGAATAAAAAAGGTAGACAGAAATTAGTCCGGGAACTATACACTTGCAAGTATCATCTGCGAATTCACCAGAAGCTAACTTACCATACGTATTGGACAGCAGGAATAGTACTGAAATGAACCATAAGACCGGACTGCATATAAAGGATGATATTAGACACCAAAAATGGATAATGAATTAATCTATTAAGTATTTGGATAAAAGCAAAACAAACCTGATTCCGACCACTACTTTAAAATCCTCTTGAAGTGATCTTTTGATGTACTTTTGGAAGTCAAATGTGCTTTCACTTCGAGGAGCCAAATGTGCCTGAAAAAACATATCACGGCGAATCTCGGTGAGATTTTTCCTTTCAGATACAATTTCAGTATTTGCCTTGTGATGAAAATTTATGCATTATACTCACCATGATAAACCCGTGTCGTAGTGTCAGGTAATCAATCTTGTTAACTGATCCAAAGAATTGTCTGAAGAAACACACCTGAGAATTGAGGTCCAAAAGGAGAGACATGACTAATATGTTTCAGGCAAAACAATTCTGGTTAACATAACACAACTATAAGTGAGTAGTATTCTTGTCTTATTGCTGTTCCAGACCAAAGCAGAGTTTTCCTTAGAATCTTATAATCACAATTTAGGAGCATCTTTCCATCTATCTGTAGTCTGGTACTTACAATCCAAACCCAAATGGGTGATCGACTCCATAATTTCAAATGCCTCCTCCCAAATGATGTGTCCCTTGCAAACCTAAACCTCTCAGGATCTGCAGGATAAGAGTCATCCAAGAATCAGTAGAAGAAGAAAAAGCAGTTTATTTTGTTGTCTGAAAAACTAGGAAATCATTAGACCAAGGAAAAACGGAAATAATTTGCAAGTAATGACAACTTACCATTGTGGCACTGATATTCAATTGTCTTTGTCTCGATCTCCCACTGCTTCCACTTTCTCATCTGGAAATCCCAGGAAATTATTTGACATATATTAATCAAGTTGAAAACATCAAGTAAAAGAAGAGGAATCATTGGAGACAAGAGAGGTCACTTAAAAGAGTAGAAACAGATCAGTACCTTGAAACTTCCGAAAGCATAGGTGATTATGCAGTACAGAACATGTGTAATTGCCAACACAAAGATGAATATGTGAAGCTGGTGGATACCATATGCTGACACAAACGCAACTTTGCCCTGAAAACAGTTGCACACTCCTCGTTACAAAATCTTACTGTAGAAACTTTAAGGCTCATAACAGATTTTGAAAATTGTATCTCAAGCAAGTTGTTTACCAAACTTCAAGATGTGCTTTAACCACCTCAAAGAACCACTAAACATTCCAAAATTAAAAAATCAACAATTTCTTACCCTTTCAGAGCATTTGTCTTCTTTAGAGGTTGCCAAACTACGCCTAGGAATTGGATCTGAATCGAAGAACTGCAGAAGTCTCCGAAGATTACTGTTCGAATCTTTCCCAGTTGTTTTTTTACTCCCCTCTTGTTTACTGCATGGATGCCAACTGGATGCCACGCTCTCAGATATACATATATCTGAGATAGGTCCTTGGAATACTGTTAGGAGCAAGGATATGAATCCCATAAGCATGAGCTCTACAGAAAACAACAACACAGAATGGATTAGTTTTTGGATGATGAGCTTACGCAACGTCAAAATTGGCACAACAAACGATTTTGATCAAACATGGGTCATACCTGCTTTAACCTTCTCAAGCGCTTCCGCTAGAGCTGGTCTGTTCTTTCTATGCAAAAACTATGATGGAAGTAGGAAAACATAATCAGGGAAAATTTACTACATTGATCAAAATCTTCACTTCCGTGGCGTCATATAAAACTGTACATGGGGCAAGTCAAACTAGAAAGAACCTTAGAGACTTAAACTCCACTAGCAGAGTGATTTAATCAGCTTTAAACATGCCATCTTTAGTCAATATATGAAACATTTTGAGCATGTGCCATGTACCCCAGCATAAACCAACTTTCAGACCATTTCCATAGATCGACATACCTTTCCAGTGATGTGAATGAGATGTTCAATGGCAATGGAGATGGCAAGCATCACAAAGCAGACCGCTGCAACAGCCCACGTCGGAGTCTCCTCCAAGGAACGAGGCTTACCAGTATCAGACATGATCACAGCACTTATCAGAAAACCTCCGGAAGTGCTCAATCTCTTGAAAATGTGGTAGAGAAGTGTTTAATGAAATCAACCAAGTAAAGAGAGAGGAAATGAAGTAAAGATGGAGCTTAAGCTAAGAGCAATATAATATATTGCAAATTCGGGGATAAGTATGCAGAGAGCTAGTATTGTTAACTCAACTTGTTTGCGGTTGAATGTGGAAATCTGGAGTTTTGCATATATAAGAGATAACAAAATGCATTTAGACATTTGATAAGAACAACGAATTTGACTTTGTCAGGGGGATGGAAGGCAAAGAACAGGAGGGAGAGAGAGAGAGCAAGCGTGTTTCATTGACTTCCACCCATGTTTGACCAAGACAGAACAAATTGAAAAAAATACAACAATAACGAGAAATACAGACCTAGACATAGTGAATAATCGACTCATTACATCCGAGAACTAAGTAAATGGAATGGAGTGGAACGTGCCACTCCATTGTTTAGAAGTTTAATTAAAATAGGAGAGGATTTGGAAGGCAAGCCATGTCATTCCATCCCTGACCTCCAATTTGGGAGGTCACAAAATATTGGATTTGGATGGCAAAGGATGGCTTCCAAAGCCATTAATTGCCATTCCATCCTGTTTTAAAATAGATTCCTAAACAATGGCCTGAGTCATTTGGGCCATTCCATTCTATTCCCTTCCATCCCTCCACCCACATCCAAACATTCCCTAAGGTAAAAGAAGGAGTAAAGACATGAATACCCCAAATGGTTGAAAAAAATCAAAGAATAAGCAAAGCTAGCTAAAGCCTATTTCATAACTAAACTATGCATATGACTACTCTGCTTAGTACGTAACCTGATTAAAAGAATAAGATTGCACTTGTTAAATCATCTAATACGCTTTAGATGAATTTCACTTATTACCACCAGATGGGCAAGGGCGTGAAAGATAATGAAAACTAGTGGAATCAGTCTTATTGGTAGTAAGAATAATATCATTGGCCTTTCCAGAATTCGTAGTCCTCTATCCTTCTAGAATAGTAAGATTCTATTCATTATCAAGAACTTAAGATTGTATGATACATTTTGAAAGTCTTTCAGCTATATTACAATTATTTAGTTTCTCAAGAAAAAAAAAATCTGAACTGTCAACAAAAAATATTATTTTCAAGTACTTAAATCTTTCTAGACTAAATTAGTAATCTTATTATATTAGAATTTATTATCATTTAAAAATAACATATTTTATTAATTATTAATAAAATATGATAAATTACTATTATTAGTTATTTATAAAAATAAATTAACAATATATATTAAATATTAAATAAAGGTGATTATATGCAAATATATTTTATAATTTTATGTAGTTATATAAAACTTAATTAAATTAATTATTATTATTATTTAAATATTAATTATAAAATTGTCAAATTGAGCATCTTATTTATTTGTATCATTATAAAATTTTATTATATATTTCAATATGATAAAAAAATATATATATGTTAAGGATGAATAGAAAACTTTTCTTTAGGCTATGAACAAATTCTTAGTAATTAGAAAATGCTTGTACAATTTATCATATTATATTCCACTCAGAAGGCTTGGAGAGGACAAGATCCTCTGTCCAATTTTATGGTGTCTTATTCTGTCCTATGAATCTCAGTCATTCATTTATGCGGGACCTACGTGAGACCCACATAAATAAATGACTGAGATTTATGGGACAAAATAAGATACCATAAAATTGAACAGAATATCTGGATTCGGCTTGGAGATGATGAAAAGCTTTATATGGATAAAGTTCTAATTACTTATTCTTACAAATACGATAAACCAAATAGTAAAGATCAATGGAGGCTACTAAGTAGCAGATTTAAGAAGGGTGAATACCAAAAATTAGTGATGGAATTAGATGCTCAATGCTCTCACAAATCAAAGCTACATATTAATAAATCCACTGATAATGATGAGGTAGCCATTGAGAAAATCAATTGTTAACTTCAATATGAGAGGTTACTAATGCAACTAAGAAAGAAACTAATACATATATGGAATCATTGTCAAAGCCCTCATAAATCGACGTTCAAGAAGATGTTGATGTACTAAAACTAATGAAGCAAATAATTCCCTTAAATCTTTAAGTAAAGATTGCAAATCAAGAACCATCCTGCTTTAACACACCCTTTGTGAAAAAGGCTTCTAAAAATGGATCCTTCCTTGATTTCACAGTAATAAAGAAGAAGAGATTTAAAAGGAAAAAGAAGAGTCAGATCCCTTCCTATCCCAAATAAAGATTATGGCTTGTACTATAAGAGGGATTAACTATCACTTTAAACAACTTACCCTTGGTAACTTCACTTTTAATAATAATCCTCGCTTAATAGGGCTTTTGGAAATAAAGTTGAAGATTTTACTAATAGGAAACTGAACTTCTTAGGGAGCAATTAGGAGGTTATTGCCTAATCATCAATCTCACTTCAATAGGTGGATAATGGTCTTTTATGATTCTAACATGGTGTAGGTCCTTAATAATTTGATTGCTGACTAAATGATTCATCTACAAATTAGATTGAAGTAAGAGTGGTAGTTTTGTATGCCAAATTTTTGTTTGTTTATAGTTAAGCTTTTAAAGGATCCATTACAAACAAAGTTGCAAGAGTTAGCAAAAAACAGAAAAAAAAAATTATTTCTTTTTATTGTTTGTTTATTTGGATTTGTAAAAAGGTCCTTAATAATTTGTTTGTTTATTTGGATTTGTAGTTTCATGATACTAAAATTGATTAGTTAAGCTAATTTTTAGAGTTGAAGAAATTAAGTTAATTAACTTACGATAGTTATACTTGATTAATAATAATTATATTATCTATGTTAAAGAGTTCAAGTGATAAACTACATATATGCCTAAAACTTATCACTCCAAATGGCAAATTACAGTGATGATCACCTTGCATGCATAAAGTATATAATATGGCAATGAACTATTTTGTAATTTTTAAAAAAAATTTAAGAACTATTTTATAACTTTAAAAAATTACCCGAAATGATATCCGGTATTAACCGATACTGATATAGTGTCATACTAGAACTCAGTTCCATAATAAAAACAATACGGTATTCATAACATTAGTCTACATAATAAACCTTATTGTAATTATACAGTGGATTTGTTGGAAGATCATAGTCGCAAATTAAAGTGAGCAAATGAAAGTCATAGCCTCATAGTTGGGTTGTTGGACGATCATAGTCGCAAATTAAACTGAGCAAATGAAAGTCATAGCCTAATTTAACCGAAATAGATAATTAGCATAGAAGAAAAGTCTACATAACTGAAGAACATATCCTAATTACCTTCCCAAATTTGAGGAGGAGACATCTTCGGAAATGTCAGATTCTTTTTAGCCATTTAGTTCGTACGTGTAGAGTATACAGTGAACTAAGCATATTAATTTATAAGGAATGCATGTTTTGCCAGTACGAGTGGACGGCAGGAAGTAGCAGGTCCAGCTCATCCTTCCCAGGATGTCCCTCTCTAAACATTCGTTAAAGCGACAAAACGAATACATAATTTTAGTCCTGAATAATAAAAAGATTATTTTAAAATAGCTTAAAAATTAAAATTATAATTCCATTTTTTCGAAAAACAAAGGATATTAAAGGAATAATAAACAACAAAACTAATATTTAATTTACACAATTCAACAATATATTTTATGTTTTGGCCCCAATTGAAGTAGTTTCTCGATAAGGAAAGCAGTTCCTTAATATATAGTCAAACATTACGCCATATTTTTAGAAAGAAATCTATAAGTCATTTGGTTGGAAAAAATCGCACTACGTCTGTTGATATCTTATAATTAGTGTCTTGAAACTTGAGCTGAACGTCAAACCGAAAGTTTTATTTATTACCGATTCGATTGGTTCAATCATCATTAAATTGATGTGACGTTATAATTACACAATAATTATATTTATTTATATATAATATTGGTAATATAAAAAATAGAAAATATATCAAATAATATAAATAAATATAACTGAAAAATTTATTTGACCAGTTCAAATAATGTAAATAAATATAAATAAAAAATGTGATATGTTTTTAAAAAAAGTAAAAAAATAAAAAAAATTTAGTGAACCGATTCAACCACCGGTTCACACTAATTCACACTAATACAATTAAAGATTAATTTTTAGAGGTCAACCGAATCAAATAACTAACCGACCGATCGAATCGGAAGTGTCTAAGCCAAATTTCAAAACACATGTTCTAATCATTCTAATTGCAGGGCCGAGTCAGTCATTAGGAAAGAATCAATAATCTGACAAGTCCAACCCAATTGACTTTTATTTTTCTTTGGAATAAAAATCTTCCTGACCTAAAAAATTAACAAGCAGGGTTGACAAGTCCTCGTGTCACTTAGTCTACCACCGCATTAATACAAACGTTGAGATTGTGGAGCGGGCGGCAGCATTTAAAACAAGTTGGGGCTTTAATAGATATCTTCATATGACCGTAAAAGACCCTCTTACGGCTGTTTTGTTTTGTACACGAAATCATCTTATTTAAATACTATGTTTCCATATTGCCTTAATTAATATATATATACGAGTATTATATAATTATGTGGATACGGAGAATTACAATTAGTTAGACGGAAATAGAATATCTAGTCCTTTATTTTGAAGATCGTTCATTATTCCACTTAAGAGACTAAGTACGTGTAATGTGTTTCCGCTCTTGCCAGTTGCGTTGGGGATGAGAAGAGTTCATGATTGGCGAATCACGTCGGCGAACTTTCAATGGAAAATGGTACCACTTGCCTTTGGGGACTTGGGAAATAAATAAATGCCCACTTGGAGAGGAGAGGTATCGACGAATAGATTGCTTAACACGTCAGTGTAGTTTGGTGTAACGTATTGATTATTATAATGGATGGCTTCGGTCCAGATTGATTGTAATGCAATGCTACATGTGCGATAGACTTGATATCGTTATTCCAAATGTCTACTTCTGAACTTATGGGAGACAGAGGACCTGAAACAACTTGAGATTAGAGAATGGCCCACTCTTTCATTTCCAGTAAATATCTACTCATAGATGGAAAAGATCAGAAGACACCTGATTAGGTTTTATTGTTCTGAAAAGCATAAAATAAATCTCACGTACCCATAAATGTCTTAGGTCACGTTAAAATTGTGATGACAAGTGAGCAGCCGTGTGATTGTTGAGAAAGACATTAGACATTAACTATAGAATTGAGCTACTTATTAAGCCGGAAATGAAAGGGAAGGATCGGCAGTTGCATTTTCCAAGAATCATGGGCAAGATAAGGGCCCAACGTATCCAGCCCAAATCTTTAAACAAAGAAGAAGTCTCAGGTCTCATGTTTTATTAGTGCTGCAATACTATGGTTGACGTAATCTTGCATATGAAGAGAGATGGGAAGGTTGTCTCTGTTGATAGAAGGTGAAACTTCAAAATTAGATCGCAGCCTCGGGAGTGCAAAAAAAGAAAATAGATGCTGCTTTCCTGTTTTTCTTCTATCCTATTCCGTTAGTTAATCTGTGCTCTTTGCCACATTCACATATTTTTTCTTATTATAAACTTTTGCTTAAAATATTCTGTGATAGAGTAATTAAGTTTAAACAGTTTGCCCTTTTTCTTATTTTACTAATTAGTTGTCAAATATATATTATATTATTTGAGTATTGCTAATGATTAAAAATTTCAACCGATTTAATAAAAATTTTGAAGTGTTTAATTTTTGGTTTGGTTTACTTTAATAATTTTGTATGTTAAAAATTGATTATTTTATTAATTAATCGGTTAATTTTTATAAATTAATAAGTTCTTATAAATTAAAATTAATTAATTAATTAATTTTTATTTAATAATATTTTTTAATTAAACTTTAAATCCTTTAATAAGTAAGCATAACCTCTTTCAATCATATTTGAAATTGTTTAATTTTATACAATCTTTAACTTGTTTTATATTAATCTTATACCGGTTGAACTTTTTAAACCTTGAATTTCTTGTCTTACTGATTTCATTTCCGGTCCAACTTTTAAAATATTAAGTATTGCTAATGAATATTATGACATTTGCTAATAATCTTGGGTTGTAAATATTTTAATTTTTTTTTTGTATGAATTGGTACCAGTATGATATACACATTGTAAATATTTAGACCCACTACATGATTCTATTTTT
>JANZLD010000237.1:31493277-31518780 GCA_026413575.1 Erythroxylum carthagenense | reverse complement strand
TTCACACTTGTTATTCATTGGCATATTTTATTTCAAATTTCTTGTTCAATAAATTTTTTTCTACAAGATATTCAATAGGAAGGTAGAATTTGTAACTTATCTCACTTTGATATTGTGTTAATATTTTAAAACTAACCATTATAACTCACATTAATCAAGTCTGACTTAAGAAGGGCAAATAACTCTATATGACAAGAATCCCATTAAAATCCTTGTTTAGCCAAGAAATCAGCATTAAAATTTTCCTCACAATAAGTATGTTTGATATGACACTCCTAATTGTGATTGATCAGAGCCCGACAATCCTCAACCAAAGCTCTAGACAAGTAATGGCTCGAGCTAGAAGAGTTAATAATATGGATGGCAAGTTGAGAGTTAGATTCTAACCTCACTCGCCGATAAACCCTAACGAATTGCTTGAAGTTCCACATTGACGATTGAATACCATGCCACTTTAAAAGAAAAAGCCAACAAGCAAACACCATTAAGAACCCGCAGAATCCCCTCAACAGCAACCTCCCCTAGAGTACCACGATAGCTTCCATTAGTGTATATTTTAATCCATTCAAATTCAGGACATTCCCAAGAGATCATATGATGGGCACCAGTACGGTTTGGCCTAATGTTCTAAAGAAACATGTTCTCCATAGCCAACTTGCGAATCTGTTGACATTGCACCGATTGGAAAATAATTTCATTTTAAACTATAAGGGAAATTTTTGATATAATCTCCCATTATCCCATGGTAGGGGCTATAACCCTAGAATAGAGTTCATGAAAGTTTAAAATGATTGTACATACATTCATTGACAATTTTTAGGTATGGTTAATTTATAAATGTGATTATATAAAGAATTGTGGTTTATATGTATTGAAAATTGATTTGGTGATAATATTTATTGATTTGAAATTTTTGGTGAAATTTAGGAAATTTTCAAAATTTTAGGTATTTCTAGACTAGAAAAAATGCCAAGTGACAAGATAATTAATAAGTGGTAATAGAAATAAGAGTCAAATGATAGTGAAAAATTTTATAAATGGTTTGGAGATTTGCAGACATATTGATTAGATGTTAAGAGACATTAGTTAGTTTAAGAATATGATTTATTAAATTGGTTATTTAAGTGGTAAATGTCATAACACTCACCAAGCATTTGTTATCTTGCTTTTCATGTTATTTTAACCAAATTGAAAGACCATCTCATGATCTTTTACCCATTATTTTTGTTACTTACGCTTCCTTCTTCATTTTCTTCATTTTTTTGGTCTTCATCTATGACGCTCTCTTATCATCAACGTTGAACCTTGCTCTCATCCTTCACTTGCTACTTCTATTTTTGTTATCTTCATCATCTTAACACTAGAAAATCTAACCTAATCCACCTCCATGTTGATGGCCGTGAGAAGCATGGAAAGCTAGGGTTTCTTGGAAATTTTGAAGAAACTTTGAGTAAATCAAGTAAGTAGCATGTTAATCTTCATGACTAGTTGTAAATGAAATATTTATGATGAATGATTTGGGATTGAATGATCCATGATCAATATTTATGATGAATGATTTGAGATTGAATGATCATGATCATGGAGTTACATATATGTTGTAACATGGGTGTAAAAATAAAGAGGTTTATGGTCTTTCTTTTTAGTGTAGTAATGACATTTTTGGGTTGGATAAATGAAGGCATTTATAATGATCATTGGGATATAGATTGAAAGTGTAAGTGGAGTTGGCTTTTATGCTAAATATTGGATGAATAAATGAATTTATTCATGGTTTGTTTTTGCATTTATGATGAGAAATAATTCATAAATTATAAATTGTTATAGAGATGTTTTTGTTATAGAGATGTTTTTGAGATAGAATGATCATTATAATGGTGTTTGGATGAGTGTAGTAAATTGATGAATGAATACATGTGTTTGTGTTTTGTTTTGAGAGTATGAAAATCATGAGTGATGAGTTGTTATGTAGATGTTATGAGTTGTGAATTAAGGATATAATGAAAGTATAAGTTATTTTAACCAAGATGTTGAGTTATGTTCTTGAAATGAGGAGAACTAGGATGGTAGTTAACAGGTAAAGTGAAGGTGATAATGGAGTTGAATGTGTGTTGAGGCATTGATGAATGAATGGACATGTTTGTAGTCCTGTTTTATGGTTATGATTAATAGTCTTGTATGACTTGTTTTTTGAATGTTTTGAATTGTAAATTGAGGTGAGAATGAAGAGGAAATGAAGTAGAAAATATGATCTATGTACAAGATGTGTTAGATGTAAAATGTAGGGAGTTAAAAAAATCTAGAAAATTGGAAGAGAATGGTTGGAATATGTTAGCTGTAGTGTTTCCACTAATTATGTATCTGTATTTTAGTCATAACTTGATCAGTACATATCCAAATGAGATGATTTTAAGTAAATTAAACTAGAGATATATGGTTACAAATTTTATGAAGGAATCGAATTTTAATTCTGTCTTTAAAGGTTTCAAATTTTGATTAAAATTAAGTACTGGGTGCAGTTGTAGTTTGAGAATAGTACGTAGTATTTTGTATATAACTTACAGAATACTAAACCAAATTGTATGAAATTGGTGTCGTTAGAAAGTTAATACATATGGAAACATGTTTTTAGAGAATGTATTGCCTAAATACCTCATTTTTTATGTCAAAATTGCCATGCAAAATTGACCCGAAAGTCTGTTTTGAGAAAAAACTGAAAAGGCCATCAAGGTGAGTTATTCTTCTCTTATGTGATGTTTGAAACAACAAATGATGGCTACTTTCCTATGATGCATCTAAACTTGAATGGGACTTGAAATAAATCTAGTTTGAGGTTGAATAAGTTGATAAAGTGTTGGATATGTATAAGTTGTAATTGAGGATATAACATGGTAAAAGGATTGTTGATATCAAGTGTATAAAATCTTGAAATTTATGAGTGTTATAAGAATAAAAGTGTTCTTGGAAATGCTAATATGATAGTAAGGAGATGAGTAGTATGCATCAAGTAAGAATGAATGAGAGTTTGGATATTATGTGATCTTATAATGATATAATAACATTGGTAAATGATTGATTAATGATATTATAATAATCAAGTATCTTGAGCCATGAACCTCAATGCTTGATTGAGTGATGGACTTGAAATAAGTTTGTATTTATTGAGATGTAAATCTAAGTCCAAATTAGACATGAGTTTTGAAGTATGGATGTTCATAATATGTGAATAAAGAAAATATACCCAAGACTGTCATTGAACATGCATTGTCCATAATTCATATATATATGTGTGCATAAATGAGTATGTATATAATTGTGCAAAGTTGTGATGTATGTGTGTTCCATGATATAGAAGGGCAAATAGAGCGAAAATATCCAAACATTGCCAGGACTTCAAGGCAATAACTTTGTAGAGTAACCAGTGAGTAACTTAGATGGTCTAAGTTAATTAATTGTTGTTTTAAATTCTATATTGAATTATGTTGTGAATTTGATTGTGTTGATTCCGGACAATGAAAGTCTGAGGCGTTTGATGCATGAATGAGATATTGGAAGTGGTCTTTGTATGTGAATTTGACGAAATAAGTGTTACTCAACATTATTGTTGAATGTCGGATCAAGGTCCGATAATAAATGTGTTTTGAATATGGAAACTGAAATCTGATGACTGTTGAAAATATGTAAATGTGATGCATTTCATTACATCAATGCATGAAAGATAAAGACAGTCATGACGGAAGTCGCCAGTAAAAAGAGCTTAAAGCTCATAATGTGATAAGAGTCTCTAGCTTGGTTGCTATTGTATCCGGTATCCACTAAGAGATGTGGAACGTTATTTGATACAAGTTCGGTATCCACAAGGGAAATGGGCTAGATAATTGAATTAGGATAATCTATTTGAAGGAACCCTAAAATCAGAATAAACTAATTTTATAGCCGAACAAAATTCCAGAATTATATTAGTTATTTAATTTAATTATATTATAATTAATAATTAAATTGATTAATAATTAATATTTTGCAAAAAATTCTTTTTTGGGAATAACATTATTTATATTTTAATTAAGTTAAAATTAAATAATTAGACTCCTTTATACTTAAGAAAAATATTTTTAATTATTTACCTAAGAAAAGTGTTTCTTTATTGAAATAAATTAAGTTGATTATTTTAGAGGAACATTATCTGGTTTTATTTAGAATTTTATTCATTTAAACACTAATTTATTTGATTTATTAGAAAAGGAATTTTAAAATAAATTTCAAAAATATTTTTATTAATTAATTAAGAAAATTATCCTTTTTAATTGTTATGGAAAATAATTTCTAATTTGTTAAAGAATTATTTTCTAATTAATTAGGAAACTAATCTCTAAATAAATAATATAAATGTCTTTCTTATTTGAATCTTAAATATTTTATCTAATTTTGAAAGTAGTAGAAAATATTTTTAATTAAGAAATAAATTATTTCTAATTAGATTAAAAATGGTTATCTAATTATGATAGAATGGGCAAAGATATGAGTTCTAGTTTTGTCGCATGCTAACTTGAGGAATGATTCTATGTTGGTGCTTTGGCCTGTTAATAGTCTCCTGTCTCTTTCATCCCACAGGGTAGAGCAAGTCTACATATCTCCTTCACATGACAATTTCAAACTTATACTCCATTCAACTATTTTATGTTGACATTGGAAAAACAAATGCTTAATTTGTTTTTAGCACGCGTTAATATTTGAACACAAGAAGCCAATCTTTTTGTTGGAGGATGCAATCAGACTAAAGGGAAAATGAAAACTGAAATCCTTATGAGTCCACTCTTAATCAAGTGGCCTCACTCTGCGTTTGTAGCACAGGTGGAAGAGGAGCTTTGATAAGGATTAACTGCAAGCAGAAAAGAAGGAAAATTACCAACGCTTCGAGTGTTCTGTTTGCATGTTATTTAAATACCTACCTCATTTGTGGTTGGTTGTGATAGTGTCAATTGATGTGCATGCAGAAGATAGCCGCAGTCTCCAGGGACGGGTTTGGTTGGCTTCTCATATCCACTGCCGAGAAGAACAAACTTATCAGACCAAACAGAAAAGAACACAACAAGAATACTTGTAGATGACAAATGCCCAAGGAACCACAAATGTCTATTAGTGTACACCAACAAAGAAATCAGGCAACCATAAAACAACCAAAAAGTTAGTTCCCTATTACAAGGATATGCCTTGATAATAATTTTCTTTAAGAAACCAATCAAGATAAAAAGAAATGTATAAACACTGAGTTTCTTTACCCGTCTTCGGCGTAGTTTTCATCCACATACTCATAATCAAAGCATCTTGGTTGTCCACCAAAAACATAGAGAGGATCCCCTGATTGATGACATATAAACAATGGTAACAGTTATATCCTAAGGAGCGTCAAACCTCAACTGATCTGCATTCCCATCGCAAAGCAACTGGAAACTCATTCAGGTAATATTAGGAATAGAAGGTAGTCAAATCTCTCATCTTAAATGTGACTTGAGTAAGCATGTCTAACATGAAAGCAGTTGATGCTCCCAAAAAGATCAGGTTCATAATTACAAAGAATCACGGTGTCTGAAGATGTAAGTTGCATATGTCACCTAAGTTTTCTTCATACTAGCAAATACTTCACATCATACCTAGTAAAGAATGTCCTATGAAAGAGAGATGAATCCGGATCTGGTGTGGCCTTCCTGACTCAATCTCAACCTGTTGAAACAGGATAAAGCATATTGTACCTTCAGGAAAGAAGAGGAGCCCCAACCCTCATATTTCTAGAAATTTCCAGAAGAAATCCCTAGATTTATTCTGGTGAAGGGCTTACCTGGACCAATGTGCGGTTGTCGTGTACATATCTCTCAAGAACTTCAACTTTGCTCAATGCTGGCTTACCTGTTTTTACCAAAAACATAAGGATGGACATCAATCCTTTGGAACTTAAGGAAAAAGCTGAGGGCAAAGAATGAAAAAGAACTTGACAAACGTGGTTATTTATAATGCACTCTAAAACACTTATTTTTGTGTCAAATGAATTTTATATCTTGTTCAGGGATGTGCAAACATGAAATTTCAACAACCTGAGGGTGACGCAACATAGAGCCCTTTGGCTACTCCTGGATATCGAACCATTCCAATTGGCTGTTTAATTATAACCTAAGAAAGGAATGAAAACCAGATTATGTAAACAACTTACGATAGTTTCACTTTTGCAAAAACAGCAGGCACAGTCAAATGTAAAATTTTTACCTTATCTTCCTTAAGTATTCCACTAACTAGTGCCCGGTAAATCTTTGAAATCTTCCTACTCCTACTAAGCTCCGTGCTGTTAGAATGTTCATCATCAAAGAATTCTATGCTTTAAATTGAAATATCAATTTTAAAACATATGTAAACCACAAACATCATTATAACATCTGGAATCTCAGTTTTATCTGTAGTATGTATTAATTGAAAGTAGCAACATATGCAGGGATCAGAATAATATGTTTGTTTCTTAGCATTTGCCCCAGCATTTCAGGTAGAATATTCCTAGGAAAAGATGGTAGAGCACACCGATTCCACAAATGTATACTCATTAACAATTAAGATAATGTAATAGCTTTAAAGGTAAAGGAAGTTTAACTCATTGAATAAGAACTGTAGCTGAGAGTGTCACTGACCTGTTGGACTCAATAAGAGACGTCCCATTGGCAAAATATTTTGCAATGCAAGTCTTAGCCTTCATGGTCTTTGCACAAAGCAGTATTCCTATAAGCGTTCAACAATAAACCATTAAGAAGTATGGAAGAGTTATTCAGCCTCCCACTTTTCAAATGTACAAAGCACCATCCGTGTGCAGCAGGAGGCCTCCAGAAATAGCTAGATGTAAAGTGGCAATATGCAGTATAAAGTGATGGATATTTGTCATGTACAAGAGAAACACAAGCAAACTTTATTGGCTCACCAAAGAGAGACCTATGTACAAGAGTTGATCTCAAATTCCTAGATCAAATGGCCACACTTCTCAGAATTTCAGAGTGTGACGGTAGCGGTTGTGAGTAATGTCATAAAAACTCCAAAGGTGCACAGGCTTTCTAAAGATCGCAACAATGCTTGAAATTGGAATCATATTCTTATTTAGATAATTGTCAAATCAAATCCAGACAAATGCGGCCAACAGTTAATTGTCATTATCATTAGCAACAGTCAACAGCAGTTAACCTGAGGTGCCCCTTCCCAAACGATGAACAGGAACTGGATGGGATTCTCTACTAGCTAATTCTGGTTGTTGTCCACTTGCCCACCACTGGAGCTGCGTCAAAACAGTTCGTTGCTGGAAAAGCCCCCCAGGCAAAACTTGAAGGCCTGAGGGCTTGTTCAAAGCAATCTGGACACGTATACCAATTAGATGCAATTCTATCATTCAATAAACAGAAACTTGCAACCAAGTACATGATTCCATTGATTTCCCAAGGATATAGGAACTAAAAGCTCAATGAATCATATAATAAGTGAACCTCTAAAAAACTACACATATCAAGAACGATGTTATTAAACAAGCACAATAATACTTACCATGTCATCATCTTCATATAAAACATCAAGTAAGTAGGGGGCATCTGGCTCCCTCCAGGGGAGCCTATGGTAGACTAATTCAGCACCAGACCTAAGCCAATTTAGAAAAAAAGAAGGATGTGTTTACAACTTCACATACAAGTTCGAATGTTTCTTTAAAATGCAATTCTTCAGTCTCTTCCTTTTCTCTTTGTTCAAGCAATTACGTGAGGATACCTGAGGATACTGCTGGGTTCTGTGACGACACTACCGTCAATAGTAATCTGCAAGGATACAACGTATTGGTAATACATAATCTTATTAATTGAAGTTTATCTTTGATTACGAGGATTGAACCTGTCCGTTGTGTATTCGTTGCAGCCACCTGTTGAACTCATGGCAATAATGAAACTTTCAAATAGGAAACGAAAGAAAAGGAAAAAAAACGACGATAAATTTGATAGGTTATATACCCTTGAAGAGGTGCCGAGTTCTTATACTTTGTGGAGTAGAAATCTATCAAAGTCAGTTCTGTAATTGCACACAGAAGAAGCACATATTCAGAGTCTGAAACGCAACCACTAGAAGTAGATCAAATCAAGTAGCAAAAGCAAGTTTCTTTCTAAGGAGAAAGTAGTTGGATCGGTTAAGGACCAGAATCTGAGGGTTTGACGACGTCGTTGTAGCGGAGGCCGTCATTGAATTCTGGCCAAGGGACACCGAATGTCCGGATCATGGTTTTAGTCGCAGTGGAGGGAGAGGGAGGAGATAATGACTCAAAAAGTAAAACTTCTTTCAGTTGTTGTTGCTGCTTCTTTGTTAAATGATCGGCGCCACAACTGCTCGTAGTCTTTCCTTACAGAATTGCTATTATGAAAACACTATGAGCAGTCTGGAATGGGGATATTTTGCCCAAATGGCGTCAATTAGGCGGCAAGTAAGATATCGCGGAGGCCACCCCTCGTTAGAAATGACACATTATTGCTTGTCCAAAGATAACCCTTCCGAAGCAAACAGAAGTTGGGACAATTCCACGATTTCCAACAAAAGAATACATATATCACTCACTTCTGTTTCTTTTATTTTGTTCCGTACGACAATAACATAAACAACAAAATAACAACAACATTGATAAACATTTGCCCCACACAATGAATTACATGAAATAGATCCCAAAGGATAAGAGAGGGATCCACAAGCATCAAGATTCTGAATCAGCAGAACACATCTGCTGCTGAAGAGGAAGCACCAACCACCTGAAGGGAAGCTCGATACTCTACTGAATCACCGCAATGACATCCTTTAACAGCAGCAATTTGTAAATGGGTTGCGCTATTTTCAGATGTTTCTTTGAGAGTCATTCCTTCCCTTGTAGCTACTGCCTTGAGCCGATAACGCTCTGCCCTTGATCCAATAACCTGCCCCAATACAGATGCTGCAATTGTAAATGCCATAGCTGACTTGGGCATCAAAACGGATTTCCTTAGCATAGCTATGAATGGAACAGCTGCATGCACAGCTGCAAACCATGATGGTGAAAACTTTTCTGTGTGTTCTCTCCATATTCCTAGTGGGACATTCGCTGCCATACCCAGTATCCCAATCACAAGAACTTTTGCTGGCAAGGGTTGTGGTCGCAGATTCTTTGCAAAAGCAGTTTGTGCTAGGGCTGCTCGGGCAGCAACCACTGCAGGCGGGCATTTAAATTTCATGCCTGGAGGGGGTTGGAAAGCTTTTGCAACAAGTGGTAAGACATTACTGACTGCTCGATAGGACTTTGCAATAGGACAATTACCATTTTGCAGCCATTCATTGCCCATTGCCTCGTGATTAGATTGTCCTCCCTGAATGTCAACATGAAAATAACCTCAAACAAGTTACTATTTTAACATTATAGCCAGTAATGAATTATATCACAAATTTCAACGGGCTCCAAATAGTTCTTGAAAAACAGCGAGTTACATAAAAAATACAGCCTTGAACTTGAAGTTCCACAGAATCAGTAGTAATATTAGATTATTTACCTTTGAAGAAGATTTCTTCTTAGATGAATCGGAGTTTTTCTTCTGATTACTCCACTTCTTAGAGAAAAAATCAAAGCTGAATGAACCCCCAGGTCCAAAAGATGAAAGACTGATGGTGGCTGCCTTTGCAGCTAATGGATTAAACTCCATTAGGCTTGGTTTTGGCTCCACTTTGTCAGAGTGCGAGAATGATCTTTCAGAAAGTGGGACTACTCCCTCTCTTCCGTGGAATAGCCTGAATGACATTTCAAAATTGGGGCCATCTTCAAAGATTGGACCTTTTCCTGTTCGCACCTGGCAAATAGAGTTGCAAAAAGTACACTAAGACTATTTGATTTTCAGTTAAATTTTGGCCTCTCACTCTAAGAGGAAGCGAAGATAGAAGCACACAAGAAACATAGAAAGCAAGTAACGTACAGGCATAGGGAAAGGAATGGAGGAGGAAAAGGAGAAATTGGTAGGCTCATTAATGTTTCTCAAAAACGGACATCTAAGCATGTCTAATTGAGATGGTACAGACTCCTCATTTAAGCCTCTGAAGAGAAATTCCATCTTACTAGGCCGTAAAGTTACCTGCAAAAGGAGAAAAAGTCAACACCAATGTTCTCAGAAAGGCAAAACAAACGTTTATGTAAAAATGGAGCTTGCTCAGCTCCAGAAACAATAACCAAGAGGGTTTAAAAGGAAAAAAAACGAATGGTCAACATACAAGTTTTAATAAAACCGAGAAAAAGAACTCATGCTCATGGTGATTTTCATTTATTTGAGATAAAGAGGATGTCACACACATTGATACATTTAATCAAAACATTCAGGAGTCATCAAGCGAAAAGTTCATAAAAACATGAACTTCCACTAGAATTCAAGTACCATCAAACTACAATTCTAGAAACAAAAAACGCCGCACATATATCAATCGAAGATTGAAACCCTATTTGATCCCAATCGTACAAAACTTCCAAAGTCACAAGCATCTAAATCGGCAAAATACAATATTTGTCTTGCAGCCAATTTTGTAACCGAAATCGAAACCCGCAACAAATTGGTGATCTAGAACCCAAAACCAATCAGACGAACAAAAAAACTAACATGTATACGTCAAAACCAACCAAAGAAAACACAGAAAAAAGAGAGTTATGAAAGAAAAAACAGTCGAACATAAGAGCGGTAACTCTATAAAGGAATGATACCTTCCCTTGAAGCAAAAACCGAAGATAGGAAAGGAAAATGGAGAGGGAAAGAGGCTATGGTAGAGAAAGTGGAAAATGAAGACAAAAGAAAGGACAAAGAGTTAGGTGAGTGAGAAGGAAGAAAGCGAAGACATGGTTTTGGTTGTAAGGAAGAAGGGAAGGAAAAGGAGGAAACGGCGCCGTGCTGACCACACGCCTTCGGTTAGGCTTTGGAATAAAACAGACAGGCCTGGAGTTAGGTCAACTGATACGGCTAATTGCAGCCACTAAGTACGTGTGAGAATCTTACGCTGTATCTGCGTTTGGACTTTGGATTTGGAATTTTATCTTTTATATTTGGACTCTTTCTACTTTCCTTTTTTAATTAAATATAATTACAATGATAAATAATTTATCACCAAATATTTGTTAAAACTAATTAAAATAGAATCGTCGTTACAGTATCTAAGAAGAAAGAAAAAAAGGCAATTTGTGGTTAACTCGAATTATTGTTTTTGCTTCCCGTTTTAACAAAATAGTAAACGTTTACTGAGTAACGAGATTTAAGAAAATAAATGAATCACTCGGTAAACATCTACTATTTTGTTAAAATGAGAACTCACATAAATACGTAGATGAAATAGACTAAAACAGCAGCATAATCGACACAGGTGATTGCGTCGGTCGGGGGAAAAAAACCCTACTAACTGAAACAGGTGCAAAAGATTATGTGATATTATTATTTTCATTTGGACAGAGCGTCCTTCTTACTAAGTGCAATTTGTTTTTCCAATTCATCTTTATTACTAAACGCGCTTGAAACAAAATTGGTGTCTGTATGACACAAAAAGCTTAAATCACGTAGGTTTTGAAAGTTAGAATCCACTCAGTCACCAACTGCGCAACACCAATCATCGTTGGAACTGTGTTATAAATATGATACAGAAGCAGAAACAGACTAGACATATTATATTTGATCAACCGACATTTTTGAAAAAATGAAGACAATGTAGAATGATGCAACATTTACAGATTCCATCAGCAACGGCATTATCTATATTTGCCATTTGCAAAGGGCACCAATATGTGCTTGCCTGCCTTTTCAAACGAAGAATTTACAAAAAGGAGATCAACTGTTCCTACAAGAAGTAAGGAAGCAAAAATGTGCTATCTTGAAATGACGACAATATCTACCTTTATCTGGAAAGAAGCCATCAGCAAATTAGTTCTGGGAAAGGAGAATTGCACTAAAACTCAAAAGTTCCTCTCTTTTGCAAGCTCTTCATCTTCACAGTAAATCTGTTACTAGGGAGCTGCTACCTCCCCTGATCTCTTGTACTCTGGTTTCAGCTCATATGATCCTTGATTAGTTCCCTTGTTGTTATAGATGCAGAGATCTTTAAGTATATCCTTTAAGAATTGCTGTAGGAAGAGACAATTTGTTAATTAAAGATGAAAACCTCAACTAACTTCAATACCCTGAACCCAAGAATTTTCAATCGGATCTCATACTTCCAAAACCCACCCGCCACCATCTATCCTTAGGCCCTTAAATGTATGTACGGAAGAAATTGGTTTTCAGCCTGTTAATTTAAGTCAAACTCCTGCTCTTTCCAATATCTATGTACTAGCTAGAAGAAGTCTGACATTAACAGGGCACCATTTTAAAGTCAATAATCCTGAAAAGGTAAACAAACATGTGCATTCTGAAATGTAAACATTGACTTGACAAGAAACAGTGAAACTAAATTGTCAATGACGTGCATTTTGAATCAAAATTTCCCCAAGGTTTTGAATCCCAAAAGAAGCATTGCTAAAATGTAATCAAGAACTATCAGGGGGATTCAGGCAGTTCTAGCTTGAACAATAGTTGTCATGTGAAGCTATATACTGAAAAGGTTCAGAAGGCTGTCTTCACATATTTCCAACTGCCCACATTTATAAAAGACAGCTCGCATAAAAAAAGCTATCAAGTTTACAGTTTTAGCATCTGTGACAATTATTGCTATAAGACAATCTGAAAACCAAAGAGAACAGAAAGTGGCATGAATGTCACACTAAGAATTGCTTAAGTTGCCAAAATTGATCCATCACATAAAACAAGTTATTCATAAATTAGACTTTACACAGAAGTGAGGTGATCAGTAAACATACTTCAGGTTGATCTGTCTCTTGGATGAGTTGTCTTAGTGTCCAATTTGGCTGCCTTTCAAAGAGTTTAAACATAATCGATTCCATTTCTCCCCGGTCCCTTCTCGTCCTTTTCGTTTCTGATCCCTTGGGTGGCAGCTTCTTCTTCTCCTATGGCAAACATATTGCTTCTTGTTAATCCCAATGTTCTAAATAACATAAATTTGGTTATATCAGAGTAAAATGCTCCCACTTAGATCTAAACCATTCATGAAATTACTGGTGAAGCACAAGTTAGCTGAAGTACACTCAATCCAGTAACAATCATCCCTGGCATAGGCCTCATATGAGTTCCCTTGTCATTGTCAATGACCTGAAAAGGGAACAAATAAGGATTAAAGACTCTAAAAAACCCTTAATCGTTTGATGCCAAAGTTGTTACTACAAGTCAAACCTGTATCTGCCTATTTTTTGTCATGTACTTGCTAGTCCTTTCACGACAAAGTTTCCCGTAGCTCTCAAGGTTTTCATTATGAGGTCTCATGTCAAATTTGTTTATTATTTTTCCCTCCACAGATACTTTTCCTGCATGCAAAGAACAACTAACTTCTGAATAGTTTCCTTATCAGAGCTTAAAATACCATACAAGCAACAAAAATAGAATTAAGATAGAGAACGAAAAGAACTCAACTTGAAATAAAAATGAATGAGGTAAAGGGGGAAAATAATACTGATCTCAAAGAATCACAAATCCATAAGCATTATGCAGGTCACCACTACGATCACTTTTTTTTTCTTGTATGCTCACTATGATTTTGATCAAATCTCTCTTCTTACTTTCTAACTAGTACATTGATTACCCAAACACTCCAAATTCAAACTAGACATCCTTTTTTCCTGAGAGGAATTCATGGAAAAACAAGAGCAAAAGCATAAGAAGAAATGCTATATCCCATATCTATGAGAAAGGTAAATGCTTAATGTTTCTCCTGATTGCAAACATTCATATATTTTCATGGTTGCTTACATAGCAGCTGTGTGTGTACATGAGAAAGCATTTTTTTCCATCTGAAACAAGCACGTATAGAATTTAACAGTTTCAAATTGACCGGCATAAACAACATAGCTGAGCCACAACTTTTTTTTTTTGCGAAAAGTATCTGTGTCACACTTTTTTCAGTCATAAAGGACAGGAATTGTCCTTCTTCTTAGATTAATAAACAGAAAAACTAGCGCAGAAAGGTAGTGATACATGTCAGGTAAGTTTTCCAAGGTAATGAATACCAATTGCGAAAACCTAAATGTATAAACGCCAAGAAAGATGCAAACTGACCTTGAGATGACTCAGAAAATACAGACATGGGGATGAAGTCCTTAGAAATCTCCATTGCATAGCATTTGGGTGCATTTCCAGAATCATTGCCAGCCAATTCCATGGTGAACTGAACACCATTGCAAGATTCATATGAGATGGAGGGAATTATTAGACAAATCTCCATAACAGAAACCTATATGTCGTCCCTTAAATTTTCCAAACCTATTCTGTCATTATTTTTCCTTTAGCATCATCCACGGACAAAAGAAAGGGAAAAAAGAAAACGAATAATGGCTTAATTTCATCATATGCAGCTTTTCCTCATAGGATCACAAACGAACATTTCATCCATCACGGATCCCACAAAACATATATGCCCTGCTCGTACTCTTGTGCACTGAAATTTCATCATGATGAGCACCGAACCATTACACACAACGAGATATTCAAAAGTATCAAGACACTGTCATTTAAAACATCTTCAACTATGCAGGTATCCCATTAAAAAGGAAACAAAAAAATAGGAAAAAGAAGCATTCGACATGCATTCTACCAAGTAAAACAAAAGCAGATAATACCAATCTTGGAACTCTAACAAAGAAAGAACTTTTACTGTGATAGAACGAGACAGCACTATAAATATTACAGCTCTTGTAAGTACCTTAATCGTATACACAGTAACATGGAGTCAAGCTTCTTGGACCAAAAACTCTTAACATTACAGTCTTACCTCACATTTTGTATGCAATGTGATGAGTGAAATAGTAAAAAAAAAAGGCGTTGTGCTCTTGAGTTTGAGACAAAGAAATGACAATTAGTAAACTATTTTTAAGCATTTGAAATTGAGAAAACGAGTCAATGCAATAAAAAAAGAAAGAAAAACCTAGCAATCGAAGAATGCAATTGAAAACAAAAGGGGAAAAGCAAAAAACTGGAATCCAGAAAGAGAAGGCGCAAAGCATGACCGTGAGAGAGAGAGTTCTTGGAGAAGGCAAATTAAATCGAACGAACCTGAGGAGAGGAGGTGTCATCGTTGGAGGTAAGAGGGTCAACAGAGAGAATGACTTTGGCCACCGGCTGGGATTGGTCGTCGGGCGATGGCGGTGTTTGGAGGGAGCGAGATACCAAAGCAGGGCACTTCATTAGCCAGACGGCTCTGTCGGCTTTTGTCATATCCAGGTATCCGCCAGCGGTGGCTTTGAGAGCGTTGCCGGTTCTGTGGTAGTTACTAGTGGTGGTGGTGTGGGACAAGTCGTCCATGGTGAAAAGAAATGGAAAACAAATAACAGAAAAAGAAGGATGAAATTGAAGGGACGTTTCTTACTGCGTAACAATTAACAAATCAAAGCCGGAGGTAATTATTATGCTTCCACATTTTGCATTTTTATTCGGGTGCGCTTAACACCGATCGGGTCGGGCTATTTGTTCACGGATTAATAGTTCATTTATAAGATGGCTCTAACATAATTTGTATTATACAGGAATAAGGTTGCGCACTATTAGATCTTTTCAGATCTCGAACTTTAATAAGATTTCAGCATTGTTGATGATGATGACGATGATGATAAAAAAGTTTATTTATCATATATCTTTGCATTTAAGGAAAATTTTATCATATATCTTTGCATTTAAGGAAAAGAAAATCTAAATTTCTTTTATGTAATTTTCAATTAAAAAAATTTACCTCATTTAAATATTTGAATCAGATGAGGAAAATCTTGTATTTATTTTTATTGATAATTAATTTACAAGTGATTATTTTGTTTGAAACATAAACATAAAGTTTTAAATTTCTAATAATATTAGTTTTGTGTAATAATTTTAAAATAAAATTAAAATTTTATATATTTTAGTAAATTATACCATTTTAATGAATTTTTAAGTGACATGAAATAGTCTTCTATTTTTGTTAAAAAATTATATATCAATACTTATTAGTTACTATTATATAATAAATAAAACTAGTATTACTTAATTGATTACTAAAGTGAAATTTTCATAATATAAATCATATTCTTATTAATATAATAAATTAATCATTTACATTGAATATTCAATTAAATATTTTTATAAATTTGCTTTTATTTTTTCAAAATGTAGAAATTAATATTTATTAACAAATATTTCATTAATGAAATAATAAAATTAATTCATTTTAAATGTTATTAAGTATGTTTCTTAATAATTATAATTATTAGAAATAAATTTCATAACATTCTTTTCTAAATTCAAATAGAACATCTTTTTTGCAACAACTTAAACAGTGGTATTGTCATATTGGAAAAAATTTTAATAAACTTTTAATAAAATCTTGCATCTCCAAAAAAAAGATCGAACATCTCTAACGTTTGTATGTTAAGGTAAGTTCAAAATTAGATCTACTTTTGCTTTATACCCTAAATGAAATCATATGTCCTAAATCGATGACTTGATCAACTATAAAATGACATTTTTCATAATTCAACACTTAATTTGTTTCAATACATCTTGTGAGAACCTTTTATTAACGATTTAAGCAACCATCAAATGAATCTCTATAAGTAATAGAATCAACTATAAAATGACATTTTTCATAATTCAACACTTAATTTGTTTCAATACATCTTGTGAGAACCTTTTATTAACGATTTAAGCAACCATCAAATGAATCTCTATAAGTAATAGAATCATCGATGAAAACTTTGATGTAATTCTCAATATACTTTTAAAGTATACTCATCATGCACCTTTCCAGTGTACCTAGAGCATTACAAAAACTAAAAGGCATTCACTTGAAGGCATACGTTCCAAAAAAGGCAATAGTCTTTTCTTAATCTTCTTGAGCAATGGCTATTTGGTAGTACCCTGAAAAATCATCCAAAAAATAATAACTTACCAGCAAGTCTTTCTAACATTTGATCTATAAAGGGTAATGGGAAATGGACCTTTCTAATGGCCAAGTTAATTTTCCTAAAGTCTATGTACATTTGCCACCCATTTTGATTTCTTATCATTGTCACCTTAGTTTTCTTTAGCATAACATGAATTGGACTCACCTACTCACTATACGAGATTAGATAGAATATATCTACATCCAAAAAAATTTTAATTTCTTTTATAACTACATCTTTCATTGTTGGATTGAGTCTTCTTTACCTTATTGGCTTAACATTCTCTTCCAATAGAATCCTATGCATGCAGATTGCTAGACTTATGTCTTGTATATCAACTAAGGTCCAATATTGCAATTTTGTACACCTTTAGAAGTGCCACTAGCCTTTTCTCTTGCCCTGTAGTTAACTTCTTTTGAGATGATCACAAGAATTGACTCTCCTTTACCTAAATAGGCATACTTCAGGTGATCAGGTAAGGTCTTCAATTCTATCTTTAAAACCTACATTACAAAGACCAAAAGGCATTTAGTTGAAGGCATATGCTCCAAAAGGGCATGTAAATGTAGTCTTTTCTTGATCTTCTAGAGCAATGACTATTTAGTAGTAACATAACAAAAACCATCCAAAAAGTAAATACATAACTTATCTACAAGTCTTTCTAACATTTGTTTTACAAAGGGTAATGGGAAATGGCCCTTTATAGTGGCCAAGTTATTTTTCCTAAAGTCTATGCACATTCGCCATCCCATTTTGCACTTTCATTGGCACGAGCTCATCATTATGATTTCTTATTATTGTCACCTTAGTTTTCTTTGGCATAATATGAACCGGACTTACCTACTTACTATTTGAGATAAGATAGATTATACTTGCAACCAAAAGTCTTAGAATTTCTTTCATTACCACATCTTTCATTGTTGGATTGAATCTTCTTTAAGGTTCCCTTATTAGCTTAGCATTCTCTTCCAAAAGAATCCTATGCATGCAAATTGTTGGATTTATGTCTTTTATATCAATTAAGGTCCAGTATTGTAGTTTTGTAAATAAAAAGAAGAAGAAAAAGAAGTGTTTGCTTCATGCTTAGTTTATATTGCGGTTGATAATTTATAGGAAGAGAAATAAGAAGAAAAGATTGTAATATTATAACACTTCTTTGACTGTCTATGGTAGTTTGTTCTTTTTAGATGTAGGAGCACTCTTCACTGAAGGTAAATGCTAACAACATCTAGATAAACTTCTACTTTGGTTCCTTCTCTCTCTTCCTTCTTTTTCTTCTCATCTTTGTCATCTGAACTACAAACTTTTTTTCCTCTTTCTCCTTAATTTTCTTCAAATTCTAACTCCTGTCACTTCTCAAAGTTGTGGCATCCATTTGCTCCCTTGACCTTAACTTAGTGTTGTTAGGTAAAGAACCTTATTGTTCTTCAGATATGATCTTAGTAAGTTGTTCAATCTAAATCTCCAAGTTATAAATGGAGGCTTCAACCCTTTAGAAATGAGCCTCAATTGTAGTAATGACTTTCATCGTAAGCTTCTTAAGACTTGACTTCCTTTCTTAAAACCATTGTTGATGAAATCTAGATGGAACTTGATTATTTCGAGTAAATTTGTGATCCTCTCTCTATCTTGGATTATAATTATCATTATATGGGATGTTTTGTCACCATTTCCTAATAAAATTTAGTTGCTCATTAAATTTTCAAACATTCTCCCACCATTTCCTTATAAAATCTAATTGCTCATTAAATTTTCAAAAATTCTAAGGCACCTAAGATTCATGATTAGGGTGGCCAACACCAAATTTCATAATGCATCACCAGTACCGATTGATCTTCCAAATACATATTATTAAGACTCTTGCTTTAAACATATAATCTTGTTATAAGTGATGTGATAGGTGAATCTCTTATAGAATATTATCATCCTCATCCTTTCATTGTGTTTGGTATCAATAATAATAAATACCTAAATCCTAAAATTTGGCTACAATCATAACATTTAGAACAAAAGTTCTAAAAATAAAGAAATATACAAAAAGAAATCTTTCTTAACATTATAGTCCTTGACAATAGTGTTAAAAAATTAATGTGAAAATAACTATTAAATCATAAATAAACACTAAAAGAAATCACTAAGGCATGTGCTACTGTCATTTTCTATAGTATAGTTTAGGTGAGTTGAGTGTCTATCCTATAAAAACTATAACTTCTAGTAATAATTATCTTTTTATTATATAATTTAACAAAATGAATGATTGAAATTAAAGAAAATGAATAAATAAGCTAAAATAAAAATGAGAATTAACCAAATCAAAATGATGAGCAAGAATAAAGCAACTAGTAGATAAATAAGATTTAGATAAGAATTCTCTTAAAACATATCCTATTTTTTGAACTATCCTAACTTAATGATTAAACCTAGATCTTTGGATCGGTAAGACTTTCAATTTTATAATTGTATTCTCTCTATTAATATAACTTATATTCTTAAGTTAATTAACATAAATCTTTTTCTTATAAAACCCTAAAAATGTATTATTTTGCTTTATGAATTAATGTGCTAGGTTTGATCATAACCTAGAAGATTTATATGGCCCTATCTCTAAGGCCCCATATAACTCTCATTATCCATGTTACGATCTATTCATACATATTATCTCTCCATCCCACTATGCGAAATCTAAAGTTAAATCAAAATGCTAGCATATTTTTATTCAACTCAATATAATCATAAATAATTCTAATAAACACTAAAGTCTTGCATTAAAATTAAATTCACATCCCAATTAGTCCATAAAAAAGATAAAGAAAACAATATAAAAGAATGAGCTCTTATAGATCTTTAATCTTGATATTTCTTAATTAAGTAATTCTTGATTTGAATCCCCTCTTTCCTCCAAAGTTGCTTTCTTCTTCTCTCAAGATGCTTAAAATCAGTTCTTTGGTCCACCTATAAGGCTCTCTCCTTCTCTTTCTCTTTTTATCACGAAACCTTAAAAACTTTGTCAAATATGGGTTAAACACAAGACTATTTAGATCTCTATGTTGTTTTACAACCCTTTTATATATTTTTTGTAACATTCACCACTAACATAGGTTTACAACATGGTAACGTCTCTACCTCATGTTAGGTTCCTACTTATTCTATCTCATATTTGAAACTTCTTACTCGAAATATATGTTTAAATTTAGGGACCATAATATCAGATAGGTGTTTTGTTAAGGAACATTGCACCTTTTATAGGTTGTGTTCTTTATGTAAGCAAATCATCAAAGAAGTATAATGCACTAGTTGGCAACATAAGGTTGAACATCGTTATATATTTCTATCTTATTCTAAATATGGGATCATGTTTAACTCGTATTCATCCAATATCATCTAAAAATTCTCCAAATTGACTCTAACTTCACCAAATTTATTCCTTTTTCATTGGAGAGCTTAAAAAGGTCTAAATAAAATATAAACAATATAAGTACCATATCTTATGAAAAACATCAAAATATAAGAATAATGCTCTATATATTAATGTTAAAACATAATGTAACTAGTATTTATCAAATTTTCACAAGATTCCTTTGGAGTATTAGTCTACTTTTGGTCTTAGTTATCTAGCTAGCTCCATTAGCAACCCAATTTGCTTCAGCTAGCATACAACTGGCTTGAGGAGAGTAAGCCATGCTAAAGTTTTCATGTAAGTAGAGAAAGAAAGAGTTTTACTTGAAACTTTAATTATTCAAATACTAGATCAAAGTAAGGGCTTAATAATCTTTGAAATATCTTAACTTAGCCCTAGAAACAAAATCAAAACACTCGCTAGGATTTGGAAGCATATAGGAAAGAAATTCAATTTAAAAGTCAAACTAAGCTAGAGAAAGTGTTGGAATCTAAAACTGAAGGGGTGAATGTAATCAGTTTCCCCACTTAGGATATAATACCTAATTCTTAACCAGTTTAAGAATCTATGCTCCTAAGATAATCGTAAGGAACCCTAAGAATGATAAGCATACATGTTCAACTTGGAAGAAACTGAAGCTCCTTATGTTATTACTATAACTAAGCTACTAGAAGTGCATGTGGCTATCCCCATTGGTAACGAAAGTATAAAGTAGAACAAAGACCTCCCTAAGGCATATGGATTAGAGAAAATATATCAGTGGAAATGGTTTACACTATTATCGAGGAAAAACCTAGTAGGATATCCAGAGGAAAGGGTCCTTAGGCCTAATCATCATAATGATTATAGCTTGGAATGTTAGGGGCTTAAATTAAAACAAGAAAAAACAAATTATCTAAGATTTTTTGTGATATAAGAAATCAACTTTAGTTGGCCCTTTGAGAACTAAAATAAAAGTTAACATATTATGCAAGGACCTATGGTTTTTTTAAAAAGATTAGGTAACTATAACTAATCATTCAGCCCAATAAAATGAGAAAAGTATAGTGGTCTATGATCTCGGTGTTATCAAAGTACTTCATGTTCAAAGTTATGATCAATTTATCAACTTGAGGATTAATATTGCTTCCATCTTAGGAGACATCAGCATTATATTCATTTATATAGTTAACATAGCTTTTCAAAGACATTAATTGTGAGGGGATATAAAACTAATTTCAATATCTTCATAAATTCCTTGGCTTATCATATGGTACTTTAATTGAGCTCTTTATGGATATCAATATGAAGGCTCAATTCAGTTACTCAAATATTATAATGATGGATTCATGAATTGTTTAAGTTTCTCTAGTTTGATAATACTTAAAATATAATGGGAATTACTTTACTTGATTAAACAATTAATAAGAATAATGATTAATTAGAAAGAAGCTTAATAGAGGCCTTATCAACACCTTTTGGATGGCCAAATTCCCTAGTAACTTTGACTTTTTAAACTCTTCCTTATATATGATTATAGTTAATAAAAATTCTACCTCATATCAAAAAAGGAGTGTGAAAATATCTTTCAATTTTTTTAATCATTTGATCAACCTATAAGGATACAAAGAAGCAGTTAGGAAGGGGTAGCATTTGAAACCGAAGGATATAAGGCTTTAAGAGTTAATTTGCAACAAATTGGAGAAGGCTCAATATGTTTCTTAAAAAGCACATTAGCAAGGATATGATTTTCACCATCTTTAAAGAAATAAGTGAACTACTATTAGCTCATGAAGAGCTTTACACCAATCTTGATAGAAATGATGCCAGATTGAAAGATATAGTTGCAGTTAACAAATACCCTTAAGTGCCTAAAGCTCATAATTCTCTCTAAAAAGAAAATTTAATAGTTAAAAAGCTTCAAAATGGGGATAGGAATTTAGCTTATTTCTTTAATATGATCTAAGAAAGAAGAAACATTAAAAAAAAGATTCTTAGTATACCTAAATAGAAGTCTTATGCTAGGAAAAATAGAAATGAAAGTTTTAACTTTCAATTACTTCAACAATTTGTTAGGGGCTAAAGCTAACTTTACTTTCTTTACGCAAGTCTTAAAGCTCTTTCGTTTCCTTAATCCTTACATAGGAACAAATAGATTCTCTCAGTGTACTCATTTTATCCATTAAGGAAAAAAAAAACGTTGTGTTCATTATGCACCCTACCAAAGCACCAAGACCCAATGGCTTCAATGCACTTTCTTTCAAAATCCTAGAATATTATAACACTCTCTATAAGATCATCTATAATATATTAACTACTAAATTGAAAGATATATTAAAAGACATCATCAATCTCGTGTAAAAGGCCTCCATTCATAAAAGATGCATTAGTGATAATATACTAATGGCATATGATATTTTAATTTCATATTATAAGAAAAAAATCCATCAAAAGCTACTAAATTGAAATAGAGTTCTACAAGGCTTTTAATTCCATCAACTAGATATCTTGAACACTTTTGAGATTTTTGAATTTCCAAGTAAGTTCATCATATGGCTAGATCAATGCATCTACACTCTTATATATAGTATTCTAGTCAATGATGAACCTACTTTGTATTTAAAGGAGCTAAGGAAATTAGGCAAAACCATCCTTTATCACCTTATATGTTCACTTTTTTTCATTAAGTTCTTAACTACACTTATCACTCTAAATATTAGTTAAGGTATGCTTGTTGAATTTAACCATAAATGTAAGGATCAAAGGCCCATCAACTTATCTTTTGCTAATGACTTGATCTTACTTTGTAGTGCTAATTAATAATCAATTAGAACTATTATATACTCCCTCAATCAATTCTCAACTTTTTCAAGTCTTAAAGTTAATAACTCTAAAAGTCAAATGTTTATATATGCTACTCTAGATGATTTAGCTAGATGATTTTCCAACATTTTAGGCCTTAAGCTTCAAGTTTGACTATTTAAATACTTGGGGATTCCCATCATAATTACAAAACTCATATATATAAATTTCATACATTTATTCAACTTTATACATAAAAGAATTGAGAGTTATAAAAATAGTGCTCTTTCTTATTTAAGAGACTCCAATTAGTATCTTTTGTGCTAAAAAATCTTCATATACATATTGGAGTTCTCATATATCCCTACCTTAGAATTTGATCAAAGCCATTGAGAGAATCCTTAAGAACATGTTCTAATTTGGTGAAATAAGTAATCATCGAATAGCCAAAGAGAGTTAGTAATGGTGTCTTCCTACAGATCAAAGTGTTTGGTATCAAGTCTATAAGAGACAACAATAAAGTTCTAATTACAAAAAGAATTAAGAGACTTTTTAATAATTAAGAATTTCTATGGATTAAATGGATGCTTTCTAAAGCTGAGAACTTTATTCTTTAAGGAATAAAAATATAGATTGGGAATAAGGAAAAGTCTAGCTTTTAATTTAATATTTGGAGTAGCTTTGGTCCACTATATTTACTTCCTAAATTTTATATGTTTCATAGATCAATTCTCAGTCAAGCCAGGGTTAAAAAATCATTATCGAGGGAGTGTGGCATTGTGAACATAGGGGATTCTCAACAATCATGACTTCAATCCTATATTATAATCTTAATCCAAATAGGGAGGATATAATCATTTGGATGCGACATAATTCCAAATTCTTCACCAAAAACTCTTGCATATCTCTTTTTAATGAACTTGAGCAAGTTTTCCCTAGAGAACATTGTTTGTTTTATTAAAATTTTACCAAAAGTATCATTTATTCTCTAGCTAGAAATCAAAAGGAGACTTAAATCTATAAATAAAATCAATTAAGAGAACAATGGTAACGAGCTACATATGTTTTTTCAAAATTAGGCTTGAAAGCTTAAATCACTTCCTCTTCTAATGTAGCTACACTAATTTCATCTAGAACCATTTTCCAAGCTTATATAGATTATAGTGTGAAGCTGATAGTTGATCTTAAGTGATAAGTTAGTTATCTAAGGTTAAACTTCAAAATGAAAATGATATAAACATTTTCATTTTAGGAACTATTTTTGTAGAGTTCCTGTTGTTCTTAGTGTAACACCCACATATCCCCTGGAAGGATATATGAATGCTACACAAAATAGTTCACCAAAGCAAAGCATACGAAAACTTCCAATAAACAATTCAAGTAAACATACTTTAAATTACATAGTACATAGCATAACTCGCTGAAAAAAATCCAAACCAAACTGAAGTATCGTTATTACAAACTTTAAATATACATATCAGATACAAGTCCAAAAGTCAACCAAAAAAAACATTTACTTTTTTTTTGGAGAAAGTAACATAAAAAACATTTACATTATTTCTAAAACAACACTCAGACTCCCTTGGCCAATGCAGTTGTCTTGTCCCAGTCTTTATAAATTTCGCTCAGAACCTACACGGGGCAAATCCACCGTGCTAAGCATATAGCTTAGTGAGTAATAACTAAACTATGCATAATTTGACAATTAATCATACCGAATCAAGTTATACCACAAGCAGATATTTAAATTTCAGAATAGCTAACAGAACTGAGTATCAAGGAAAGCACAATCCCTTCAGTTCAAAACATCATTTTGTTTAAGTCAAAATCCAACACATATCATAATACACAATCAAATGACTGCTAATCCATCAACAGAAGTAGGTAACGGGACTTAAACAGAAGATACCATAACTGGTATCAAATCACATAAGAGACTTATGTCTCGATAGCAGAAGACACCGAAGTGCCAATAACAAAAGACATCAAAGTGTCAGACACTGAAGTGTCACAGAAGTAGCTGCAGACCCTTCTAGGCATGCCTATTTACCCACAACTAGGACTCAACAGTTTTAAAGCAAAACAGAGTCATTTCAAACATTTTATGTGCAAAGCAAGTAGTCAATCATATTCACATATAAGTAGCACTTCCAATTGTATAATCATGCATTAAACACCTCAGACAATCATTGCCCGGAATTCAGAACACAATCAGTATAAATTAATTTTAACAAGCAGAATAGAGTAAGGGATGACCATCTAAGATTACTTA
>JANZLD010000237.1:31472463-31487015 GCA_026413575.1 Erythroxylum carthagenense | reverse complement strand
GGTCAGCTGGGATGATTTTTTAGGATGACTTAGTATAGACTTTTGTATCAGTTTCCTTTTTGAGTTTTGTTTAGGGGGACTGATAGACTTGCCTATATTTCTGTTGGATGATTTGTAACAAGATTAGCATTATGGTTTTAAAATTTAGTGATTTCGATATTGTGGTTTATGATTTCGATGCCATGTGGATTTTAGTCGGTTTGCTCGGTAGTGCACCTTTATCGTAGGTTACGTGTCGGATCAACCTGCGGGTGTCCCGATGTGTACCCTACGGTAAAGGGGCGCTACATTTAAACCTTCTTCAACAATAATTTTTTCTCTTATATCATGAACCTTAACCAATGATATTTGACTTATATGTGCTTTATACAATAATGATACATAGTATTTTTGTTTAAGTCAATAACACTTTGACTATCACAAAATACTATATAATATTCTTATTTCACATCCAATTCTTGAAGGAACCTTTTCAGCCAGAGCATCTCCTTACAAGCTTCCACTATAACTACATATTCCACTTTAGTCATAGATAAAGCTACATGCTTTTATAGCTTGGATTGCTATGAGATGGCTCCCTCTACAAACTTTAACAGAAAACCTGAAATGAATTTTCTTCCGTCAAGATCTTCAGCCATGTCTACATCTATAAAATCTTCTAGATTAGCTCACCATCACCAAAGCACAAACTCCACTTTGATGTGTCTATCAAGTATCTTAGAATCCATTTCACTGCTTTATAATGATCCTTCCTTATATTTGACAAGAATATGCTCATCATCCCAACATCTTGAGCAATATTTGTCCTTGAGCACATTATTTCATACATCAAAGACCCCACTACAAATGAGTGTGGAATAAAGGGCATATTATATTTCTCCTTTTCTATTAAGGGGCATGCATACTTACACGACTTAAAGTGAGATGCTAGTGGCATGCTAATTGGCTTGGTATGCTGCACATTAATCCTTTCTAGCACTCGTTCAATATATCTCTCGTAAGATAACCACAATTGCTTATCCTTTTTGTCTCAAGTTATCTCCATGCCTAAAATATGTTTTGCAGGTCCCAAAACTTTCATATTAAAAGATTTGGACAAGTCATCCTTTAACTTTCAAAATCTTCCAATGTCTTAACCCATAACCAACATATCATCAACTTAAAGAAGAAGAATGATGAAATTCTCACATAAGAACTTCTTGAAATGCACACAAGCATAAGAATAATTTCGTTTGAAATCATGATTTTTCATAAATGAATTAAACTTCCAATACCACTACCTTGGAGCTTATTTTAAGTCATAAAGAATTTTCTTTAATTTGTAGACCAAATTTTCTTTATGTTTAACTTTGAAACCTTCTAGCTGCTTCATGTATATCTCCTCTTTCAAATCTCGATGCAAGAAAGTTGTTTTAACATCCAACTACTTGAGTTCAAGATCCAAATGGGTAGTTAGAGCCTAAACTGTTTAGATTAAGGTCATCTAAACTATAGGGGAAAATATTTCATTAGATTCAATACCCTTATTTTGACTCAATCCTTTCACTATTATTCTTGTCTTGTGCTTTACCATCTTTTTACAATCTCTTTTTATCTTAAACACCCATTTATTATTCAATGTCTTTTTGCCTTCTGGAAGCTTTACAAGATTATATATATTATTCTTCTTTAAAGAATCCATCTCTTCCTTTATAGCGATCAGCCAAAGATCTTCATCTTCATAAGATGCAGCCTCTTTCACATTCTCAGGCTCCCCCTAGCAGTAAGTAACATGTATTTAGAACTTAGATACCTTGTGGAAGACCTTTTCTCCCTTTTCGATCTTCATAGTTATATTTCATCAACTGTTGGATCCAATTGCTCCCTCTACTTATTATCCTTATTGGATTCATCTCTTTTATTTTCTGGATATGATTCATATAACTCATCATTATCAGATTGTATTTAATCACCACCATTGTGTGTTTTGTCACACACTTCATCTTCTTCACTTGTAAATTGTTTAATAGTCAAAGGAATTAGTGAAGAGCTAACTATGCCATTTGATGAGGTGTGATGATTTATCTCCAATTAGAATATCAACACCTCTCTTATGCTCTTAGAACACCACATTCCTGCTCCTGACCACCTTTTGCTTCTCTAGGTCATAAAGTCTAAAGTCAAACTAATCACCATCATATCCAACAAAGATGCAAGGTATCGACTTTGAATCAAGCTTCTTTCCATAATTCTTAAGTATGTATGAATACCTTGCAGCCAAAAACACTTAGATGATGATATGTGGGATCCATGCTAGTTCAGGTCTTTGTCAACTCTAGACTTTGAACGATTCTTAGACTTTCAAAGACTATTTAGACCTCTATTATTATTCCTTCCCATGCTTTCTGTCATAAAAGCTTTCACGTTTTTTACTCCAATCTCCTTTCTTTTTATTTCTTCATTAAACATATTATGTTTGATTACTTCTAAGGAGAGCACATCTTCAAAAGCTGAGTTGCTAATTGTCACCACTAAGATTTCCCAGTTATCCGGTAAAAAACTCAATAAGATCAATGCTTGAAGCTTATCATTAAGAATGATCTTCATTGTAGTAAGTTTGTTGATTATGTTATAGAAATCACTTAATGCTCTGACACTAATTTCCCAACATTTAACTTTAAGTTCACAAGCCTCTTAACCAGAGAGGCCTTGTTATGAGTAGTATTCCTTTCCTTCAAACCTTCTAGCTTCTTCCATAACTTAAAGGATTCATTTCTTAAGATACACGATTGAATATGCTAATATTAATCTATTGTCTTATAGTACCCAAAGTTTTCTACGTCATTTTTTCCTATTCTCTATTTGACATCTTTTTAGGTTTTGAAGGAACGTCATTATTCATACCTCTGTTCATATTAATAGTATCAAAGAGATCCTTGCAATACGAAAGGTCCTTCATCATGTTCCTCTATGTCAAGTAATTTAAAGGTGTTAATTTGATCATAAAGTTGTTTCCACCTTCCATTATGATGGCTCTGATACCAGTTGTTGGGAAACAAATAACACAACTCTCTAAAAAACCAATCATACCAACAACAAGAAAGAACTCTTAAAGTTTTAGTAGCAAAATAATATGAGAATGAGAAACTTTAAATGATGAAACAAACACCAAGATTTATGTGAAAAACCCTCCAGTGTAAAGTGAAAACCTACAGGGAAAACTGATAAATAAATCCCTTAAACTCAATAAAGATTTACATAAAAAAGTTGATCTCTCACCCCCAATAATAACTTGTCTCATAAAGTTTCAGGATTGAAACTAAAGTTGATATTACAATTAATAATCACTCAAAAAATTCCTAAAATAATCAAACAAGGATGAGAATACAATCCTCTTTGCCCACTCTTTGTTTTTCCTCACTTTTAGACATTTTGGCCATACTCCTTGCAAAAACTTACATCTTTTTCTCTTTTATATTTTTTTTTGTGCAAATTACACGATCACTTATATGGTCATGTAAGTAACCGTGTATCTTCCAGCACTGCCACAGTTGCAAACATACACGGTTAAAGAGAGTTACATGGTCTCCAGACATGATCGTGTATCTTCACACAGGCAGTTATAAGATTGTTTATATCTTCATCTCTTCACCCTTTCTTCACACGTTTATAGAAACTTACATAGTTGATCTATAAGGTCATGTAAGTCAAGAAATGGTCGTGTAGCACTAGATATGGACATATATCTCCCCAAAAGAGATTTTTCCATCTTTTCTTCATTTATTTGTCATTCTCACGAACTATAAAGTAGTCTACAATCACTGAAAGTCTCAAAATAGGGTTGGACACTTAATACTAGATTGGCTTTGTATCTTTTTGAGTAGTAATGACTGATTTCTCTATGGAAGAAACTTTTGTATGGATTTATTTGCTAAAATTAGTTTTGATGAATTTAGTAACAAAAACTCACATGTTTTAATTTATTTTATTTTTCTCTTAATTCTCTACATCGAAAATACTAAAATTTAGACAAAAGATATATTTCACTTTATTTAGGACTATACAATGAACTGCTTGAAGAAAAGTTATAAACCAAACTATTTTTAGAACAAATTTTATTTTTCAAAACCAATCAAATCGTAAATGTTTATATTGCCTCATAATCGTCCATATAAAGTTATAAATTCAATTTGGATTAGATGGTTTGAACTGTTTTAAAATTATTTTGTAAAATGTTTATTGTTTAAAATAAACATGTATAAAAGAGTTTAATTTTATATAAATTAAAGTAGACGAGCTTCTAACTAATTATAAATATTTTTAACAAATAATTAAGATGTTTATTTTATTTTTATAAATTTTTGAAACTTCTTAATTATTTTTAAGATAAAAGATACGAAACTCTCTTGTCGTTCAAGTAATTTTAAAATTTTTTGAAATTAAAAACTCTTTTGTTTGTCAATTTTTCAAAAAAAAAACTTTTTTCTTACACTTATATTTGAAAAACAACGGTAAAAGATATAGGGTATAAACATTACATATGAAGCATATTAGTTTATGCCCTACAACCAATCATTTGGTTGTAGTTTAGTGATAAAATAATTAAGAGTGTTCTTTATCTCATACATATTCAGATGTACTTAACGAAGTCTATAGGATAAATATACATTGCAAAAAATTTACGATGAGACCATAATTATCATATTCATATTGCATTCATGTATTAGTTATAAATTATTCATAGTGATTGTTTTAGTGAGACTAGACAATAATAGAGCATAAAATACTAACATACATTATGTTTTTGTTTATGAAAAAAATGGTTGAACTCATATATTAAAGTATAGAGATACTTAAACAAACATGTAGGTATTTGTCAGAGAACAAGTTTACTAAATTGACCCTATATGTGAAATTCATTTGAAATATTACTTGTATGTTTATAAAAATTCTCATTACAATAATCGTTAAGTGATCATTTGACTTGAGAGCTACAAAGTCATTTCATATAGGGATTGTTATATTTTGATACTATTTGTAACCTACTAGTCAATGGTAGCTCAGTTGGTAGTCACTAGATATGATATGAATTATATAAAGGTAGTTGAGTGATAAATATATGATTGATCACCCTAAAGTAATTAGGAAAATGTTTCATTGTTTTCGATTAGAATTGAATTAGGAAATACTTAGCCAAGGTGGAATGATGCTTTGTAAATAGTTTACAAATATCATCAATAGAATTAATTACTAAAAATCGAGAACTAACATGACTGTATTCAAATAGAATAGACATTAGTTCTATACTTTATGTCTAATCAGAACATTGTATGATGAAATGATTTAATTATATAAAAAATCATGCACAAAAAGGTTAGTCAAAATCATTTTGACATTCCTAAATATATAGATGATCATGAAGTGTTGTTAAACACCAATTTTAATCTATGATTGTAAATTGTTTAATTAGATAATTAAAGATAAATTGAAAGATTTCAATTTATCTAATCTTAAAAACGATTAGATAAATAATTTATATCAATTTTCAATATATTTGGGAATCTAATGGACTACACAAATATGTTAAAGAGAGAAACATATTTAATCAAGTTAGATTTAATTGTAAAGTTTGAAAAAATTTATGATTAAATATGAGATATTTGATAAATAATGATCAATATGAGATATTGGATCTTATTTAGACATAACTAGTATTTAATTAGAATTATTTATAATTTTAATTAAAATTAGAATTTAATTAATTTAATTTAATTTTAATTTTACTTTTTAAAATTAAAAAAATTATTAAGTAATTAAGAAAGATGTTTCTTAATTGACGTTTATTTATTTTAGTTTAACTTATATAAATTAAATTTATAGCTTCATTTTTTAGAGAATTATTATTCAATTTATTTAGAAATTGTTTCTTTATTTATGAACAATTTTGAATTATGAAAAAAGGTATTTTCTTGGTTAAAATTTTAAAAGTGTTTTCATTTATTAATTAAGAAAAATGAGTTTTCTTAATATTTTTTAAAATAGTTTTCTAAATTATTAAATAAATATTTTCTAATTAATTAAGAAATTAATCTCTGAATAAATAATATAAAGGACTTTCTTAATTAAATTTAAAACTTTTTATTTAATTTTGAAAGTAGTTTCCTTTTAATATTAGAAAAAAAATTTCTAATTAAGGAAAGTTAATTTCTAATTAGATCATAATGTCTTGTTAATTTTTGAAAAAAAAATTTCTAAATTATAACAAAAATTATTAAAAATTATTTTCAATTAAATTTTGTTAACCGATAAGTTATTACAAATCAATAAAATGCATGTAACTTAATCGATAAGTTATTAAAAATCGATAAAATGCAATTAATTGTTGTCCAAATTTATGAAAAATGTACGAAGCTCGAGTTATTTTACACATGAACTTTTTTTTCGTTCTTCCCTAATTGCATGAAATATTTTTGTTATTTTCTTTTGGTGATGTTTTTCGATTACCCATCCTTTCTCGCTGTGTTCAACTAGATATGCATTGAGGTGAAAATATTCTTAATATCCTTTGCTTTGCTTTTCTTTTTTCCTTTTAAAAATTTTAAATATATTATTAATTGTCACAATAATTTGCTCTTCATATTTTTATTAATTACAATCCAATGATCTAATAGATTAATGTGTGATCTCTCGGTTTAGTCCTTTAAAAAATGCTGAGCAAGTTGACTCTTTCGGATAGTCTTGAAGAAGATCGTTAAGTTGTTGAAAAATGTAATAAGCTCTTGCCGAATTTGTCAAATGATTGACTTATCTTCTTTGTTTCGCAGATGATATGATACTATTTTCTGAAGCCCCAGAGGACAAATGCGGGAAATCCTGGATTGCATGGAACTTTTTTGTGCTGCGTCTGGGCAACGAATTAGTAAGAACAAAACGAAAGTGTATTTTTCTCCCAATGTTCATCCCACTGTCTGCGATAATATCTCTTGATTATTAGGTTTTGCTTAAACAATGAATCTTGGTAGGTATTTGGGGGTTCCTTTACTTCATAAGAGGGTCACTAAAAAGACATACTCCCATATTTTGCAAAGAGTTCAAGATCGTCTCTCAGGTTGGAAAGCCGAAGCATTATCTATGGTTGGAAGAATGACTTTATGCCAATGTATTGGGTGCCTTTCCCCTATACACAATGCAAACCGCTAAAATTCCTGAAGGACTACTTTCGGAGATTGATAGTTACTGTAAACAGTTTCTATGGGGTACAACTAGCGACAGGCGTCGAATGCACCTAGTATTTTGGAATCAGGTATGTTGTCCCAGATGCTCCGGGGGACTAGGGTTAAAGAACTTGGAGGCTATGAATATTGCTATCCACATGAAGCTTGGCTGGTCACTATTCAAGGAACCTAGGAAGCTTTGTAACTAGGTTCTTCGTGCCAAATATAACTTGGATAAGGGAGTCCACATGGAGTTGGTAGCTAGACCAGATTCGTCCCCGCTGTGGCGTAGTATTTGCGCTAACTTTCCTAAGTTAGAAGCAGGTGTTATTTGGTTGGTGGGTAATGGACAACAGGTAAGATTTTGGTACAATAATTGGGTACATGGGGTGTCTGGAAATTTACTCTCTCATGCTATTATTGTGGTCCCTGCAGAACAGTTAGAGAAGAAAGTTTGTGATTATGTTGACCTATAGGAGAGCTGGTCCTGGGATGAGTTCAGTAGGTTTCTACCCCAAGATATGATTTTAATCATTGCTGCGACTTTACTGCCTCATACCTCTCAGGAGGCAGATCGACTATGTTGGTCATTAGAGCCTGGTGGTTGCTTTTCTACTCGTTCAGCCTATCGTCTACTTCAACAACCACTGTAGTCGCCGAGGACAAGGACCTAGACCTTGATTTGGGATTGGAAGGGTCCTCTCCGTATTCAAACTCACTTATGGTTGGTAGCAAAATCACAACTAATGACTAACGGCCGGCGATTCCAGCTCTTCCTCACGAATACTCCAACTTGTTCTAATTGCCCACACCATGAAGAAACCTTAGCCCATGTATTCAAAGACTGTTGGCATGTACGTAGGGTATGGAATATACTTGTCGAGGTCAAGAGGCAGTACTCTTTTTATTGTAGTGACTTTACAACTTGGTTTGAGAGTAATCTAACTAATGATTATGGGATCCAGAGCAATAGCTCCTGGCCTTTAATTTTTGGAATTGTGCTATGGAAACTGTGGGAATGACGAAATGAACGATGCTTCCATCCCAACTCAGCTACTGTCCATCAAATAAAAGAAACTTCATTCCTACGTTCAGGAGGTGATTATGGCCCAAATTTTGCATAGTGTTGTCTCTCCCCACAATCTGTTTCAAGGGCTACGAGTAATAGATGTTAGTTAGCAGAAACCCCGAGAGGATTAGGTCAGTTTGAACACTAATCGATCTTCTAAAGGTAACCTAAGCCCAGCTACAGCTGGAGAACTGATCAGAGGTGCTAGTGGTCGTCGGCTGGTGGGCTTTGGTGCTAACTTGGAGTTCTGCATGTCTTGGCAGGCAAAATTATGGGCAATTTATCACAACTTACACCTCGCATGATTACATGGTTAATCCAGAGTGGATATGGTCTATAGATTCAACATTGGTGATTTCTTTCATTTCTAGTGAACATCATCAGATGGTAAATACTATGGTGTCAGTTATCAAAAAATTCCTTTCTCGGAACTGGAAAGTGCGAGTGCACTATATATATCGAGAGAGTAATCGTTGTACAAATTGGTTAGCTAATCACAGCTACAGCTTGCCACTAGGAGTCCAATGATTTTATGAGGTCATGGGTGAAATTTTCTTCTTACTATTAGCAGTCTCAGTTGGAGTTAGTTGGTCTCCCTCGTATAACACACATTTAATTCTTCCTTGGACTTAGGCCCGATACATATATCAAACAAAAGAAAAAAGTACAGAGTCAAACCAACTAACGCACGAAAAATTTCAAAGGGATTTGTGTGACAAGACTTAATATGCACCGTATGAACGAGATACTGTCACTGTCTTAGATATGATTTGCAATGATTCGTACAGGACATAAATAATTAGGCTCGAGAAGCAAAAAATGAAATATTCCAAACAAATCCGAACTTACGTACTACATACGTTTGACACGACGAGCACCCGTGCATCAAGAAACAAAGTTCGTAAACCGATCAACAAAAACTAGAAATATGTTTAAGCCTGAAAACCTCAATTCAACAGACACAAGAAAAATGACTCTATAGAGCAAAGCATCGCCACCGCCTATCAAGAACCCAATTCTGCGAATAACAGCTCCGCGATGATGGTGATGACATGCAACCATAGTTTTCAAAGCCAAGTGATCGACATGCAAGCGATACATAACTGGCAGGAACATAACGTTCGTTACCATTACAGACTTCACCTGCATCAACTCTAACTTGCATGGTTCACTTGCCCTTCTTGGCAGCAGATTTTGTCACCTTGGCTCCTGTAGGATCCTTCTTCTCAACGCTCTTGATGACTCCAACTGCCACAGTCTGACGCATGTCCCTCACAGCAAAACGCCCAAGTGGAGGATACTCTGAGAAGGTTTCCACAACCATGGGCTTGGTGGGAATCATCTTAACAAATCCAGCATCACCGTTCTTCAAGAACTTGGGCTCCTTTTCAAGCTCCTTGCCGGATCGCCTGTCAATCTTGGTGAGGATCTCAGCAAACTTGACTGCAATGTGAGAGGTGTGGCAGTCAAGGACAGGTGCATAACCGTTTCCAATCTGACCAGGGTGGTTCATGATGATAACTTGGGAGGTGAAGTTGGCTGCCTCCTTGGCAGGATCATCCTTAGAGTTTGAGGCAACATAACCACGCTTGAGATCCTTCACAGCAACGTTCTTCACATTGAACCCAACGTTGTCACCAGGAAGAGCCTCTTGGAGAGCTTCATGGTGCATTTCCACAGACTTAACTTCAGTGGTAAGTCCAGATGGGCCAAAGGTGACAACCATACCAGGCTTGAGGATACCAGTTTCAACACGACCCACTGGCACAGTTCCAATACCACCAATCTTGTACACATCCTGAAGTGGAAGACGGAGGGGCTTGTCTGAAGGCCTCTTCGGCTCATTGATCAAGTCAAGGGCCTCAAGAAGAGTAGGACCCTTATACCAGTCAAGGTTGGTGGACCGCTCGATCATGTTGTCACCCTCAAATCCAGAAATGGGGACAAAAGGGATCTTATCAGGGTTGTAACCAACCTTTTTCAAGTAGGATGAAACTTCCTTAACAATTTCATCATACCTTGCCTTGGAGTACTTAGGAGTGGTGGCATCCATCTGTTGATAACACAATAGTACATCTTAGATACAATCGTACTACAAAATAGGCTTAAAATAACTACACCTCAGATACAATCGTACCACAAAATAGGCTTAAAATAACTATAGTATCACAAAACAAACCTTGTTGCAACAGCAGATCATTTGCTTGACACCAAGAGTGAAAGCAAGCAATGCATGCTCGCGGGTTTGACCGTCCTTTGAGATACCAGCCTCAAAACCACCCGTGGTAGAGTCGATGATGAGAACAGCACAATCAGCTTGGGAAGTTCCAGTAATCATGTTCTTGATAAAGTCACGATGCCCAGGGGCATCAATGACAGTGCAGTAGTACTTGGTGGTCTCAAACTTCCACAAGGCAATATCAATGGTGATACCACGCTCACGCTCAGCTTTGAGCTTGTCAAGCACCCAAGCATATTTGAAGGACCTCTTGTTCATCTCTGCAGCTTCCTTCTCAAATCTTTCAATAACACGCTTGTCGATACCTCCAAGTTTGTAGATCAAGTGACCTGTGGTGGTGGATTTTCCAGAGTCGACATGGCCAATGACCACAATGTTTATGTGAACCTTTTCTTTACCCATTTCGAACTCTTTTTCTGTCATAATAACAACAATTGTTACTCTATATTACTTTAGACATTCCCAAAACAAAACGAAACAAAAGATCATTGAAAAAGAATATTATAGAAAACGATCTAAAGAAATGATCATTAGGTAAAAATATTTTCATCTTAAACATATGGCAGTGCAGAGATGTATAGATCACATAAAAGGGCAAACAAAGACGAATAAGCACTCAATTCAAAGAGTCAATACTCATGTTTGAGTACTATGGTGGATTAATCGATGTAAGGAGCATTTTAACAAGTTAAAAGCCAATCAGTATCGACATGAACCGAGAAAAAATGGACCACTGAAGAAACAATCGAATCTAATGTTTAAAAAATCTACCAAATCTGACGCAAATATAAGATAATATCCAATCAACCATTCGAAAAAGCAAAGGAAGACATAAAGATCGAAATGAAGAATCAAAAGCATAGAAAGATTAAATAATACTACCAAACTACGCTTGTAATTCCCTTACAAGATCACACAAATCGACAAAAGCAGATATAATAAGGAAGGAAACTCGAAGAAAGAATCGAACCTCAAGCACGGAGAGAGAAAAAGAAAGCAGTTCACTATACCCCAGCCGCAAGCGACGAACGACAACGGAGAGTGAGAGCGTCGAGGTCTTGAAAGATTTATATGGTGACACTGGCATGGTCTTAACCTAAAAAAGTAACGCTAAGCGCCTGAATAACGACGTCGTGTCGGCCATTCAACAAATCATTTAAAAGGTCTCTACGATTAGTTGTTAATTTAATTCGTTATGTTATTATATAATTTTAATGTATAAATAAATAAAGAAAATTTTAAATTTTGTAATTAAATTATAAATAAAAATTAAAATTTTGTAATTAAATTATAAATATTTTTAAGTTTGTAATTTTCTATATTATTATATAATTTTAATGTATAAATAAATATGATAATTTTAAAATTTTATAATTAAATTATAAATATTTTAAATTTTTAATGGATATCTTATTAAAAAGGTTTAAATATGTTATATTAAAAATATATATGTTAGAATATAATAAATGAATAAGTCAAATTAGTAAGTAAAAATTTGGGATAGAAAATTTAAAAATTAAGAAAATTTATAATGTAATGTGCATGTTATAAATGTATAAAATATATAAACTAAATAAAAAATTCAAACAAAATAAGCTTAAAATAAATAAATACTGTGTAATTTAATATTTTGTAATAAGATTATTAATATCTAAATCTTTAATTTATAATAATAAAAGAATCATGACATAATTATTAAAAATATATAAATTTAATATAAAAAAGAATGGCTAAGTTTAGTTAGTAAAATATGGAATGAAAAAAAAAGCAAGGGATGAAATACAATCATTCATCCTATAGAAAACTTAAGAATATATAAGTTATGATGTAAAAAATGGATTAGTAAAATTATTTATTTGAGTGGTAAAATTTTAAAAATGTAAAATATTTTGTTATTAATTAAATATTATAGTTAATTAAGGTTAAAAAATTCAATAACTTAATTTAATATGTTGTGAAAAAATTATAAATATTAAATTAATTAATATAATAAAAAAGCTCTAACATCTTATATTATTTAATTTATAAATGAATATTGTGCAATTTTAAAATTTGCAATAAAATTATCAATATTTAAATTTTTAATGTATATTAAGAAAGGAATTATGATAGAAATATTTAAAATATATAATTTAGAATACTAAAAATAAATAATTAAAATTAGGTTGTAAAATTTTAAATGTATATTAAGAAAGGAATTAATATAGAAATATTAAAAATATATAAGTTAGAATATTAAAAATGAAAAATTAAATTTAGATTGTAAAACTTTTGGAATGGAAATTTTTAAAAAGTAGGAAATGTAAATTGTGATGTATTCTTTGTAAATGGATAGAATATAGAAAGTAAATAAAAATGTAAAAAATGTAATTAAAAAGTAAAATTTGATATCATCAAAACTTTTTTTAGATAAATATTTAACAATTTTTTTCCTAATTTAATTTAAATTACGTATTATCAATGCCACATAATTTTTTCTCATTCTAACCTAAATTAAGTATTTTCAGCCACGAGTGTGTGAATTATGAAGTCACGCCCGTATGTGACTTCATTGAGTTAATTAAAGTTAAAATAAGAGAAAAAGTTTACAAAAATTTATTGGTGGTAAGTGACCGGTGAGTTAAGAGTTTTTAACCTAACTCTTAAATCACGTCGTAGCCCCCAGACGTTCAATCATCCTCTTCTTCTCCCCAGTTAAAATCATCTTGTCCGAATCTTTATGGGATTTCAGCTATTCTTATCGTCGTCTTCAACTCTGTCAGCCGCGTCCCTTGGAAATTGCTAATTAGGTCATCTTTAAACATATTTCGTAACATTTAGTAAAATGTTTAAGTAAAATATGCTTCGATGCTTCGTTCTTATACTGCTAACTATTTTAATAGACTTGTTAAGTTTATCGTATGATTTTGTTGTTTTTTTTTTCATGAAATGATGTATGCATTGGTGCTTCAAGGCAAAACCTTCTGTGCTCTTTATGCTTAATTGTCTTTAACTGCCACATTTAGAAGAAAATAACATCCTTTTTTATATTTGTAATATGATATATTAGATGTAGACTTAGCTATTCTATTTGCACTAAGCTTTTCTTTTACACTGAACAACGATTCATAGATCTGATTACAAAGAGATACTGAGTATTGTGCTGTGCGGAAACGTGAATAAATGCGGAGTAAAAATAAAACAGCAACAAAAGAACACCAAGATTTTTATACTGATTCGGCAATGCCTACGTCCAGTTGAGAGACGACTGAGCATTTCACTATAATCAATGAGAGCATACAATGGTGTTTGTCACTCAATTTCCCAAGAGACCCAAAATTAACCCACTCCTATTATAAAAGAGAAAACAAAAAAATATATAAATAATTTTTTCTCTCTCCCTCTCACTGTTCTTCTCTCTCCTTTCTCTCGAAAATTTTGCTCTCTCTCACTAGCACTCTTGTACTCTCCTTTCACAACAGAAATGTTGCTCTCCTTGTGCTATCTCAATTATCCTCCTTCGTTTGCTTCTATTTATAGAGAATTTCATGGGTGTGAAAGCCTCCAGCTACACCACCGAAATCCTTGGAAAACAAACCACCATTGTTGAGCCACCATTGTTGATCACCGAAAGTAGCTTCCATTTCTGACTTTATAAGCTTTCATTTATGACTTTCTTTGAGCCAATATTCAATAATCTCCACCTTGGCTCAAATCTTCGAAGTGAAATTTTCAATAGTCGTCTCCCAATCCCCTACGAGATAATCAACAAATCTTACAAATGCCAATCAAGTTTAAGTAATGCTTAAACTTGAGTAACGAAACTAGTTTTGTCAACATATCAGCAAGATTGTCAATGGTTCCAATCTTCTAAAGAAGAATATCTCCCTCATCAATAATCTCACGAACAAAATGGAACCTCACATCAATGTGCTTTGTACGTGCGTGATGAACTTGATTCTTTGCTAAATAAATAGCACTCTGACTGTCACAACGAACATCCACATGGTCCTGATGGACCCCTAAGTCATCAAGCAACCCTTGAAGCCAGATGGCTTCTTTAATAGCTTTT
>JANZLD010000237.1:31456501-31470721 GCA_026413575.1 Erythroxylum carthagenense | reverse complement strand
TACACAATTCAACCCCCCCTTCTCGTGCATTCTTATATCGTATTTTAAGCTTTGTAATAACGTGTGATTCACTTCATTTTGTGCATGCAAATAACATTTGTCTTGGCTATTCCCTTCTGTCAGTTGAGAATATAGTATATTTGAGTTTTCGATGAATTATTATCTTCATTATTAAATGATTCAAGTTTGACATTATAAAACATTTTGATATCGTATACAAGTGATAAGATAAAAATTATTTCATTTTTCATTTTAATCTTTAATTTTATTATTATTTATTAAAGGATGTACTCCACTGCTAGAAAATATTAAATCTAATGTGAATTCTTGGCAGAGCAAACACCTTTCATAAGAGCCAAGATAACACTCATTATTTCAGTTTTGAGTAGTTTGCACATTCACTGACGAGCACACATTGTCCTACTAAGGAAGATTATTAGTAAGGAAGATTATTAATGAAATTGATAGGTTGATGAAAGTTTTCTATGGTCTAACAATGTTGAAATAGGAAAAAAGGAAAAAAGTTAAATAGAGTGAGATCACTTTCCCAAAGAAATAAGGAGTACTAAGCACCACTTCTACTTCAACAATGCAAAAAGTGTTACTTAGTAAGAGAATATGGAGGTTGTTTTAAGATAAAGAAGCTCTTTCGAAAAAATGGGCCCATGAAATTCATTTTAAAATTCTCAAATTTTGGTAGCTTGCCATTTCAAATCAATTCTCCTACTCTTTCAAACAAACATTGAAAGTAAGGCATTTGATTTACCCCCATATCAAACACAAAGTTAATGGAGGAGAAAATACATAGATATGGTTCGGTAATTGGCTTGCAACGAGTCCACTCATAAACAATCCAATGTTTTTTCATTTAAGAAACAGATTGCCAGTGGAGTCAAGAGTCTCTGATTTAATTTAAAATGGTGAATGGCATGGCAATTTTAGGGGTTTCTGCACACTATTGGCGCACCTTCCTCAACTAGAGGATACGGATAAAGAAGATGAAATCTACTGGTCTCCAAATCTGCAAGGAAAATTTACAAATAAATACTATCGTAAGGTATTCATAAATGAAATAATAGAGGCTCCTTGGTACAATCTAATATGGCATAACTCAGTAAATCCAAAAGCCTCCTTCATTACTTGGCTAGCAATCAAAAACAAGTTTAGGATTAAATGTAAATAGTTTAGGCCTGCTGAGACATCATGTGTTCTATGTCATAATGGTAATGAGGATAGAAACCATTTATTCTTTGCTTGTGAATACAGTAAATCCATATGGAGCAAGATTCTATACATGGTGGATATAGTTAATCATCCCTGTGAATGGGAGAATACCTTGAGGTGGTTCATCAACTACTCCAAACCTGAAAAACAAAATGCAATCCTACTGAAATTGGCATTCATCACTACCATATACATGATATGGAAAGAGAGAAACTGTCGTATATACAAATAAATGGAGGAAGACAAGTACCAGGTAGCTGAAAAAATCGTGAATTGGATTAGAGCTACAATGTTAGCCAAACGAGTTGACCAAATTCTACTGGTTACTATAAAAGCTAAATGGCACATAGGAATGGGTGTTTTGCACATGTAGATTCTGAGATTTGTTGTTAGCTTTCTAACTTTTATATTAAAACTACCGATCGTGATAGATACTCGTAATTAGCTGAAAATAGATAATCTTTGTAATATTGTAGTAATTTTTGCTATAGTAATCAAAATTTTCATTCATTTTCAAAAAAAAAAAAAAGAGAGGATGAATCATATCTTGATTGAATTTACTCTTTTTGAATAATTGGATCTTTTATTTAGGCCTAAAGTCCAAGAGATTGAAGAAGAGTGATTAATTGTATTGAATAAATTAGGTTATTCTGCATAGTAATTAGTGGTGTCTAGTGGTGTATTACTTGCTTATAAATATATATATATTTAAAAATTATATCATATTTTAATCTTTATTGCATGAATTAACTTATAATAAAGGGTAATTTCTTCTTTATAACTTATATTACCTTATAATAAATAGTAATTCCATGCCTGCTTTAAATAATAATACATTATAAATTAAGAATATTATGATATATGCGAATTTACTTTCACATATATTGGATAATATTTTGTTTAATATTAGAATTAATAAATGTGCAATTTTAATATTAAAATCTTAATGTGTATATATTTCTAAACAATTAAAATTTATTAATAATTAATTTTCTTCGATGATTTTGATTTTGTTAATGAATATTTTTAATTAGATATTAATGTCCACAAATTTCAAAATGACTAAAAACGCATGCAGCGTTAAGAATATTTTAATATATATTTATTAAATGTAAAATTTTAATATTATTAATATTTAATGTGTAAATATTTTAAAATAATAAAAATTTACTAATAATTAACCATCTTCAATTATATGAATTTATTTGTAATTTATAATTAGACATTTATAATTTTTAAATTTTAACATTGATTAATTTATTATATGTTTTAAAGTTATAAAGTTATTTTTACATGTCAAATCTAGGTATAAGATATATCTTAATGATATATAATTATATACTAATTAAATTAATGCTTTAAAAATTGCAGATTCACTTGCCTAACGCAATTTGATGGACGTCTCAGTTTAAGGATGAGATCCTTTGTCCCTACTTTGTGTGTGCTACTTCTTCTTTGCTACAAACTTATCTGTATTTTATTTATTTAATTTATTTATTGTGAAATTTGTAACCGGGAGAAAATGACAGAGAATAGAAATGGAGAAGATGCAAGAGAGGTTATCGTTCCCAGTTTAGGCCTGCCTGTTGATAATTAATGATAATCGAATCCACAACCCAAAATGTTGAATGCAAAACTTTAAGATAAGGTGAGTTGGTAAGGGGTTCTTTTAGTTTAAGTGAGGTTGTAGACAGGGACAGAGTCAGACTTAACTCTAAGAGGGGGTCGGGGGCTAACATCTAAATGTAAAAAAATAATACAATTATATAATATTATTAATAAATAATCAAAAAAATATTTGAAAAGGGGCCACTTATGTAAAAAATAATACAATTATATAATATTATTTTTTAAAGGGGATCATTTATATTTATAATTTTAAAAATTTTAATTATATAAGTAATTTTAAAAAAAATGAAATGGGGGGCCATGGCTCTCCTCCCTTATAACATGGCTCTCCTCCCTTATAACATGGCTCCGTCTTTGGTTGTAAGCTTAAACTGTCCTCGTGTATATAGCCGTTTAAAGCTTGAAACTAGAGCTTTATCTGTCACAAGGAATCTATCCGGTTCGAGCGGAGATTAATCTTAAAGTAAATAATTTAAAAGTGTCTTTTTATAATTAAGACTCTCCTAAAATATTAAAAAAATAGTAAATGCAACTTGCGTGTCCCACTCGCACATCACTGCCCTTTACCTCTTACATAGTAAAACGACATTCCTAACTCCCCGTCTTCCTTCCCCCTCTCTAGTCCCTCCGAGTTCTCCATCTAAGGGTTTCGTTGCCCTAATTGCAAAATTAAACAGCCTCAATCTGAAATTCCTTTTGGATTTCTTCTGTCGAATAGTGTTGGAGGTTGATTTCGGAGACGGAGATGATATATACGGCAATTGATAACTTCTATCTGAGCGACGAGCAGCTGGAGAACTCACCGTCAAGGAAGGATGGGATTGATAAAGCAACCGAAACTACCCTCAGAATCTACGGCTGCGATCTCATCCAAGAAAGCGGCATTTTACTTAAACTGTATGCCTTCTCTTCTCAATACTTTTTGTTTTCATCAACAAATTAATCACTGCCTATTATTCCTTTTCCAAATTTTGTTTGCAATTTTCCACTTTATAAAGCTTGTTATGTTCTTAATTACAGGCCTCAGGCTGTCATGGCCACCGGTCAAGTGCTGTTCCATCGTTTCTATTGCAAGAAGTCGTTTGCACGCTTTAATGTCAAGGTTCTTCTTCATATTCTCCATTTCGGTTTTCTAGGGCAACCGTTTTTGGGGTTTTTTTTTAAAATTTTTCCTAACGTTTGTGTTTCTGTAGTTGCATTTTTTTGTTGGTTTAATGAGATGTTTTCTGAAGCTTTATTGTATCGTATTAGTTTTTGTTTAATTGATATAATACAAAATCTAAGTTACGTCTGTTAGCTGGTATTTATGATGTTATAATTTCATGTAGAAAGTTGCCGCGAGTTGCGTGTGGCTTGCATCTAAACTAGAGGAAAGTCCTAGGAAAGCCCGACAAGTCATCATTGTCTTCCACAGGATGGAATGTAGAAGAGAGAATTTGCCCATGGAGTTTCTGGACCTGAGTTCAAAGGTTAGAGTCCAAAAATAATGTTAGGTTTACTTAATCCAAATACATATACGTCATTAGGAAAAAAATTAGAAAGGTATGTAGAATTTATTGTTTTCAGGGTCTTGCTCAGACAAATTTGTTTCTGCTTCAAAAGAAGTTTGCAGAGTTGAAGGTGGAATTGAGTAGGACAGAAAGGCATATACTGAAAGAGATGGGTTTTGTTTGTCATGTTGAGCATCCGCACAAATTTATATCGAACTACCTCATGACTTTAGATACACCTTCTGAGTTGAGACAAGAAGCTTGGAATCTTGCAAATGACAGGTACTTATTATGACTGCGTCAAGGTTAATTTTATGCTGCTAGTTATTCTATACATTATACCTTGATATCATTTTCTTAAAGTTGGCTTTTATCAATTTAGGCACGTAGATTCATATAATTTTGTTCTAGGTACCAACACCTATTGAAAAAAAGTACAGTGTGTTATAAGATGATGATAGAGCCATTTAAAATTCAGTTATCTGCAACTTATCAATTCTTTTAGTCTTTTTTTTCTGCCTCTATATCATACTGGACACTCATAATACTTCGTGGCTTAAGTATTTTACTAATTTTATGTTCCATATCTCAAGGCCTTCAACTGTTATGCCTAAAACCGCTAAGAATTTAGCCATTTTCTATCAAATATGACTTGATTATTGACATTAAATTTGATCAGAGGTAGATTCTTACTTGGTTGCAGTTGTTTTTTTTTTCCTTTTGTTGAAGTTTTTGTACTATTGAAGGCATTGAATTTCTGTTGTTATGTCATTTTGCATATCTTGCTAACAAGTTGTATCATTTGATGGTTTTGAGTTCTACTTTATGTTCTTCTTGAAGTAAAAATTTGCTTTTTCATTTTTTTCCCTATTTGGAGCAGTCTGCGAACAACTTTGTGTGTTCGTTTCAAAAGTGAAGTTGTGGCTTGTGGAGTTGTATATGCTGCTGCACGAAGGTTCCAAGTTCCACTTCCTGAGAATCCACCTTGGTGGAGGGCATTTGATGCAGAGAAATCTGGGATCGATGAAGTTTGTAGAGTTCTGGCTCACCTGTACAATCTTCCCAAGGCGCAGTATATATCAATCTGCAAGGATGGTGATTTTTCTTTTTCCAATAAGTCTTCAGATTCACAATCACAAGCCATTCCAAAGGTAATTATTATTCCTTGTCCAGAAATTTTTACGAGTAGCTTCTGTAGTTAATTTGTTTGTTTCTCCAGAGTTTACCTATTATCAGAAACAGAATGCTGTTTAAGCATACACGTTTCCACTAAGTGAAGCAACCTGATGCCCGTGATACACAAGGAATATCAAGTGCAAGGGTTTTGGAGATCTCCCATATCCATTAACAAGAAATAGAATATTTAAATACCGGTTGAAATTGATGCACTCAGGATGAAGTTTCTCTCTATTTGTTCAGGAAAATCCACAGGCCACCTCACCGACCAATAATGATGCTACAGTTACCAAGTCAGCTGTGGCCACAGTTAGTGTGGAATCTGGCGGATCTAAGGGTGCGATACTGAAAGTGGCCTTAGACAAGTTGAAGGAATCCAGGAAGAGTGATGATGAATTGAAATCTTCCGGGGGAGAGGCAAGAGAAGAGCCCATTTCGAGGTCCAAGACTGAGCAAAGAACAGAGGCAAGTGATAGGAGCAAGGAGAGGGAGAGGGAGAGGGATAGGGACAGGGACAGGGAAAGGGAAAGGGATAGAATGAAGGGCCAGGATCGTGATAGGGGCAGAGAATTGGACAGGGAAAGAGAGCAGGAAGAGGCTGAGAGGGATAGGGATAAATCCAAGGATCGAGGACATCGGTCAAAGGATAGAGGTAAAGAATCGTGGTTCTTATTTGGTGGATCTATAGCTTCATGTTCCTTGTATGTTAAAGTTTCAGGATTTAAAACGACTGCAGTTGTCCTTAAAAGATGTGTAAATATATGAGCTGTTTTAATTGCAGGGTATCCAGAGAAATCACGCCATCATTCATCCCGGGGTATGCTTCAATATCTACAATTTATTAGCTAGCTTATTTTCATGTGCATCTAGGTGTCGATTATAGTGTCTAAACCATTCTTTTTTCCCAGATCGTAACTACCACAGTTCCTTGTATTCTTCAAGGGAGAAGGATCGCCATAGGCATCATTCCTATTCCTAAATTTACGACTGTACCACAGTTCCTTGTATTCTTCAAAGGAGAAGAATCGCCATAGGCATCATTCTTATTCCTAAATTTACGACTGGAGAACATAATCTTCCCGCCAAGGTTTCCAAACGGCTAGGAAATGGTTGGTTGGGATATGAAGCATCATTTGTTTTGACATTTTAAATATGAATCTAGTGCTGCCTCTCTCGATCTCTTTATCCCAAGTAACAACAGCTTACCCCACTTGGAGCTAGCTTTTGAAACAATGATGATAGCAATGATTTATGACATTCCTCATTTTCCTTATTCGTTAGTGTCCAAAACAATTTCTCATTTGGATGACGATGATTCGTCCTAATCAAAGGAATTGCACTACATTCTACTGTAAATAGCATAATATAAATTCTTCACGACCATATTGGTAAAGTTGAAATACGACATTCTACTCGCATCTTATATGAAAAGGACAATGATTTAATTTAATTTGGATGCCAGTTTTCTTAATCTATTTCTTTGTTACTCGACACTTCTCATAATTATGTTATAGTTTTTATCTTTTATTTCTATGTAATAATAAACTAATTTCCTTTGTATTGGTGAAGCTTAAAAATTATGTACTGGAATTACTATTTAAAATTATGGAATTTTAAACTTGTTATTTCAAATATAATATGAAGTATTGGTTTTATTTTTAATTTATATAAAGAATTATACGGAAACAAAGTAAAGGATATAAGTGCTTGATTAGTTGGCATGGGAAGAGAGGAAATAGTAAAAAATGAAAAAGGATGGTTGGTAATATATTATAATTGAATGAACAATATTTTTATACTCCCTTTTAGGACAATCATGTATATCTATTTTTATTTTTTACCATATTCATTATAAATCTTATTATCATTATTGAAATACAAATTGAATTGTAGTTGAATAAAAATTAATTTTAGTAAATATAGATAACTATTTTAGATCATGTGTATATATGTAAAATTTGCAATTCATAATTGTAAATTGGTATCAATACCTCTCCATATTGATATGGGTACAAATACTAATGAAAAAGAATTGTTGTAATCTTTCAACTCGCAACTGGCGCAAGGAAAGACAAGCAGGCGCGTGACGTATTTACTCAATGCTCAATAAAATTGTGGGGAACCTACCGTTGTATTAAGCCAAGCATAGTCTGACTCTGAGCTGATCGCAGAGGAGACCTCACTTTGAAAATTAGTTTATTTGTTGGATCAGCGACATACTCTTTTATTCAAACAGATTGCCAACAAATGATATTCTTGAATTTATGACTTGGCAATAACAACATATTCTTTTACTCAAACAGATTGTCCCCAGTCTGAGGTTTGATGAAGCTTTAAACACCTGACCTAACTTGGTTCAATCTTAATTTTTTATTTTTAAATTAAAATCAAAATCATTTTATTTACAAACATTGGGCTTTGAGGTAAGTGGGCTAGAGCCGAATTCACGTGTGACAAGATAAAAATAAAATTATTTTATTTTTTAAAACTTTAAAATTGCTTAAATTTTATAATATAATTAATGCTTAAACATGATAAAATATAAATAACTTTGATCACTTTTAGTTATTTCTCTTGAGCTAATTTTAAACTAGTTTATCTCAATCATCATAATTGCATATGTGTTCAATATCTAATAATATCCACAGAATACGTCGAGAAATTTTATAACGATTATAGAGAAGGTTAGATAAAAGAAAGTAACAACTCTTTTAGAGTTTAAGTCTAGTTATGATAAGTTTTAGATCTTTTATTTACACTTTAGTTAGAATTAAAATTAATTTTAATTAAATATTAATTAATTCTAAATAAGATTTAATATCTTATATTGGTCTTTATACATTAAACATCTCATATTTAATCATAAAGTTTCTTAAACTTTGCGATCAAGACTAACTTAAATTCAAACACCTTTTTTTCTCTTCAACTTGTTTTTTGTATGTAACTTGTTAGGTTTTTAAATATATTGGCAATTAATATAAATTATATTTAGGAGTAGATAAATTAAACTCCTTTAATTTATTTTTAATTTTCTAAATAAAAAATTAATATCCATAAATCAAGATTGACGTCTAATAACATATCATGACTATCCATATATTTAGAAATGTCAAAGTGATTTTGATTATCTTTTTTTATGCATTAATTTTTCGTATAATTCAATCATTTCATCATGTAATTTTTTGATTATATATAAAGTATGTAATTAATGTCTGTTTGAGTCCAAACATATTAATTATCATCATTAGTAATTGATTTTATTAATGAAATTTAAAAATTATTTTCAAAGTGTCATTTCACTTTGGCTAAAGATTTTCTGAATCAATATGAATTGAGAATAATGGAACATTGTCCTTAGTCACTTTAGGATGATAAATCATTAGTTACTGAACTACTTCCACATAGTTCATGCTATATTCAATAAATACGAATTAAGTTATCCCAGACTAGAATAAATTATAAATAGTTTCAAAACATAACAATCGCTATTTAAGATGCTTTAAAGATCTCAAGTTAAAAGATTACTTATATAATTATCATAATAAAATGTTCATAGACACACAAGTAATGTTATAAATGAAATTCTCATGGAGCCAGTTCAACGAACTTGTTCTCTAATAACCACTAATATGTTTGCTTAAGTATCTATATATTTTAGTTTATAAAATTGACTACTTCCTTCATAGGAAAGAAACATAATGTTTGCTAGTCCTTTTATGCTTTATTTATATCTAGTCTTAAAATAATGACTATAAACGATTTAAGGATAATACATAAATGAAATATTAATCTAATAACTGTGATCTCTTTATAATGTCGTCCCAATGCATATTTACCTCTTAGGCTTTATCATATAGGAAAGATAAAGAATTATTTCACTAAACTATAACCAACCTATTTGCTATAGAACATAAACTAACAATCTCGCATTTGCATTGAACTAATTGTTTAAGTATCTTATACAAAATAAGTATATGACAATCATACTACCACTAGGATAATAGTTTAGGAAGAGAATTTTACAAGATTCTCTATAGTGAGTACTTGCTTAAATCTTATAACTTTCTTTTTAATTATCATTATAATTAAGAAAACTATTTAAATATATACTTGGATCTTTAATAAGATCTTAGCTCGTTTTGTATGATCAATGGCTCCAATGTTTTATAATACATTACTTTTTGAACAATACAAGGAATTATAACAAGTTCATTAAATAACTTTTTGATTCAATTAATTATTTTTACTAAATGAAAATTATATTTTGGATTAATTAGCAATAAATGTTATATTAGAACCTCTCCAATCTCAAAATAATATTATTTTAAACTTAAAAATGATTTACTTCTAAAGCTAATATTCATATACCTTTGAACTCAATCTCAACTCATACAAAGAAAAATAGATATCTTTAATACTTCATATGTATCAGATACCTTAAATACTAAACACCTTCAGTATATGATCCATGTATATGGATTTGGAATAGGTAAACAACTTTCATATATGATAAGTTATTAACTTTTTATATCTAATATAAGTTTTTCTTAGACTATCATATATTTAACAATTAAATATATAAATTTTTAATTCTTTATGATCAACATTTCTCTCCATATTCCTATTGAAGAGGACAACTATTACTCCTACTAAATTTCTTGTAGACATGATAAAACTACAATCATTTCCAAAATAAAATTTTTGAATTTATTATGAAAGTGAATCTTTCAATATCTCAAAACCTTTTAACTATACATCAAATGTATCAACAAAAAACACTAGTTCTAATTGGATGTATTTTCATGAAATTTGGACCTTCCAAAATTTTTTCTTACTCTCACAATTATCTTAAGAACTATTTTTCAATAAGCATACATTGAAACAAATATGTTGTTCAATGGGCTTGTAAAATTATATTAAACCTTTTGGATGTCTCATATCCTTCTATTATCCTATTTAGTTATGAACTTATTGGATAATATATGATTCAACTAAGCATCACATCCAAAATCATTAACTTTGATTCTTTCAAAGTCTTACCATTCTATATCTAATATAGAATCTTCTTAATTGATTTAATTGGAACTACTGAAGGTAAGTTACTGTATTAGGCATAACTATAAAAAAATATTGCTCATACAAAATCTTATATTATGATTTCCTCCTCACTCAATCAATACTGTTATGAAATGTAGTTATAGAGATATTCACCAGAGAATCTCATTCCTTATAGATAAAAACTGATATCTCACAATTTCAATCTGGTCAAATTTCTTCGACATTCTTAATGTTAAATTTATACTTACATTTAAATAATTTGAATTTTTCAAATTTTAACTCAATATTTCATTTAATATGTATGAATCTATCATATGAAGTCACCATCAAATATAATAAAATACAAGTACTATCCTTTTATGAATTGTTATTACATTTCATACATCATATGTATAAGATTTAACAATTTAATACTATCATCCTTTTACCAAAGGTTGGTTCAACGATTCTTCAACCCAATAAGTCTCACAAGTTTCATGTAATTCATAATAAAAAAAGATACATGTCCTTAAATATAAATTTTTCATTACCAATATATTGATTTAACCAACATGGAATAAAAGATTAGTTTCGATTATCTTACTTTGTATTCTTGCCATGTCTTATCATGTTAAATATTTTAATAATGATGAATCTAAATTTAGTATCAAATATTTATAAGCATAGATTGTAAATACATATGATTTCTATCATATCATATATTGGCAAGAAAAGTTGTTCAATTATTTTTCCTTTTGATAATAACTATTATCATATTTAAGCCAATGCCTTCAATTATAATCCTTATTTATACTTTTAGTAGGCTAAATTGACTGAAATAATTCCATCAAGGTTTTATACCTTTTATCTCTACTCTATGCAACCTCTTATATCATGCTATCATGGTGTTAAATACATAGTACATGTTGTCATTAAAGTTTAATATATTATCCAACTTAAAATGTCATCATATTTTTTCATCTATATGATATTAACATATTTATAAACTTTGATACCAAATCCTCGATAGGGATTAATAGTAAATTTGTATAATATGCATATGAATCTTCTTTATATCTTTAAGAACTCTTCTCAAACATAACCTATGGCTAAGAATTTGGTTCATCAACTCTTTAATATCAATTATACTAAACAAAGGTAATTTCTAATCATAACATGACATAAATATAAGAAAAACAAGTAGTTGTTATATGCCATGATAACCAAATGCTCCATATTTTATTCGAAATAACAACCTTCATTACAATTCAAAAAGATTACTTTAATCTCTCTAGTGGGCTAGATTCCTATTCAAATTTAGTTAATCTTGAGTTTACTCAACAAACCGACTAAACTAAAATTAGGTAGATAACACCTTTATCAATCATATCTCATACAACTTTTAGATCCATTAATACCAAAACATATCTTATATGTTATTCTTAATCCTACCTTTAAATTTATGTGATCATGAGTTTACTCCTCCAATTCATACAAATTTAGTTAAGTAAGATTCATTGTAATATGACTAAATATATTTGGGTCAAAGCATCGTTGAGTTTACTTAACAAGCCTAACAATAAAAAGAACTCTAGTTTATTCTTATAATAAGATAATGCAACAATCATATTCAAAACCTGTACTTAATATTTTAATGAAGGATTTAATTTTATTCGTCTTGTCAAACAAAAAATTATATATAATAATGTCATAAATATAAAACTTGCAATGAAATATATGTCAAAATATATCAAACATATATTAACACCATTCAATTTTTCATGCTAATATATTCAAATAATATGCATGAAATATTAAGTCTTATTTGATTCTAGTTATTAATCTTGGTAATCTAAAATGATGTTTTCAACTCCTTTGATAATTAAATTAGATTAAACCATTAATTTCTAATTGAATTCAATTCCTATCTCAAATAGAAATTTAATTTGATTTGAAAATAATTTTAAAATTCAATAGAAACTATTTTCAATTATGTTGACTATTTTAACAAAATTTAAAGAAACCACTTTTAAAATTAAATCAAACACTATTGAATTTAATTCAGAACTTGTCATTTTTTATTTAGAGATTGATTTCTTAATTAATTATGAAATCTTTTTCTTAAAAAATTAGAAAACTATTTTCAATAGATTAAAGAAAATTTATTTTTCTTAATTAATAAATCACAAATTCTTTCAAATTTAATTCCAAAAAATAATTTCCTAGTAAATTAAAAATATTATTGAAATAAATAAAAATAATTTATAAATAAATAGAATAATAATTTTCTCAATAAATAAAATAATAAATTTAATTTATCTCAATTAAATTTAAATAAATAAAATTTTAATTAAGGAACACCTTTTTTAAATTATTTAAGAAAAGACTTTCCTTAATTTTAAGAAGTCTAATTAATTAATTTCATTCTAATTAAAGTATAATTAATTCTAATTCTAGATTAACTTTTCTTTCTTTTAATAAGGAATCAATTTAATTATTAATCCTAATCATATTTAAAAACAATTTATTCAATTTTAAAATTGAATTTTTATTTTAAAACTCTTTTAAAATTATGTTTAGAAATTAGGCTAAATTAGGAATTACTTTAATCCTTAAGTTAAATAAGTTATCATTTTCTAGATTTAAGTTACACTTAATATGTATCCATACAACTTTTTTCTAGCTTAAAGCTGCACTAACCTTGTTGTCAAACAAGTAATATTTTGTGTTAAGAATACCTTAACTTTAACATAGAATAACTAATTCATATGCCTAAACTCCCTTATCATAGACCTAAAATAGATTAACCTAGTTTTCAAACACATCCATTCTTAATTCTTTGGAAAACCCCTGTCTCCAAACTAAGTACAGTAGCCAACACCTTCCCCTAAACCTATCATTGCCATTATCTTTCTATTGTCACCTGCTGAAGCTACTGCTGCCAATTCACTACCTCTCTAATATCACCTTTATCAAGCCAGCAGCTGTTGCCTTCACCATTGCTAGTCATTTTTTACTATATTTCTCATCACAACCAACTGCCATGTGTCATTTACGAAGCTTCTGTTATCGCTATTCATTTGTTGTCACCATCCTTGAATCTTTGCTGCCGCACTTTACCGTTGCCTCTTACTCACCCAACAACTAAACCATGGAAGTAGTAGCTGCCAACCTCTCAAGCTACCAACACCAGTTTCTTCTTGCCTCACTTTTTTTATATTCAGTTATGTTATATTCACTTCGACCTTTCGAAAAGTTTTCTAGATCTCCTTATCTTTATTCTCCTTATTTGAATTTGATAACCCTAGGAAAAGGTGGAGGGTTAGTTTTAACAACAATTTGGAATTTCACATTTACCTTTAAGTTAGATGAGGTATCCCTTTCTTCTTCAATCTCCTTTCCAATTTGTTCTTAGTGACCCATCGTTGTTGGTCTTCTTTAGGTACTTAAGCTTCCTGATTGGACCAAATTTATACTATAAATTAGGCCGTTTTCTTTAATAATTATGCATTTGTTGACTCCTGATTTATGATTTTTATGCTTATTTTGGTTCCGCACATCGAGTTTTGGTAATTTGCACATTGTCAGTACTTTGTTGTCACTTGTCATTAATTCTGCATAATTTTTATTGGGACAATTGATACTACAAATGGGTTGTATTTTG
>JANZLD010000237.1:31437495-31451364 GCA_026413575.1 Erythroxylum carthagenense | reverse complement strand
AACGACTTAAGGATCATAATTATGGGATTCTTATTACATTTATAGAATAATAATGATTAGGAACTAAATGTAATATGAATCCCATAATTATGATCCTTAAGTCGTTCCTAATCATTATTCTATTAAGACTAGCATATTTTTATTTCTAATGTATATTTATCTCATAAATTTTATTATATATATCTGAATATTTATAAGATAGAAAAATATAGTAAAAATATGCTTAAGATTTCACACAACATGATAAAAGTCACTTAATTTCAAAATCATTTATGTTGAAACAATTTTTGCCTATAATAGAGCAGAGGTAACCAACCATTCTTCGGGCTTATACTTGTGTATGCTTACACAAATCAGGGACCCTACAAAATAGTGAAATATTGGCATCACTTAAAAATGTTGGACTTCCGACCAATGAAGATGATGTTGTTGCTATGATGTGGTTCCTGAATGCTGATGTGGAAGAATATTTTTCTTATGGGCATTTTAGAAATTTTTGTATGTTTGCTCCCCTCTAATCGATTTCATGATGATCCTAAGGGAAATAATTTTCTCATTTTTGCATAATCATAACAAAACTTGGCACATATTTGTCAATTATTTAGTGTCAATATTGCCATTTGAGCAGAAAATGGATGTTTAATCATACTATTTAACTTCTATGTTGGAAGTTCAAGATTGATTGGTTGAATAATTTATATGGCATACTATTTTATTTTACTATTTTGGATGGAAGCTTCTACATCATACGAAGCTCACTAGTATGTCGTTTCTGAGTTGTGAAACTAATAACTATATGATAAGATGGGTTGTGAAACTACCATAGTCCTTTCCCAATGTCCTACATATAATTTAAAAATGGATATATGCTTACATCTTATAATACATACAGAAGCATATGGTTTGAAGTTACTAATGTTGTTTCCATTGCACCACCTGTGGAACTTCATGCTAGGGGTGTTAATGATGAATGATCTAAGTCAAGGTTCCAAGTTCAAGTTCAATTTTCTCTTTATTCTTTTCTTTTCATGTTTCAACTCTCATTGTCATCGCACCACCGCCCCTCATGGTTTCCCTCTTACCAATTAGAAGCAACGACAACAAAGAAAACCTTCTTTGTGACTTGCGCCAGAATTAAACTAGCTTTGGTTTAGTTACATTTGACATTCCAACATGTAAGAATTTAAACTATCTTTTAATTGATAATAATTTATCCTTCAATTATCTGAAATAAGATTGGAATTATAAAATTATGACAAAGTCCAAACCCAAGAGCCTAAAGAGTGGGAACAAATTCTCTATTATAAATAATCAATTTTTATTTACATATTTTAATAAGATTCACATAAATAAGTGAGGCGTTGAAACACCCTAGGCCGCTCCAACCTCCAAAGGGTGGCCTCCGCCTCTCTCCTACGAGGACCTAACGTCTCATTTTATCCATTCGCCACTCATTATCCGCATAAAATAAAGACAATTAGATCACTTATCCCAAACACCGAATTGTTCTTGCATTCCTTTTATCCTTATCTCTTATTATTCAGAATTCTCCAAATAAAAGCCCCCCTCCACTCCCACTTCTTCTTCCACAACCCACACGCGTGCCCTCTACTCTCCCTAATCCTTTTCAATTTATTCTCTCATGTTCTAAAATGAAAATGAAACTTACTGCTTTATCTCTTCTTAAATTTTGAAATAATTCCCCTAACCAATTGTCATTCACACATGTTTAGAATCTATTCGTCCATATATCATAGACAGTCCCTCCACTATTGGTGTTGATTTTAACCATTCCACAGCTGAGCTCTGAAATCCACCAGCTGTAGGTTAAAGCAAAAGGAAACAGAAAAGAGAAATATTACCCAACAGATTCTATGTTCCTCCGCAAAGGTGAAGAAATAGAGCAAGTGATTGACAGATAATATACCCATTTCCAATCTTAAACGCTCTGTTCAATTAGTTTATTTTTCTCGGATTTAATTCATGATTCTCATTCTCCGGTTCATTTGTCGTCTCTGGCCGATTCTTTTTCTCCTTCTTGCCAATTCCTTGTAAACTGCTGTACTTTTGGGTTCACTGCAATTTTGCTTGGCACAGACGCATAGTTTTTTTCTAGGTATGTGTTCTTTCGATTGGTTTTTTGTGGTTACGGAGATTCGTTTTCAGATTTGATTTCTTGGAGGATATACAGACGTTAATTGAAAAGTTTGAAGAAAGGAGTCATACGTTTGTGATTGGTGTAGCAATGGTGTCTGCAAATGACCCTATTGAAACGTTCCTCAATTCCATTCAAGTGGTGAAAGATGCTTTTGCGCCTTTTGAGCTGGGGCTTAAAAGAGCTGCCAGGGACTTCGAGAATTGCTGGGGAGTTCCTAAGAACGGGAATAAGCTGAACCAACTTGAGTCAGTGAACGAGTTGAATTGCAGTGATAGTATCAATCATAACGCCAAGGTTCAGATCTGTTCTGTGAAAAAGAAGTGTGTTAGTAATTGCAATAGTGATAATGGGCGCCGTCCGATCGGTGAAAAGAAAAAGAAGGGATTGTCAATAAAGGTCCCTGTAAAAACTGTTCTAGGGATGTTCTCCATGAGTTTGGAAAAAGGGCCCGATAATAGAAGAACTGAGGTGTCAGAGACACGGGTGAATGATCGAGAAGGCGAGTCTTGCATAAATTGTTTTCAATTTGCTGTGACTTGGTCTTTGTTGGTTAGTGGGTTCGTTCAGGCTTTTCCTACCCCTTTCAAGACTAACAAAAACCGGTACCAGAAGGTAAGTGACGAGGAGCTAAATTCAAAAACTTTGAGTCAACCAAGACGGAAGGAGTTAAAGGACGAATCTGTTGAAATGCTCCATTGCTGGAAAGATGGGTATGTTAAAGAAAGGAAACAGGTGTCACTAGAGTGCCTCATTGGTTCTATATTTGACCAATTGGTTCGCAATCTGTCAAAATTTGATCCGATCTTTCGAGAGACTGATGACAAAGGCTGGGGTAGTGATTGTTCAGCATTACCCCCACCGGCATCTCACTTTGATCAACCGAAGACAGTGATGGCTATTTGGGAAAGTAGAAAGGTGGATGTAAATGGGTTTTTGGGGAATTTGAGGTTTGCTAGAGTAGGAGGTGTGCCCTCAAGTTTAGTTGGAGTATCTTCTTCAGTTAATGAAGAGGGTGATCATGGTGCCAGTAGTGGTAGAAGTGACGAAACAGGGGGTAGTTTACCTCAGAAGCTGGCGGGTGGGATACTTAGCATTCCCTTGTCTAATGTTGAAAGATTAAAATCCACTTTATCTACAGTTTCATTGACAGAGTTAATTGAACTTGTGCCACATATTGGGCGATCATCAAAAGACCATCCTGACAAGAAAAAGCTATTTTCTGTCCAGGATTTCTTTAGATACACAGAAGCTGAAGGTAATATTTGTCTTTGTTGCTTCTATACACTTCTGTTTGTCCATATGAACATTTTATTCATTGTTTCAGGAAGAAGGTTCTTTGAGGAACTGGATAGAGATGGTGATGGGGAAGTGACTTTGGAAGATCTTGAAATTGCAATGAGAAAAAGAAAACTATCGCAAAAATATGCACGGGATTTCATGCGACGTGCTAAAAGTCACTTATTTTCAAAATCATTTGGGTGGAAACAATTTTTGTCGTTAATGGAGCAGAGGGAACCAACCATTCTTCGTGCTTATACTTCCCTATGTTTAAGCAAATCTGGGACCCTACAAAAGAGTGAAATATTGGCATCACTAAAAAATGCTGGACTTCCAGCCAATGAAGATAATGCTGTTGCTATGATGCGTTTCCTGAATGCTGACACGGAAGAATCTATTTCTTATGGGCACTTCAGAAATTTTATGCTTTTGCTCCCTGCTGATCGGCTTCAGGATGATCCTAGGTGAAATCTTTTTGTCATTTTTGCATAATCATAACAAGACTTGGCACATGTTTGTCAGTTATTTAGTGTCAATATTGCCATTTGAGCAGAAAATGGATGTTTAATCATATAATTCAACTTCTAAATTGGAAATTTTGGATTGATTAGTTGAATAATTTGTATGGCGTACTATTTTATTTTACTTCTTTGGATGGCAACTTCTGCATCATACCAAGCTCATCAGTATGTTTTTTCTGAGTTATGAAACTATATGATAAGATGGGTTGTGCAACTACCATAGTCCTTTCCCAATGTCCTACCTATAATTTAAAATGGATCTATGCTTACATCTTGTAATACATACAGAAGCATATGGTTTGAAGCTGCTACTGTTGTTCCCGTTGCACCACCTGTGGAGCTTCCTGCTGGAAGTGTTCTGAGATCAGCTTTGGCTGGGGGTCTTTCATGTGCCCTCTCTTGTGCCCTAATGCACCCTGTTGATACAATAAAGGTATAATGTGACTGCAGAATGCATCCTCTTGTATTCAAGTCTTGAGATTTGATTGGCCAGTGGCCACTTGTTTAAACGTTTATAAATGACCTCATAAAGCTTGTTTTTGTCACTATTTCCATGGATAATGTACATTTATGGAGAATAACATGATGTAAATAAAGATGGTGTATCATGTCTTGGGTCTATCTCCAATGGTTGTTCTGTTTTCAGCAGATAATTGCATGGTTGTGATGGCGATGTTTCCATCAGAGACCAAATTAATGCTGTAAAAATGGTTTTATCTGTACATCTTATCATATGGGCTTTGATGGACATTTCCGCAACTGTCAAAGTAATTATCAGAACCTTCTCAGTAATGGAAATGACTAAGATTGTGTATGAATAAGCAATATGTATTTAAACTCCATTTTTGTTTAATTCAGGTTTCCTGCAAGATTCTGTTTAACATCTGTCTTACTTCTTCTGAGAGCATTCTGAAATATTAAATGTGCTTGTACAAACCTTTTCTTATGGTAATTTTAGTATAACCTTAGGTAACTATAAATCCTTAGAAAGAGCTGTTCCTGGGTTGCAAGAATTTTAGGGACTGATTGCTTTGACATTTATGCCATGAGATATTCATGACTACATACTTCACACCATTTTCTCCATGTTGGCATTACGTGGTTGTTTTTCCTTGGGCCTGATAATCGCTGGTAAGGATGAGAAAGCCTTTTATTTCAGAAGCATGCTTGTGGCTTGCGAAGATTGGAGTACTTATGTGCATAGATAGCCAATCTTGAATATTATTCAATAGGAATCTATGTAAATTGATTTCTCATGGTAGTGTTAAGGTTCTTTTATGTCCATCGTTCCACAGACCCGAGTGCAAGCTTCAACCTTAAGTTTTCCTCAAATCATTTCAAATCTTCCTGAAATTGGAGTACGGGGATTATACAGGGGTTCAATCCCTGCAATTTGGGGACAGTTTACAAGGTACTCCTCTAGCAGATTTCATTCTTTTGAGCTTTATGACAACCACTTTCCTATTCAGCTAATGTTTTTCTCTGTTCTCGTTGCAGTCATGGTCTTCGAACTGGGATATTTGAAGCCAGCAAACTTTTACTGATAAATGTTGCCCCCACACTCCCAGAAATTCAGGTAATTGTATTCTTTTATTTTATCTCTCGTTTGTTTGGATTATACAAAACATTAAATGTTGATCCCTTTGAGGATCCTTTGGTCACCATTTCTTGACTGCTTTGGGTGAAAATAGTAACTTTCTGATTAAGCTCAATATGCTACTACTATTTTCACTGTTTGATTTTCATTTAGGAGTGTACACAGTTTATCTCTCTCGTGATTTTACTTCGTAGTTTTATGGCAATCCTCATTTGACCCGTGCTTTCAAGAATTACTAGTACAACTTGTATCTCCTCTATTCTTGATATGGGAATATGTGATTTGTAACTTATCACATATAGCTACCAATGAGTTTCAAAAGGATGTCCTTTTGTGCAGGTTCAATCTATGGCATCATTCTGTAGCACATTTCTTGGAACAGCAGTACGTATCCCCTGTGAAGTATTGAAGCAGCGATTACAAGCTGGCTTATTTGATAATGTTGGGGAGGCCATTGTTGGTACTTGGAATCAAGATGGTCTCAGGGGGTTTTTCCGAGGGACAGGTGCGACACTTTTCCGTGAGGTTCCATTTTATGTTGCTGGCATGGGACTATACGCGGAATCGAAAAAGGTGAGAATGCAAATTGATCTTTGCAAGATTCCATTACCTTCTTTGACGGATGTGTTCTGATTATATACTAATAACATCTTACTTTTGATGCGGAGAATCATTCAACTAGTCGTGGACCCAGATATGCATTATATTTTAATGAATCATCTTTATGCTTCTTAAGCTTGCACAGCAGCTACTGAGGCGGGAGTTGGAACCTTGGGAAACAATATTGGTGGGGGCTTTATCTGGAGGATTAGCAGCTGTTGTCACTACTCCTTTTGATGTAATGAAAACCAAGATGATGACTGCTAGAGGAAGATCTTTACCAATGACAATGGTAGCCATCTCTATATTTCGACATGAAGGACCTCTTGGACTATTCAAGGGAGCAGTACCAAGGTTCTTCTGGATTGCACCCTTGGGCGCCATGAACTTTGCTGGCTATGAACTGGCCAGGAAGGCATTGAACAAAAGTAACGAGCAAACAAATGATCAGACATCTCAGAAGAAGCTGACCTGACCTGTTCTGGGTAAAGGGGGTGCATTTTGAACCATGAGCTTAGATATATTTGATCTTTGTTTGTCAAAAGCCGTTTGCCAGTATTTAGCAAATCGGCGTCAAGATCCATCTGTCGACAAGTCCCTGAAATTTTTGTCCCTTTTGTCAGCCATAGTTCCATCGTTTACTCATGTACAATCTTCAGAAGATACTTGCATTCATCTTTTGCTTTTCGTCTGTATAGTAATTTACGGTTGTTGCTACTTGGAGTTGACGGGTCGGTTGCAGCAGCATGTAATTTTAAAATCTAGGTGCTACTGCTGCATCCCAATATGTCCATCTTCGTTTTACTAACTTTCCAAATTTTCCTCAGCCAAAATACTGCCAACGTTGATGAAGTTAGCCTATGTTTGTTTTTCAACATGCAATTTTAGGTAATCTATCAGATCTTTTTTTAACATGAATTTTAATATTATATTTTTTTAATTTTTGAAAACACATGAGACTAACAAGAACGAAAAATAAAAAAAGAAAAGAAAAAGAGTTGATAAGCAAATGGATGATAGAATAGGAAATTCATTGATGTTTACTAATAGTCTCGTAGGTTATTACAAGAGCCAAAGCTCCCCAGCCAACAATGGCTCCTCAAGCTTAATAGTTGAGACAGCAGAAAGTGAAAAAAGTCCCTCTGTGCTACCCGATTCCCTTACATACCCTTCCCTTGCACTCAATTAGTTTCTCTCTCTAACGTATTCTAACAAACTCATTCCCTAATTGTTAGCAAACTCATCATTTCTTGGGTCGCTAACTTTCTGCTTTGCCTTAGTCTTTCTCGTGGAATATGTTAACATGGGTTTGTGGCCCATGTTCTGTTCCTTCTTCCTATTTCTCCTAGAGTAAGTCAACATGAGTTTATGACCTGTATAGCTATCAATTCCACCTCCTGCGAAATCTGCCTTGAGGATACTGCCGTTTCAATTGTGCAGCAGTTGTCCAAGAAGCTTCTTTAATTGGTTTTCTTTTCCAAAGCACCAGCCACTCGACAATCTGCTCATGATTTTTCTGGATAGTACGTTCAGCTAGGATTGCTTCGAGAGCAGTAGGCTCGGTTGAGTCGACCTCCAAACCTGAGACAAGAGTTGGCTCGGGTATATGATTTCCTATAACCTTTTTCAGCTGAGAAATGTGAAATACCGAGTGAATTCGGGTAGTGTCAAGAAGAGCCAACTTATTGGCCACAGTTCCTACCTTAACTATTACTTGAAAAGGTCCATAAAATCGGGTTAAAAGCTTAGGACAGATCTGTCTTGCGATTGATGTTTGTCTGTGAGGTCTAAGCTTGACATAGACCCAATCTCCTATCTCCAGTTGAACATCTCTATATTTAGCATTAGCCACGGATTTCATGACTCGTTGAGCCTTAATAAGATGGTATTTAAGTTGCCTCAAAGCCTCATCTCTATCAACCAACACACAATTTATAGCATTAGCAAAAAACTCTCCAAGGAGGAAGTGAGAAACTTTAGGAGGAGGACGATCGTACAACCCCTTGAATGGGGTTGTGGCAGTTGCGGAGTGAAAATAAATATTATACCAAAATTTGGCCCAAGAGAGCCAATTATGCCATTGTTTTGGTTGATGAGAAACAAAATATCGGAGGTAGGTCTCAAGACACCTATTGACCACCTCGGTTTGTCCATCCGTTTCTAGATGATAAGAGGTGCTCATTCGAAGAACTGTTCCTTGCAACTTCCAAAGTTCTTTCCAAAAATTACTAACAAAGATTGGATCCCAGTCACTTACAATTGTCTTCGGAATGCCATGTAGTCTAACCACTTCCTTAACAAAATCAGCTACAACCTTGACAATAAAAGGGTATTTGAGAGGGATAAAATGTGTATACTTTGATAATCTGTCTACTACTACCATAATGACCTCAAACCCTTAGTTTTTTGACAATCCCATTATAAAATCCATCAAAATGTCTTCCCAAACTGAATTGGGAATAGGGAGAGGTTGAAGTAACCCAGTCGGGCAAGGGTTTGGTACTTATGTCTTTGGTACACTTCAAATTCCTTCACAAACTGCAGGATCTGTTTTCACATTCCAGCCCAATACAAACAATCGACTATTCGTTTATAGGTTTTAATAAATCCGGAGTGACCCCCTATTGGAGTAGAATGGAATTCTTGCAAGAAATCTGGAATGAGGGAGGAAGATTGAGACAAAACTAACCTGTTTTCCTTGAACGACAATCCTCCCTATAAGTGAAACTCTATTTCAGATGGAGGATTATATTGGGCACCGATTTCGGAACCCAACTCTTGCGAAATCATGAAGCGTGAGCGTAAACCATAGGATTATTTCCATGAACCCTTATTAGGCATCATCTCACAAGGGTGGTGTGCCCCATGACCATCAAACATCAAAACAAGCTTATCACTCCAACTCAACCATATAACGAGAAAGTCAAAATGAACATACATAACTGAACTACTTCAATCTATCATTTCATTTCTAAAGCAACAGAGTTTAAAAATTTTTATTTTCATATCAAAAGCCACACCATTGGATTATTACAAAATACAAAAGTTACATGAACAACAAATTCTTGAAATGTGATTGAAGCCTTGTGTTTTTCAAAACTAAATCAAAATACAACATAAGCAAATTTGGAGTGATGCTTTGACTCTCTTTCACTCCATCTCTTGCTCATCACCTGGAGGTGAAGACAGGAATGGGGTGAGCTTGAAAGCTCGTGGGTAACAGTTTATAATAAAAAGATAAGCAAAATTTTTTGAAACCATTTTACTTGCCATGGAAAACTTTCATTGAGTCTATAAAACACATGTTTCTCAAAATTCTTGTCTTGTCAAGTAATCAAAATCACAAACAACACAATTTATGCAATTTTCAACTTATTCACAAATCATAAACACATAAGCACATCATAATGGTTTGGGTAAGTCCAAAACATGATGCATTACACATTCCCATATAATGGTTCTATGTAGTCGTAAACTTGAGGGAGTCCTTGAAGGAGCTCCGTGCCACTAGCGGGCAGGCGGGAAAAGCCTATACTTGGATCAACGTGCATGTGACGGTTCTTGAGGGACTACCACAAACGCACATAACACATAGATTTCATAATCTTGTAAGCTTGATGCCAAAAATGACACATTCTCATAAAAACTTGCGTTTCATATGCTTGACGTATATCTTGAAAACCATTCTTAAAAATATGATTTCATAAACATGCATCTTTTTCTAAAAGATATCACTCAAACCATGTAACAAACATATAGTAGATTTCACAATCATTCATGAGCAATAATGCAGCACTTATGATGCAAATGAAAATAAGAAAACTTCTTTGATTTAAAGAAAACAGTAGTGGCTTATTTACTCTATTATAAACATGTACCCACCTTGATTTCCTTGATTATGGACTTACTCAAAAAGCCTTTTCTCTTTTTCCTCTTACCTTTTTTGATCTCTTTATACAAAAACAAAAATCTCACTCAATAAGGTTTTCAATTGAAAAATTCTTCAAAGTACAATCACTAAAATTGGTTCTAGAATACTTAAACCCAAGCATTTTCTAAACTCCATAAACTAAAATCCTTTCAAAAATCTAAAAGATCCAAAATGGTCTTACCTTGATTCTTCACCAATTGAAGAGATCTTTAGCTTAAATGGAAGCTCTTCTCTTCCTCTTCCTTTTTCCTTTCTTGAACAACTCCAAAATCTCTCTTGAAGGTTAACTCAATTGAAACCCTAGCTTGTTTTCTCTTATTTCTCTCATTCTCTTCTTCTCTTTGAATTTCTCTCTCTTTTTTTTCATGACACTCTCTCTTTGGTTTGTTATTTCCTTTCTTCCTCTCCCATTTTCGTTTTTCCCCCTCTTAAGGAAGGAAACAACACTTCTTTCTTCCCATTTTACCCTTAATGATTGATAAAAGTCCACCTTACCCTTCCTTTAATGCCTTATGTCTTTTATACTTAAGTGTCTTGCCAAAGGTACCCTTGAATATTCTGATATAACTCTTTCTTCTAAAAAAGTGTTCTCCCTTGTCTTAAGTTTCTAATGACACCAAAATCAATCCATTTGGTTCAGAAATCTGAAAGTTAGGGCCCAAATATTTCAGACTGTTGTTAGACTGAAATAGTACACTATACCTAACTTCCATCTAGAAATTGAAACTCCTAGAGACTGAATTAGATTTCAACTTCTTCATACCATTTGTAGCTCCATGTCTCTAGTTTATCTTGAAATAAGAATCATCTCATTTGGAATCCTATAGATCTATATATATTCAAAATACCGAAGTATGTCTAGTAAACATCCAATTCCTACTATTCCAACCCATACCCTTACTTTGATTCAATCTATCTTTTTTTCCAATCAACACCAAAAGCTATTAAAATCTATGGAGGGATAGAAAAATGTGTTGAGAAACTATTGGCTCAAGAACCACTTCATTAGGAGGTTGGATAACAAAATTGTGGCTGAAAGAATCAAACAAGGTTTGGTCCTCAATCATATTGAACTTGTCTCGGGACAAGTAGCATAACTTTCACTAGAGATGTTAGATTAAGATCATCTTAGGACAATTTCAAAGAGAACTTTGAGATCTACAACTTTGAAGAGACCTCAAAGACATATGCTATCTTCTGAAGGGTCAAAAATGGAACAAAAGATAGGTACAGTCGAAAAGTAGACTAATGGAAAAAGACAGAAGAAGTGAAAAAAATTGCTATAACTTTCCCTACAGATATCAGATTAGGGTGTTCCTTATATGGTTCGAAAGATGACTTCAAGATCTACAACTTTCGTGAAGACCTTGAAGATAGAAGATATATATTCCATTATAAGGACTATAACTTTTCGCCTAGACGTCCAAAAATTTCATACTATTTATCGTTGGAAAGCTAAAAGAAAAATCTACAACAGTCCAAAAGATAACTTTCTCTAATCTAGCCTAGATCGATCCAGAATTACCCTCAAATTCAGAACACGAATTTAGATTTATCCACCAATGTACTACACCCAGTTCCCAACTTAATGACAAATTTTGAGATTCTTAAAGATAGAATTTAAATTCAATGTCTCATAAGAAATGTAGCCTTATGTTTCTAGTTTAATCCAAATCAAGAATCATCTTGTTTGGATAACTAGAGAAAAAGTTGTGGTTAAAAGATGAAGTATACTCTATAAACATTTTCCAGATCAACCATCCATTTTGTTTCACAATCTTTCCTTAGCACAAGTCATACTAAGATCACTTTTTCTACTTCATTTACTTCTCATTTTCAACTCCATTTCAAATCAATATCATCTATAAAGAAAATATAGTCCATGATTAATCATGAACACCAATAACATAACATACACATATATACATATTCCTCATCAACTTACTACACAAAATCAACTTCACTTTTGCTTTCATTCTACTTCTAACTTTCTCCTTAATTCTTCCCATTTCAAAATCTCTTATCCACTAAAAGTACCAAGGAAAAATATGAATCTATCAACATTTCTCATTCGCTACTTTACCCTTGTCTATCATTTCTTAGTTCAAGAATTTTTATTCATTTATTCTTTACTCATGACTAATCACCAAAATTTCTTATTTCCAATTCTAACTTTTAAGAAATGTTCGCGGTCCAACAGATTAGCTTGGAGTTTCTGCAGAATTTCTATCAGCCATGAATCTCTTTGATACTCTTATTACAACTTTGCAGAATCGACCCAATTAGGTGATGAACAAGGTAGTAATGTTCTGGTTCCACAAATACACGTGATAAGGCATCTGCTGCCTTATTTTCTACTTCCGGCTTATAGAACACTTCAAATCGGAAGCCCATCAGCTTAGACAACCAGTGGTGTTGATGTGGGGTATTTAACCACTACTGTAGGAGGTGCTTCAATGTCTTGTGGTCGGTGTATACCTTGAAGGATCTTCCCAAAAGGTAATGCCTCCAATGCTGTATGGCTAGCACTAAAGCCATAATTTCCTTCTCATACACAGATTTGGACATAGCAGTAGCAGATAAGGCTTTGCTAAAATAAGCAATAGGTTTGTTTTCCTACATAAGGGCAGCCCCCAAACCAAAACCAGAGGCATCACATTCCACAATAAATTCCTTGGAGAAATCTGGTAGAGTGAGGACCGGAAAGGAAATTAAACAATTTTTCAACTTATCAAAGGCTCTTTAAGCTTCAAGTTCCCAAGAGAAATTGTCTTTCTTGGTGAGTTTGGTGAGGGGCCGAACGATCTTCTCATAGTCTTTGATAAACTTTCGATAATATCTAGTGAGACCGAGAAACCATCTCACCCCTGTAACATTCTTAGGTATAGGCTAATCTTTAACATATTAGATCTTAACAGGATCCACTGCTACACTTTTAGCTAAAATAACATGTCCTAGATACTCAATGTATTGTTGTCCGAATAAGTATTTCTTCTTATTTGCAAAGAAATGATGTTCAATTAATAGTTGTAGAGCTTGTTTCAAGTGGTTGAGGTGCAGTTGCCAACTACTACTATAGATCAAAATGTCATAAAAAAATATCAGCACACTTTTCCTTAGAAGTGGTCTAAATACCGAATTCATAGTAAATTGAAAGCATTCATAAGTCTAAAAGGCATAACTAAATATTCATAATGGCCTTTATGAGTCCGAAAGGCTATTTTATGAACATCTTCGGTCTTAATTCGTATTTGGTGAAAACCAGACTTCAAGTCAATCTTAGAGAAATACTTGGAGCCATGCAATTCATCAAGAAGCTCATTAATAGTGGGAATTGGAAACTTGTCAGGGATGGTTACCTTGTTTAAGGCACGATAATCAATACACATTCTCCATGAATTGTCCTTCTTTTTAACTATAATTACTGGACTAGAGAAGGGACTGGTGCTGTGTCTGATCGCACCTAATTCTAGCAATTCCTTGACCTATTTTTCAATCTCATCCTTATGGTGGTAGGCGTACCTATAAAGACATACACTTACTGGATTGGTTCCATTATATAGAGTAATGGCGTGATCATGATTCTACGAAGGAGGAAGACCCCTCGATTCTTGGAACACCAATCGGTTTGTTTGCAAGAAAGAAGTTAACTCCTGAATTTGGGTTGGAATTAAGGTAGTACTGGTCTCCGAAACAAGCACATTAACTGTTAGAGTAGTACCCTGAAGGCAATCGCCTTTAGCGCATTTTGTACAAAGTTGTGTACATTCTTTATAAATAAATA
>JANZLD010000237.1:31403129-31426392 GCA_026413575.1 Erythroxylum carthagenense | reverse complement strand
GCTTTTCTAACTACTTTTATTTTGTCTCTTTTTGTTATACATCAAAATCATATTTAAGTAAAGTCACTTTGACTTAATAAAGAATAATGCTAAAACTTAGGGATCCAATACCCTTTACCATATATTTAGACTCCCTTTTGTCTTCCATCAAAACAACAGAAGGAGATAGTTAGTAATGGATAGACGTGAGGTTTCAGGAACAAAAGCAACATACACGAACCATGACAAATTATGAAACTATTAGGTAACTAACGGATAATAGTATATTCTAGTATATGAGCATTTATTAACGCTAGCCTTTTTTATGATTACAATTCCTCTACAAAGCTCTTGAAAAAATAAGTATCAGACTCATCTTTTTCATCTTCAATCACTCATTAATGCTTTTTCTTCATTGCAAACTCTTAATTTTATGCTTCTTTGCCTTTTTTTTAAAGTTAAAGAATAATATTGATCGCAACAATATCTTAGTTATAAAGTAGTGATCCCATGCATCTTCTATAAAAAAAACAAAAATAAGCTAGCTAATTACAAAGACCATTTGTTTTTCAAACTAGCTGAGAGTGTCATGTTACTACCCCAAGATATGAAGATTCCCCTACATAATGAAAAATTCTTTGTTGAAAGTCTTAGCTTCCTTTTTTAAGCCTTTGAATATTCTACAATTCCTTTCATGTCATATCTAGTATACTAGGCAAGCTTATGACATTTAAAGCATTTTCATGTCATCCTTCCTCATTCTTGGAGGTTCCAAGAGCCATTATGTTAGCTACTACCAAGTTGAAGCTGGTTTTGGTGCTGTGCATTTTTCCAATGTGCTTCTCCATGATGGTCTTGAGTAACTGTAACCAAAGAATAAATGATCAATTGTTTCTACTCTCCCTTTACATAGTTTTCATTTATTGTGAACAGTTAAGCTAGTTAATAAATTTAGCATATCTAGTGCAGGCAATTTCCCTTTCAAAGCTAGCCATACTATATGGGATATCTTAGCGGTTAGTAAGGAGCTTCATACTAAGTTATACCATGGGATGAGGTAGCTTTTGGGCCTAAGCACATTTCTGTAAGAGCTAACTGAGAATTTTCCTATGGTGTCTAGTTTCCATTTTATTATGTCCTCACTGGATGGAATTAATTGGTAGTCTGGTTTCCAATCATGCAATAGATATGAAAATTTCTAGTTACCACCCAACTGCTCCTTTGAATCAATGAGTAGACCTTTGTAGTAGCTGGAAAGAAGGATTGCAATGTATGGTAATTTTTTAGCTGATGGAGGGGGCCCTAGAGGGCTCCAATTGTCAAACCATAGGGATGTGTTACAACCATTACAAACTTTAAATAGCATGTACTATTGCATTGATGTTCTAAGTTTGAATATCTACTGCATTATTCATAAGGCATCCCCTCTTAGCTTGGAATTCCATAGACTAGTCCCTTTAAGGCAATATCCATTAACCTATCTAATCCATAGGGAGGCTTCTCTGTGAGAATTCTCCAAATTTATTTTTCTAGGAGTGCAGAATTGATTATTTTCAAGGAGTTTAAACCCAAGCCTCCTTCCCTTTTAGGGTGTAGCACCTATTTCTATAAAAATTTTTCAAAAGGACTCAGCCAGTTGTTCATTCTAGCTATAATTTTATCATATAAAACTATAACTATGCAATCATCATAGTTTAATTTTCTTTAAAGGATGGGAACTCCCAGTTATCTAATTGGAAGAGAAGCTTGTGGGAAACCTAATACAGCAACAAGCTCTCCAGAGATTTGCTCATAATTCTTGGATAGGATAATGGTGCTTTTGTTGTTATTTATCTTCATTCTAGATAGGGAAGTAAAGTGATTTACAGAGTTCATAAGTTAGATCAATGAATCTACATAGACATTTTCTCATAGTCCTTGGATATGATAATAAAGCCTTTGATATTGTTTATAATAACTTTTAGTTACAAAAAAATGTATCTAAAAGTTATTGGCGGCATTTTAAAAATTGTAGTCAAATATTTTTATCTACGTTTTCAAAATCGTAGCCAAATATTTTTAGCTACATTTTTTTAATGTTGCCAAAAATATTTGGCAACAATTTGAAATATTTAATATAAATTATAACTAAATATTATATCATATCAATTATAATTATTGGTGACATTTTTATCGATATTATTGTATGTAATATTTAGATATTTTTGTTGAATAATTTATTATGCACTAATATAAAAAATAATTAAAAATTTGAAGCATTGTACATAGAAAACAAAATATCATTAAATTTGATCATGTACAACATGTTAATTAAAATTTCAAAAATTCTTATATACAAAATAAAAATACAAATATTAGTTTAGTGACTAAGACTCACTTTCATCTTCATTGCTTATATAATTTGGGTCAAGTATAACTTTGTCTAACTTTTTAAGCATGGATAACTTTTTTTCATTATGTTCTAACATTAAGCAACTGGTTGTTCTCTTTAAGATGTTGATCATATGGTGGTCTTGATGAGAATAAAGCAGTTGGCTTAGGCCCAAACCCAAGACCTTTGATGTAGTTGGATCATATACCAAGCACCTTGTTACAAATGTCATCTACATTTGGCACATTTTTGTTAGATATTGATGTTTGCAATAACTCTTGCATCTTATTCTAAAATTTAAAAAATAAAATCAATGTTCAATTCAAATATTATTAGTTAGTACTACATAAATAAATAAACTTAAATTTTAAACAAAATTTTATACTTATATAATTATTGTACGATTCTTCAAACATCTAATCTTCACCTTCCTTATAGTATGTTAGTTTGTAGAGTATGATCCTATCATGTTGTTATCTATGAAGTTTGTTTTAATTATGTTTTATGAAAAAAATAAAAATACAATAAATAATATTATATTTACTGATATGATTATAACTTGTAAACAAAATAACTTATATAGTTATTTCATAGGACAACAAAAGATTTGAAACCTTGGTTGTGAGGAGTTTTCATTTTTTTTTCTCTGTTAGCCTTGCCTTTCTCACACTTTTCCTAAATACAGAATAGAAATAGTCATTAAATTGTGTAACAAGATTAATGGAAGTAAATGAAAAGAGAAAAAAACAAACCTTAACATTACCAGAGGCCCAATAATCACACATATTGCTCCATTTTTTTAGACACCCATTCGGGAACATATCTCCTTGCCTCCTCATTCAAAGGAAAAGATTTGTAATATTGACGTAGTCGATAATGACAATCCCTGGTCCTTTGTTTCATTAGTGAAGCCACATAGTTTGAAACATCAAAGTTTTCAATATCGATGATATTGAGCTTCATCTATGAACAAGTAAAAGTGAAATTAATCTTTAAATAAGTAAAAAAATATTGTATATAATTAAATAAATTGAAATTTTATTGAAACTTTATCTAAAGCATTCTTAGTAAGTTGTCTCCTTAAACTAATTGACATGCTTAAGGCAACGCAATTTGATTATGGCAATTACCCCTAACTCACTAGACAATTTTGTTGATTGAATCTTGTCTACAAGACAATCTTGCTAGATATTAATATGTACAGACAACTTGATGTTTATGTCAACATTCATTATACCTCTACCTTTTTTTTCTGATGTTAATATTGGAACCTGACAACAAATGAATAATGATAAGAAAATACTCATCAAACATGTAAATATATGTTTGAGCATATCTCCAGGGTCTTCGAGCAAGGACTCCTAACCTAATTAGAGATAAGAAGAGTCGAGCTGTACAGCTTATCAGGTACTCGTAGATATGGACTAAATTAGGTAGACCCTATCTATTTATTTATTTATTTTATGTATTTATTGTATTTTTATTGACATAATATTTTTCATGCTAGTTTTACCTTTTTCTCTCTGTAACTTGCATCACTCTTATATTGTCTTATTTGCATATGGGTCTACTGAAAATAGCCTCTCTACTATGTAGGGATAAGGTTGCGTACTATCAGACCTCCCTAGACTCCGCTTCGTTGCCGGACTTCGGAGTGGGTGGTGATGATGATGATAATTCTAATTATAGGTGTTAAAGACAAACATACCTGCAGATCCCTCAGTACTAGTTAAGGCAGATAGAGGTTGTTGCTAATTAGGTTCATTGGTAGATGGAGTTAATTTTGGTTTTGGCTAGGTGTAAGGCTCCAAATTATACCCTAGTTGAAATATTACATATTCATGAAGGTATATATGATAGGTGTTAAAATTGTGACATGATTGTAAGTTGTATATGTATGAGTTAGTGATAATTGGCATAGTTAATGCATTGACATTTGGCAGCATTGGTTGAGTGACAAGTGGCCTAATTCAATTATGGCATTTGGAAGCATAATAAGAAGATAAGTCGCTCACTCCTATGTTTTCCATGTAGGTCACCCTATGAAGGACATGTGTCCCTTCAAAATTAGGACACTTTGCAAAGCAAAAGCTGAATCACTCCAGCTCATTTGGTGTTTCTGCTTCCTTCTCATTACTCTTACCACCAAAACCTCTCACTGCCTCTCAAATTCTAGAATTTTTGCTTGATTTTGGATCATCATCCTTTATAATCTTTGCAAGATGCTGCATCAAAGAAGCTAGATCTTGTTATCTTCTATGCTGTCTTTTTGGTGTTAAGATTTGCACCTGGATCTTGGATGTGTGTTGGTTACTTGGAAGGGCTAGATTAGCTGGTTCTTTGGAGTTTCAATTTGAAGTTAAATAGGTAAAGGAATTCTAACTTGATGGCATGTTTTAACATGAATTCTATGTTACTTGAATTGGAATGGAATGTGTGTGGAATTGATGATATAATAAGGTCTAGAACATGATGATTAGTTGATGGATTTCACTGTGGATTTTGTTGCATGAAAGACAATGGCTTGTAAGTTGGAAAATGAGTAATTTTACGTTGAAATTGGAAATGAAATTGATGAGGAGTTGGCATAAAATTGAGGTATACTTGAAGCGTGATTTAGGGATTGTCATGTTTGTGTTTTGAAATTTGAAAGAAGATGTTTGGATCTAGAATTTGTAGGAAAATAGGTAGTCCACGATCCTGGCACTCATCCCACGATCGTGGGCAAATGCATTAGCTTCTGTCACGATCGTGGGAATTTACCCCGTGATCATGGGCAAGGCTTTAACATCGTAATCTTTATTTTTTGTAATTGTTGAACCATAGTAGGATAATATACATTACATTGGTATAATTGAAGTTAATTAGGGTTTGTCATGAACCTAGTTTAAGATTAGATTAATTAGTTAAAGGTTGAAAAGTTTTTGGATTTTCAATTGAGGTAATAACTTATGGAAGGTGTTATTTTAAGTACAAGTATCTAATTTGGAACTTATAAGTTATTAAAGAAATGAAGTATATTTAAATGATATAAGTGAAGTGTTAGTTATGAATGTTTATGAATTGGAAACTTAGGTGAGTATATGTAAAATGTAATTACCTAATGCCTCATTAGTAAATTGATGCAAATGTTTAAATTCATAAGGCATAATGAGTTTGTTCAAGTGTGAATAAATATATTTAGTTTGAGCATAAGAAGATAAATTCATACTTATGCATTATTTCATTGTCAAGTGATTCTGAAATGTAAAATGTTTCATTTTAAAACTGTCTAGTCCTAGTTGTGGGTAAATAGGCATGCCTAGAAGGGTTTGTATCTACTCTTGTAACTTGGTAGTAAGGTGTCCCTGATTATTGACGCTATGGTGTCCCCTGATTTTGAGACATAAGTCTCTTCTATTCTGTGATACCAATTATGGTATCTTTTGTTTTGATGTCATTGCCCACTTCTGTAAAAAGGATTAGCAGGCTAATCTGCTAGTGTTCTGATATATGATCCGCTCTAATACAAGCTAAATTTTGTTCTAACACAGATAAGTCTAATATGTTACAAGTTATGTTCTAATCTGACATAATGATATCCTGTTCTTAGATTTTGAGTTTTGTTCTGAAACAAGATAAGTTCTGATTTGATACAGGACATATCCTCATCTGATATAAGTTATATTCTAATCTGAAAGTATTATATCTTGTTCTAATACTTGTACATTTTGTTCTAATATTTAAATGTTTTGTTCTGTATTGATGAATCATATTCTGTTTTGAGACACATAATGTTTGGATTACTCTTTAATATGAACAATTAAAGATTTCTTGTGATATGATTTGATTTTGTACATGTGAATGCTAGATGACTGTTAGAGGCAGTTGCCAGTTTATATCTTGTTTAGTTGTTCCCCACTAAGTTATATGCTTAGCATGGTGATTTTGCCTTCGTGTTGGTTCTGATAAGATGGTTTAAATATTGGGACAAAGACAACCACAGTGGACAAGAAGAAGATGTTTTGTTTTGAAAATGTTCAGTTTGTTTTTAGGTTGTTGTAACATCCCATTACTTGCGGAAAGGTTAGAATAGTAATAGGAGTGATCAATGAGAGCTTGGAAAAGTATTTTCATACTCATGCATAATATGTCATACACATACATATGAATAGTGAAAATTTTTGCACATGAAACTAGTCGTACATGCATTCATGAATAATTCCGAGTATAATTGGTTATAAATTTGGTTATGTGAGAATTTTGAATTGATAGTATTAAAAAACAATGTGGAGAATATATGTATTGATTTAGAAATTTTTGGTGAATTTTGGAAAAAATTTATGAAAATATTGAGTATTATTGGACTAGGAAAAATGCCACTTAGCAAGTAAATTGATGAATTGATATAGAAATAAATGTTTAATAATATTCAAGAAATTTTATTGATGACTTTAGAATTTTTGAGAAAATGTCAATGGAAGATTAGGGTCAATTGGAGAAAAATTTGGAGCCTGATTGAACTAGTTAAGTGAGAAACTAGTTAGAGTCTTAGGAATTGGACAAATAGGCAAGTGATAGATGTCACTTGCCAAGCCAAGTTTTAAAGCTACGCTTCTTTTAACCTTGAAAGACAAAGACACTGTTTGTCTTGTCTTAAAAATATTTTCTTTGTAGCTTTCTTCTTTACATTTCTTCCTTACACAGAGTTTTTCATCAAAATCCTTTTGAGAGTTAACCTTATTCTTCCTTATCCCACACCATCTTCCACTTTGCTATTTGTTTCTTTTACCCTAAGAAATAATCGAAGCTGGTCAAATTATTCATTCAGATACGTAAATTTGCATGGAATTAAGGCTTCGGGATAGTTGAAGATCTTAGAAATTTCAATAAGTATTGAGTAAATGCTTTAGAGTTGTGGATTTATGAGATAAATTCGATGAAATCACTGTCATTTGCATGAACATGGGATTTACGCATATATTTGTGAACATTGTGTTAATGGGATGAAAAATATGGATATAGTGTTATTTAGTATTTGTTGGATTGTTAGTGATCAGGTGATGTAGAAATGATTTTTTGGAGTTTGAAATAGAAATGAAATGGTGTATGGGATTAGTTTAGAAGATAAAGTATGAAAAAGGTGATGTGCTCTATTTCTTCACTTTGTATATATATATATATATGTATATGTATACGTGAGTAGATGAAAGCTTTAGAGATGATCAGGAAAATAGTTTTTGAGTTGAAGAGTAGTTGTAAAATGGTGGTCTAAGATGGGTATGAGTGTATAAATGAAAGTTGAGAGGAAAATTTAGAATATGGAAAAATGTTGAAAATGCAGAAAAGGTTATAGAGCATGAATAGGATGAACCATAAATTTTTTGCTTTTGATGGTTCTTAACTAAATTTTGCGTATTTAGGGGTAATATGAACTTATGGTGAATAAGTTGAATGAAATGGAGTAGAAAGACTAGAAACAAAAATTTGAAGTGTTGGATTTTGGAAAATGAAAGTCTGGAAATTTTCTGGGAATGAATAGTTGAGAGTTGAATGTTTGATCTGAAACTTCCATGAGTTTACTGTACTGATCTAGTGAGATTTTAACAAAATGATCTTTATGAAAGTTGTAGATCTTTCTTTAAGCCTTCTATTGATATAAATTTTGTAAATTTTGGAGTTCTGTATCAAAAGTTATGGAATTTAGAAGTTTAGTTTTGGTGAAGAAGAGGAAGTAGAGTTACTTCGGTGGGTTATTAGGGAATGTCGCCATCATGCATATGCACGATGGTGACTTTGGAAGCTTAAAGGGGAAAGTTGCCATCATGCAATGGCACCATGGTGATTTTGTTGTTTAAACGTGGAAGTCACCGTCGTGAGAGTTCTTGGCTGATGAACATCCAATGATTTTTTGGGTATATCTTCTTTGTCCGACGTCCAAATGACTTGATTCTTGAACCATTGGACTCGTAGAAGCCTCTCCACCAAAAATCATGGCTATCTGAACTGAATTGAGAGAGATTGAGTGATAAGTGTGGACAGGTCTGACTTGTGCATTTCACCCAATTTTGTCTTTATCTGTCACACCCATGACTCTTGCACACTCATATTCATTTCACGCCCGTGACTCCTACACCCCTATGAATTTCCTCTCTCATGCCCATGAGTTAATTCCAAAACTCACGTTTATTTGTCACATCAAGTTACTATTCTCCTCAATAGTAGCCGTGACTTGCAATTGATCTAACCACCCGAGACGAATTTGCAAACTGGACAGTCCTGTTTCTTTTGACCATAACTTCTTCTCTAGATATCCAAATGAGATGATCTTTGATATGGAATAAATTAGAGACATAGGCTACAAATCATATGAAGAATTTGAATTGTGATTCAGTCTCTAAGATGTTCAATTTCTGGCTGGAAGTTATGTATAGTAAACTATTTTTGAATATGAACAGCCTGAAAATGTTTGAGGCCTATATTCCAAATTACTGAACCAAATTGAGTGATTTTGGTGTAAATAGAAACATAAGACATAGAGGAATAATTTTCTAGAAGGGAGTATTGCCAAATTACTTTTTTTTCATTGTCAAAATGATTAAGAAAAGTAGACCAGAAAGTTAGTTTTTGGGAGAAAAATCTGAAAGTGATACAATGAGAAATGAATTGTGATTTCAACGGTTTTAGTGAGGCATAAACCTACATATAAAGTATACTTAGATGGGTTTTGATATGAGAATGATTTTGTGATGAAATTGATGGAAAGATACTCAGGATTGTGATGAGCATGCATTGTACATAATTCATTTCATTCATGTGCATTGTTAAACACTTATAATTGTGCAAATTTTGATATTTGTGTATATTATTTGATTTAGAGGAGCAATTGGAACGTCAACCTCCAGACGTTGACTGCACTTCCACGCTTTAGCTTCGGGAGCATACTGTGAGTAACCTAGATGGTTTCTCTCAGTTATTGTTTGCTTAAATGTTGTTATGAATGATAAATGAATGTGAATTGAATTGTGTTGGTTTCTGGACAGAAAGTCTGATGAATGTGATGTATGAATGAAATATTGAAGTGCTCCTTGTATGTGGATTGGATGGAATATGTGATACATGACTTGGTTATTAAATGTCAGACTTAGTTCCGACGAAATATGTGATCATGCATATAAATGAAAAAGTGATACTCAACTCTAATGTTAAATGCTGGACTACAGTCCGATGATATGTGAATGTGAGTGAATGAGAATATGCAAATGTTATTGAGGCATTCCATTTCATGAATGCATGAAACATAATGGTAGTTGTGATCAAAGTAGCCACCGATCAGAGCTTAAAGCTCAACGTGTAAAAAAGAGCCTCGAGCTCAAAAGTGATTAAGAGCCTAAGGCTCACTATGTAAAATGAGTCCTATATCTCCCAAGCAGATAAGGGACAGTTAGTAATAAGTCTGGTATCCAATAGATATGGGACAGTTTAGACACTCGGTCACAAAAAAGTAATAAATAAAAAGTGGGTCTCATGTGCACTGCATATGCATAATACGAATGATTAAAGTGTATTGAGTGAAAATGTGATACCGTTGTAAAGTGCAATTTTTGTGAAATATTTTTTATGTGAAATGATGCGTTGCATGAATTGAATGAACCGTCGATGATGGTTACCTCACTGAGTTCGCAAAACTCACCCAAAATTTGTAAATACTTTTCAGGATCAGATGAATACCCCGTTAGGTAACGGGAGTATACCTCCTGCATGCAAGTAAGAGATAGAGGTCAGGATCAGTTCACGTCTACATTGTATTCCTTTATTTTTGTATTGAATTGTATTTTCTGCAAATTTTGTATGAAGGAATGTATTCTGAAATTATTATACCATGTGTATGCGAATGTAATCATGTTGTATTGACAGCATGATTATGAGAGTTTTGTTTCTGGAATGGGCCCTAGTGATTGACGAAACTCTGATGATTTAAAAAATGTTTATGGAATAAAATGGGATCTATTTGATGATTGATTTCCACATACTATGTTTGTAGTTTAAAAGAAGAATTTATACTGAGTTTTGACTGATTAAGTGCTTTAACATACCACCCTCGTGGGCCACGATCTTGGATATCACTCAAAATGTTGGGCACGTATCTCACGGGAGTGGGGTGCTACAGTTGTACTCATTATGATGAGACCCTTTATGTATTTTGTGTATATAGTTTGTAATAACTATAATACAGGTTGGATCTGAATTTTTAAAGCATATATTATGATTTTTATACAATGTGTATAAGGTTAACTATTCTCAAGAACAAATGAAATGTAGTATATGTTTGCATGAGTTTCTTGAAAAACTTGGAATGCTATGGATTGTTTAGTTCTGTTTTATGTGGCACCTGTATATCCTCTTAGGAGGTATATAAGTTTTACACTAAGATTTGATTGATCTGGTTGTTATAGGGGAGGAACAATTTCGATACTTGCCACCTTCTCCCCTTTGTTTCCACCAGCTACCATTATATTGGATATCTATAAGTCAAAATCAACAATATGCGTAAACATAACTCAAACATCAACAAGAACTAGAAGTTAGAGATATGTCATTACAAAATGTAAACATCATCAGACTTAGAAGTAAACATCTAGGTGATGTTATTTCAAAGATGCTCCATTCTTTTAGGACTTATATAACTAGTTTATTTAATTTTTTAAATTCCATATTTGTGTTTAGATAGGGATTGATTGTCTTTCAATGTAAAATTTAGATATATCTACGTTATTATTTCCTTTTGGGAATTTAGCTTTTAAGGTTTTGAAATCATAACATAACTAAGGTACATGACATTGTTAGACCATTTGAATCGAGAAAGGGTCTTCAGGCTGTGACTCCTAGGCTCACAGAATATTTCACCAATAAGCCTTATAGAAACTACATTATGGGTTTCCAGCCTATATATCATCTTATGGTTTATTATGCCTCGGATCATCCATAAGAGATCAAACTCATTCCACATGTTGTAAGTACTTGTGTAATTCATACATCTAGCCGTCAATGATTCAACAATATTCCAAACAACAACAAAAAAATTGAGACATTCGTTGCATTCACACAAAACTTAAACAAAAAAACTTATACTATTAAAGTAGTACATAAAAACTAAAAAAAGTTCTACAACTTACCTGGATGGACGGATAACCAGATTGACACTCTTCAATGCAATATAGGGCCTAGGAAAATGACGATTTTGTAGATAATATAATACACTTGGTTAATGTCAATATAAACATACGCTATAGAATGCAAAAATAATTTTCATGAGGGATAAGTAATATTATGGTGGAACTATTCCTAAATCATCACATAAACATATGACATCTTTTAAATATATTAAACAATCACTTGCTCATCAATCTCCTTCTAGATTACAGATAAAAGGAAAATTGCATACATTCATGTATGGGTTATAAGCTAAATCTAAAAGACATAAAATTTAAAGAAAAATAGGCACAATGTTTATGCATGTTAATCCCGGAAGTAAATGCATCATCTTCTTATTCATATAGATCCCTGTTCATCTTTAAAATGACATGAAGCAAGATCATAATTATTATAGGTCTTATTATAAGGATATGATACTTGCACCCATTGACTATAGGTATTATCATTATAAAAGTAGCATGTCATTTTCCAATTCATATGCAAGGCTTTTTCATCACACAAAGATAGTTTTCAATACATCATATATAAAAGGTTAAAGAGGTTGTGATCTAATATCAAACAATCTTTGAGATATTATAAGTTTATCTTGTAAAAGTTTGTCACTTCTTTAAACTTACACATAAACTAGTTGGGAAGTGTTGTTCAATGAAACACTGGGATCATGCTTGTAGGACAAACGGATGTTAATCAAGATGGATAGCCTTCTCTATAATGTTCCCCTCTATATTTTTGTCTTTTACCTTTAAATAATTTTAGGATAAGTTAGTTAATTGATTTTCAAATTGGCCACTGCTCAAATCTATTAAACCATTAAACCAAAAGGCAAAAAAAATTTAAACCAAAAGGTGTATCATGAAGTAAATCACACGTTAATATAGAATTCACATACAATATACAAAATACACAAGAAGGAGGTTTGAATTGTGTATTCTTTCCGTGAATACAAAAACTTTGATATTTCTTGAAAAGAACTTTTCCAACTGTTAAAAGAATACCAAAAATGCTATAAAAAATAGTCACGTAATTAAATCGCAAATCACTTCTATATACTTGTCTAAGAACAAGAGAAAATAAGGTGAAAGGTTAGAAGATAGACACTGCGATTTTTATACTGGTTCATCTCAAACCTTGGGCTACGTCCAGTCCTTAGAGTTTGTCTGAGATTTCACTATACTTCAACACTTTTACAAGTATTCTTTCTTCCCTTCCAAAGCCTCTTCAGGTCTCTTACACAAAGTATTCTTTCTGCTATCTTAGCCTCTCCAGGCTCTTAGCCTTTTCTTTCTCTCACTAGAAAGATATTGTGGGCTTTTTGTTACAGTAGAGTTTGCTCTCTTGTATCGCACTTTTGAATACAGAATTTTTTCTTTGCAAGTAAAAACTTTAAAGCTAAAAGATTGTTCAGTCTTTGACTACGACTAGTATTTATAGCCTAAGTCTCTAACTGCTTCTTGATTCTTGGTAATTGCTTCTTGCTTCTTGTAGAAACTGTTATTCAATTGAGTTTTGTAACTAACTCCAACTGACTAACTATCTAACGTACTAAAGTATCTTCATCTTTGTATCATCTGTGTTTTTCTATTCTTCTGTGTTTTTCACTTTCTCTGTGTTTTTTGCTTCTTCTGTGTTTTCCACTTCTTCCTTGTTTTCACTTCTTCTATGTTTCCACTTCTTTTGTGTTTTCACCTCTTCTATGTTTTCACCTCTTCTGTGTTTTCCACTTCTTCTATGTTTTTCACTTCTTTTGTGTTTTCCACTTCTTTTGTATTTGCACTTCTTTTGTGTTTTCCATTTCTTTTGTATTTTCACTTCTTCTGTGTTTTCCACTTCTTCTGTGTTTTCACTCCTTTTGTGTTTTTCACTTCTTCTGTGTTTTTTACTTCTCCACTTCTTCTATATTTTTCACTTCTTCTGTATTTTTCATTTCTTCTGTGTTTTTACTTCTTCTATGTTTTCCACTTCTTCTGTGTTTTTCACTTCTTCTGTGATTCCACTTCTTCTGTATTTTTCACTTCTTCTGTATTTTTCACTTCTTTTGTATTTTTCACTTCTTCTGTGTTTTCCACTTCTTCTGTGTTTTTCATTTCTTCTGTGTTTTTCTGCACACTTAACATACTTATCAAAATAGTTCATTTATTTCTAACATTATTATTATTTGATTGTCACCAAAATTAATAATCGTGAAGTCCTCTTGACTTAACAATCTCCCTTTTTTTGATGATAACAAATAATCATAATTGTAGAAAGATATAAGTGAATGAACGAATATTATTCAGATAACGAATAAGAAGACAACAAAAGATATACATATGTATATGTAAAATACACATATGACAAAAAATTGTAGTCGTTACTCTCTTCTTTTCTTGTCTCTGGTCTCCCCGTATGCTATCTTCCTTCTGCTTCTACTCTTCTCTTCTTTCTTCTGCTTCTGCTCTTCTCCCCCTATTTGTTATTAGTCAAAAACTTTACTGAAAACGCTTCATGATTTCAGAAAATATTCGTTGCATATCAGTTCAGATCAACTTGAGGTCTTCTTTAATTGAAACTCGTAGATAGGCCACTTCCTCATATAGATCACCCACTGAATCACTCAAATCATCAACCTTAGTATGAATTTCTTCAATCTCCTTAACTAAGGCTTCCTGTATCCGCTGCTGTGACTGACTAACTTCTTCCACAACAATAGTAAGAACTTGTTGAGGTGTACTTGGTGGATAGAAGTTTGTAGCAACATGTATTTCTAAAAGTAAAACATTTAATTCAATGATTTTGATAACAGGAGGTTTGAAAGATTTTTTTTCCTTCAGGGAGATCAAGGTCATCAAGTCTAGGTAGTTTTGGAATTGGTTTTCCAAGAAGGTGAAGGACATCTTTAATTGAAGATATAAACCTCAAAGGTCTAAAGTGTATGATTAGATGCACAAGAGTCTCTAAGTTGAAACTAATACCTTCAACCCTGATAGTTCTGTACTGTCGTTTTGTCACTCTTCCAACTACCTGAAAAGTTACATCTGTAGTGAAGCATCTACAATGACTTCCTGATGCTTTTGAAATATGATGTGAAACATAGATTCCTCTTGATTGAGCTGCGTTGCATGCCTCATCTATGTTCCTCACTGCTGCTTGTATCTGTTCTTCTGTAAGATCATTTGTTTTTCCTTCAGGATACATCTTCTATTTCCCTTTGTCTTCATTGCGTACAATGTTTGAAGCTCTCGGTTGTATGCTTGGTACAATCTTGATCAAGGTTTTATTTGTGACTGGATAAATAGTATATCGATCCTTGGATATCTTCAATGGATATGGTTCTGTCTTCTGATCTCGTAGAATCCCATATAATCTTCTTTCTTCATGATTTAGAAGATGTATTGATCGATTATTGATCAGTATTGGTTCAACTTGTACCTTGACTAACCGTTTCACTAGTTCTCTTATAATAATCGAGCTTCTACTTCTAACAGGTACTGATTCTTCAATCACCTTCATTCTCAAATCCTCTTTTTTGATAGGTTAAGAAGGACTATGAGATACTGATCTGTGTTCAACTGACTTTGCCTTTTATTGAGCACCAGTTGAAGTAATCTTTTTCTGACTGGTCTTCAGCTTCTTACTTTCTTTTACCAGTCTAGAAGGAGGTTGTGGTTGAGGTTTCTTCCTTTCAAACACCAACTTCCTTTTAATTTCTGTTTCTTTAGTCAGTTTTAGTGGTTGTTCTTACAAAATTGAGACCAAAGATCTAGTAGCTTTTGATGCTTTCTCTGTCTTTCCAGAATCTTCACCAAGAGTTAATCCTTTCCCTCTCTTCTGTTCTTGTTGACGCAAAGTTAATAGTCTTGGTAACTTTCTTGATTGTTTTGATTTCTCAGAATAAAGTGTCTCCGCCTTTCTGTTCAACGACACTTGTTTTACCAACTGTTTCACCTGGATTTCTTCTCTTTGTGAAATCGTCTTAGCTTTAATTGATACCTCTAACGATTTATTCTTCTTTTCTTCTATAGACATTCTTCCTGTGGGTGTAACATTTTCACTCAAGCTGTATCTGATAATACGCTCCCCCTCAGTCCTTGCTTTTGCCATAGAAGCTTTTTCCTCCTTTTCTTGAGACTTCAATCCCATTCTACAGATAGTTGATGCATTAATGATGCTTTTTATATTCATCTTTATTATGTTTCCTTTGTCAAGAAGAATTCCAGAATCTCTAAAGATTCTTGTTAGCAGCATACCATATGGTAATGCATTAGAATCTCTCTTTGACTTCATCATATACCTTAAAATCAAGTGTGGAAGATTTATAGGCTGATGATTGTGTAGATGGAACAGGCATTGTTCATCTATCATCGTAACAACATTCTTTGAGCTTATTCTTGGTAGAACACAATGAAAAAGTAGCGCATGTAGAACCCTAGCATTCGGAACAAGAGTTGATGCCTTCTTGTCCTTTGGGTCACTACTTCCATAGATTGTAGATTGATATGTGCTTTCTCTACACTGCTTTTACTCATCCATCTTGTGTTATGAGATACCTCTGCTCCAACATATGGACATTCACTAACCTTCTCGATTAACTCCATTATCATAATAATCAACAATCTATCCACTGTTGATACTAAAGTATCGTCTACTACTTTTGCATTCTTCCAAAAATCATATACTTCATTCAGGTAGACTGTTTCACAAACCTGAAAGAAAATTTTCCACCCCACTGCATCAATTTCTTGTTCAATATCCATCTGGTTCTTCTTTAAGGAGTCGAAATCAACATGTCTTCCATAAATCATAGATTGCTCCATTTGTAATCTGTAGACAATATACACTAAACACACAAATGTATTTCTCTCAAAATAATGAGGTTAGTATATGAAGATGAGAATGTAAACAGAAAGAACTTGATATCAAGAGCAGAGTAATGAAACGTTTTGTTGAGAGCTTCTGTGAAAGTCGATTTCAGAGTATTTCAAGAATATTCTAGAGTTGGTAATGTTCTAAACCTTTGAGAGGATTTCCCTCTAATACCTTCTCTTAAAAAAATTACCGTTTGTGACTTACAGTTACTATGCTCTTAAAAACTTACGACTTTTTACCTTCCTTACTAAGAAAATCATCTGGGTCATGACGTGTCAGAAGTTTGGTCACTCAATACTACTATATTTAAGTTTCGTTTGATTTCTTTGAATCTTTTTTCATTCAAAGGCTTAGTGAAGATGTCTGCCCATTGATGATTTGTCTCGACAAACTGTAGACTAACGATTCCCCTCTGTACATAGTCTCGTAGGAAATGATGTCTAACTTTGATATGCTTTACCCTTGAATGTTGTATTGGATTCTTCAATAGATTGATAGCACTTGTGTTGTCACAGAAAATTGAGATCTGTTCTTCTTGTATTGAATAATCTTCTAACTGATACTTGATCTATAACGTCTGTGAGCAACAGCTTGCAGCTGACATATATTCAGCTTCTGCAATAGATAGAGCAATTGAATTTTGCCTCTTACTTGACCAAGAAACTAGATTATGGCCAAAAAAGTGACAACCTCTACTTGTACTCTTCCTATCAATCCTGTCCCCGACGTAATCAGCATCACAGTAGCCAATTAACCTGAAATCTTTACCTTTCTCATACATTAAGCAAAGATTAGTAGAACTTGATAGATATCTCAAAATTCTTTTAACATTAATATAGTGAGATTCTCTAGGATATGCTTGAAATCTAGCACACAAACAGACACTAAATAGAATATCAAGTCTGCTTGATGTAAGGTAAAGTAAAGAACCAATACTTCCTCTAAAAAGGGTTTGATCAACCTTCTTACCTGCCTCATCCTTAGATAAAAGGTTTGAAGGATGCATAGGAGTTTACGTAGGTTTCAATTTTTCCATTCCATATTTAACCAACAGTTCTTTGATATACTTCTGTTGAAGAATAAAATTCTTTTCTTCAGTTTGCTTAATTTGTAAACCAAGAAAGAATTTTAATTCACCCATCATGCTCATCTCAAATTCATTTTTCATCAGATTTTCAAAATTGGAACATAACTTTTTAGACGTTGCAGCAAAGATAATATGATCAACATATATCTGTACTATGATGACATCATTCTTAATACATTTTCTAAATAAAGTCTTATCTACATGTCCTCTACTAAAACCATTCTCAATCAAAAAGGAACTTAGATGATCATACCAAGCTCGAGGAGTTTGTTTCAAACCATACAATGCTTTATGAAGTCTATAGACATAATCTGGTTTCTTAGAATCTTCAAAACCAGGAGGTTACTTTACATAAACCTCTTCATCTATAAAACCATTAAAAATGCACTTTTCACATCCATTTGAAACAGTTTTATATCATGAAAAACAGCATATGCAAGAAAAATCCTAATATCTTCTAATATAGTTATAGGACCATAAGTTTCATTATAGTCTATTCCTGCTTGTTGATTATAGCCTTGAGCTACTAATCTAGCTTTGTTACGGCTTACTCTACCTGACTCATCTAGTTTATTCTTAAAAACCCATCGGGTTCCTATGACAGACTTTTTGGAGGGTCTGGGAACTAAAGACCAAACTTTATTCCTAGTAAATTGGTTCAGCTCTTCTTGCATGGCTAAAATCCAAGCTTCATCCTGAAGAGCTTCATCAATTTTCTTAGGCTCTATTTCAGAAATAAAAGCTACATTTGCTTCTCTTCTAAATTTAGACCTAGTTCTCACACCTTCTGAAGTTTCTCCTATAATAAGATTTTCTGGGTGAGAAGATTTATGTTTCCAGTTCTTTTTCAGACTAAAATTTTCAGGAACATCTTTACTTTATCTAGAGGAACATCTGATGGTGACACATCTTCATTATCAATCAATGGTACTGATAGGGTTTCATTATCAGTATCATTACTTCTATCTAGTTAACAACCATTATCAAACTTGACTTGAATAGATTCTTCAATAGATTTAGAAGCAAGATTATAAACCCCATAAGCTTTAGAAGATAATGAATATCCTAGAAAAATTCCTGAATAGACCTTAGAATCAAATTTATCCAAAGTTTCTTTTGTATTCAATATAGTACACTTGCAACCAAATAGATGGAAGTAAGAGATATTAGGCTTCCTTCCTTTCCATAACTCATATGGAGTTTTATTCAACAATGGTCGCAAAAGTATTCTATTTTGAATATAACAAGCTGTATTTATAGCTTCTGCCCAAAAATACTTAGGAAGATTCCTTTCACAAAGCATGGTTCTTGCCATTTCCTGAATCGTCCTGTTCTTTCTTTGTACAACTCCATTTTATTGTGGAGTTCTAGGAGCAGAGAAATTATGGAAAATTCCATTCTCTTTATAAAATATTATGAATTTTTCATTCTCAAATTCACCACCATGATCACTTCTAATTCTAGCAACAGAGATTCCTTTTTCATTTTGTAACTTTTTGGAAAGAACTTTAAAACATTTAAAAGATTCATTTTTATGTGACAAAAATAATATCCAATAAAATCTAGTGAAGCCATCAACAATTACAAGACCATACTTCTTTCCGCCAAGACTTAATGTCCTAGTTGGACCAAATAAATCTATATGTAACAACTCTAGAGGTCTAGACGAAGTTACAATATTTTTAGAAGAAAAAAGCGTTTTAACTTGTTTTCTTTTATGACAACTCTTACAAAAGAAATCTATGTTAAAACTTATTTTTGGTAAACCTCTTACTGAATCATGTTTAATCAACTTGGAAATATGTTTAAAGCTAACATAACCTAGCTTTTTATGCCAAATCAGTTTTTCTTCATCTATTGATATAAAACAAGAAATATTTTGAATTTGCAAATCTTGTAAATTAATCTTATAAAGATTGTTTCATCTTTTGACAGAAAAGAATACGGAACCGTCCTTGTTTTTGACTACACAAGAGTTTTGATTAAAGGATACTTCAAAACCAAAATCACATAATTGACTTACACTAATCAAATTATGTTTTAAACCTTCAACTAATAGAACATTATCAATAGATGCAAAGGAATCTTTATCGACTTTGCCGATTCCAACTATTTTGCCCTACTGGTTGTCTCCAACAGTTACTGATCCTCCCTTCTTATTTTGAAGATCTAGGAATATAGACCTTCTTCCCGTCATGTATCGCGAGCATCCACTCTCTAAATACCATTGGTGCTGGCTGCTTTTTCCAAGGAAGGAGATTTGTAGTAAATATTATGTTCTTTTTAGGCACCCAGATTTTCTTGGGTGCTTTGGGGTTAGTCTTATAATTATTCATAGAATGATAATAAGAAGACTGGTGATATTTCTTTCTATAAGGAACAAAATTCTTTTTGTAATGAGTATTGTTTTTAGTAAACCCTAAACCACTCTTATCATTAGGGTATCTATATCTTCCTATCATGTCATTCATTTTTTTCGTTCTTTTAGTAAAGGTTGATAGGTCTGTTGAGAGAGAATTAATTCTTTGTTTCAACTGACTAATTTCCTCAGATCTATCTACAATTACCTTTTTCTTCATATCGTCTACTTATTTCTTAAAGCAAACGTTTTCTTTTTCTAATGCTTCCGTGTTCTTCAAGTTTTCGACAAACTTTCTTTTTAAGGATCTATACTGCTTTAGTATAACATGTGAATCTTCTATGCATCTTGGAGTTCATTAAAGTTAGAAGTTACCTCCTCGTCACCTTCTTTTTCGGCTACCAAGCATATATTTGCTTATACTGATGCTTCTGAATCTGAATTAGATTCGGATGAATCCAAATATTCCCAAGTTGCCATCATACTCTGTTTATTTTCTTTATTCTTCTTCGATTTTCTTCTAAGAAATGGACATTCAAACTTATAGTGTCTTGATTTGTTGTACTCATAGCAAATGAAAGAGGTATTCTCGTTCTTGACTGCATCTTTGCTATTTTTCTTAAAAGAAAAATCTTTATTTCCTTTTTCCTTCTTTTTCCACTTCCTTCTGATCTTTCTTAAAATGAAAGATAATTCATCATCATCTTCACTTGAATCTTGATCAAATTCACTGATATCATCATTCTTGACTTCTTTGATCTTTAATGCTTTTGACGATGAACTTCTATTTCTCTGAGTCTTGTGATTTTTCTGACCAGCCTTTAATGCTATAGATTTATCTCTTCTAGGTTTATCTTTAGCATCAAGCTCTACTTTGTGTATCTTCAAATAACTAAGCAATTCTTCTAGCTTTAATTTTCTCAAATCCTTGGCTTCTTGTACTATAGTGACTTTGGGTTGCCATCTTTTAGGCAGACTTCTGAGAATCTTCCTGACATGGTCTTGATTATCGTAGATTCTCCCAAGAGCTTCAAGCCCATTAAAGATAGTTTTAAATTGTCCAAACATCTGATCAATAGACTCATCTTCTTTCATTTTAAACAGCTCATACTGATGCACAAGAATACTGATCTTGGACTCTTTCACCTGGTTTGTGCCTTCATGTGTGATGGATAGAGTGTCCCACATTTCCTTCCCAGTTTCACATCTGTGAACTTTATCATATTCACTTCTGTTTAAAGCACAACTCAGAAAGAACTTGACCTTTGAGTTTAATTGAAATCTAGCTTTGTGATCGACTGACCCTCTGGTACGAGGAATAATATTTCCTTTATCATCTATTGGTATGTATTGTCCATTCTCGATGATATCCTAAAGATTAATGTGTGTGGATTCAATGAAGAGCCACTGTCCTTCTAATAATGATAACCCTCACCATTGAATAGAGGAGGTCTTATGACAGAGACACCTTCAGCTATAAAAACATGTGATTCAACCATAGATCTTTGTCCTCACTTTGTAAAGGTGGTTCTTGAAAACCGAGCTCTGATACGAATTGAAGTCAATCACACGTTAATATAGAATTCACGTACAATATATGAGATACACAAGAAGGGGGGTTAAATTGTGTAATCTTTTCGTGAATACAAAAACTTTGACATTTCTTGAAAATAATTTTTTTAACTGTTAAAGAATACCACAAATGTTATACAAAAATAGTTATGTAATTAAATCGCAAAGAACTTCTATATACATGTCTAAAAACAAAAGAAAAATAAAGTGAAAGGATAGAAGATAGACGCTGCGATTTTTATACTGGTTCACCCCAAACCTTGGGCTACGTCCAGTCCTCAGAGTTCATCTAAGATTTCACTATACTTCAACAATTTTACAAGTATTCTTTCTTCCCTTCCAGAGCCCCTTTAGGTCTCTTACACAAAGTATTCTTTCTACTATCTTAGCCTCTCCAGGCTCTTAGCCTTTTCTTTCTTTCACTAGAAAGATATTGTGAGCTTTTTGTTACAGTAGAGTTTGCTCTCTTGTATTGCACTTTTGAATACATAATTTTTTTTTTGTAAGTAAAAACTTGAAAACTGAAAGCATTTTTTCAATCTTCGACTATGACTAGTATTTATAGCCTAAGTTTCCAACTGCTTCTTGATAACTGCTTCTTGCTTCTTGTAGAAACCATTATTCAGTTGAGTTCTGTAACTAACTCCAACTGACTAACTATCCGACGTACTAGAGTATCTTCATCTTTGTATCGCCTGTGTTTTTCTCTTCTTCTATGTTTTTCACTTCTTCTGTGTTTTCTACTTCTTCTGTGTTTTCCACTTCTTCTGTGTTTCTACTTCTTCTATGTTTTCCGCTTCGTCTATGTTTTTCACTTCTTCTGTGTTTTAACTTCTTATGTGTTTTCGCTTCTTCTATGTTTTCCGCTTATTCTGTGTTTTCTGCTTCTTCTGTGTTTTCCACTTCTTCTGTGTTTTCACTTCTTCTGTGTTTTCCTGCACACTTAACACACTTATCAAAATAGTTCATTTATTTCTAATATTATTATTATTTGATTGTCACCAAAATTAATAATCGTGAAGTCCTCTTGACTTAACAATCTCCAGTACTCCAGCTAACGACTCCATGTGGACTCAGAAATGAAAGAGAGTCGTATACCAGCATTGTATATCTGATTAATAAAATTGTGATAACGTGTACGAGCTCGCAACTCCCATACATTATATATTATCCCATTGAGTTCAGAACTCCAGTAAAATTGTTTCTGAAAATAAAAGGAATAAATTCGATAACTTATAATCTATTTATATGTATCATATTAATGTATACAACAAAAGGAAAAAAATATTTATTGCATATTAAACCTCAAACTCCTGATAATAAAATGCCTTTGTGACCTCGAAGATCTTCTTCCATGCATAACCCTCAGGATCGATCCTCTCTTTAAATGTAGATCTCATTTGTCCTGAACACGGTCCAGATGGAATGAACCTAATATAAAAACAAATAAGTTCATAAATTTGCAAAAGAAATTGAAACATATATAGTGTTTCATGTGATTTCACTTACTGTTTATCGGATATTTTTATATACTTTCTATCATTAGGACCCTCAGATCCAGGGTGGATCTCATCTACTTCAGCTTCCATAATTGTATTAGATGATATATGAGTATTGGATTGTTGCGTATCACCAGTTGCCGGTGATGATGATCCTGCAATTGTAGGCACTGGAGGTGGTGGTGGTAACTCAGTTACAGCTAGAGTCTATGTTGGACCCCGATCCTTAAGTGGCAATTTAGAGATATGAAATGAATTCAATGAGTGTTTTCGGATATTAATTATGTTATAGAAGTTTTTATGCCTTGAGGAAATTGATGAGAAAAGGAATTTATTGGTTTTGATGACTTTGAAGA
>JANZLD010000237.1:31391864-31403029 GCA_026413575.1 Erythroxylum carthagenense | reverse complement strand
AAAATTCTTTTTGTAATGAGTATTGTTTTTAGTAAACCCTAAACCACTCTTATCATTAAGGTGTCTATATCTTCCCATCATGTCATTCATTTTTTTCGTTCTTTCAGTAAAGGTTGATAGGTCTATTGAGAGAGAATTAATTCTTTGTTTCAACTGACTAATTTCCTCAGATCTATCTATAGTTACTTTTTTCTTCATATCGTTTACTTGTTTCTTAAGGTAGACTTTTTCTTTTTCTAATGCTTCAGTGTTCTTCAAGATTTCGACAAACTTTCTTTTTAAGGATCTATACTACTTTAATATAACATGTGAATCTTCTAACAATTCTAAATATGCTTCTTGGAGTTCATTAAAGTTAGAAGTTACCTCCTCGTCTCCTTCATTTTTGGCTACCAAGCATATATTTGCTTGTACTGATGCTTCTGAATCAGAATCAAATTCGGACGAATCCAAATCTTCCCAAGATGCCATTATACTCTTTTTATTTTCTTTATTCTTCTTCGGTTTTCTTCTAAACAACGGGCATTCAGACTTATAGTGTCCTGGTTTGTTGCATTCGTAGCAAATGATAGAGATCTTCTCGTTCTTGACTTCGTCTTTGCTATTTTTCTTAAAAGAAAAATCTTTATTTCCTTTTACCTTCTTTTTCCACATCCTTCTGATCTTTCGTGAAATGAAAGATAATTCATCATCATCTTCACTTAAATCTTGATCAGATTCACTGGTATCATCATTCTTGACTTCTTCGAACTTTAATGCTTTTGACGATGAACTTCTATTTCTCTGAATCTTGTGAGTTTTTTGAACAACCTTTAATGCTATAGATTTGTCTCTTCTAGGTTTATCTTCAGCATCAAGCTCTACTTTGTGTATCTTCAAAGAACCAAGCAATTCGTCTAGCTTTAATTTGCTCAAGTCCTTGGCTTCTTGTACTACAGTGACTTTGGGTCTCCATCTTTTAGGCAAACTTCTAAGAATCTTCCTGACATGATCTTGATTATCGTAGATTCACCCAAGATTTTTAAGTCCATTAACGATAGTTTAAAATCGTCCAAACATCTTATCAATAGACTCATAGCTCATACTGATGTACAAGAATACTGATCTTGGACTCTTTCACCTGATTTGTGCCTTCATGTGTGACAGATAGAGTGTCCCACATTTCCTTCGCAGTTTCGCATCCATGAACTTTATCATATTCACTTTTGCTTAAAGCACAACTCAGAAAGAACTTGGTCTTTGAATTTAGTTGAAATCTAGCTTTGTGATCAGTTGACCATTTGGTACAAGGAATGGTATTTTCTTCATCATCTATTGGTACGTATGGTCCATTCCCGATGATATCCCAAAGATCAATGTGTGTGGATTCGATGAAGAGCTGCATCCTGTCCTTCCAATAATGATAATCCTCACCATTGAATGCAGGAGGTCTTCTGACGGAGGCACCTTCAGCTATAAAAACATGCGATTCAGCCATGGATCTTTGTCCTCACTTTGTAAAGGTGATTCTTGGAAATTGAGCTCTGATACCAATTGAAGTAAATCACACATTAATATAGAATTCACGTACAATATACGAAATACACAAAAAGGGGGTTCAATTGTGTATTTTTTCATGAATACAAAAACTTTTATATTTCTTAAAAAGAACTTTTCCAACTGTTAAAAGAATACCAAAAATGTTATACAAAAATATTCACGTAATTAAATCACAAATCACTTCTATATACTTGTCTAAGAACAAGAGAAAATAAAGTGAAAGGTTAGAAGATAGACACTACGATTTTTATACTAGTTCATCCCAAACTTTGGACTACGTCCAGTCCATAGAGTTTGTCTAAGATTTTACTATACTTCAACACTTTCACAAGTATTCTTTCTTCCCTTCCAAAGCCTCTTCAGATCTCTTACACAAAGTATTCTTTCTACTATCTTAGCCACTTCAGGCTCTTAGCCTTTTCTTTCTCTCACTAGAAAGATATTGTGAGCTTTTTGTTATAGTAGAGTTTGCTCTCTTGTATCGCATTTTTGCATACAGAATTTTTTCTTTGTAAGTAAAAACTTGAAGCTAAAAGATTGTTCAGTATTCGACTACGACTAGTATCTATAGCCTAAGTCTCTAACTACATCTTGATTCTTGATAATTGCGTCTTGCTTCTTGTAGAAACCTACGACTAGTATCTATAGCCTAAGTCTCCAACTACTTCTTGATTCTTGATAACTGCTTCTTGCTTCTTATAGAAACCGTTATTCAGTTGAATTCTATAATTAACTCCAACTGACTAACTGTCCGACGTACTAGAGTATCTTCATCTTTGTATCGTCTGTGTTTTTCTCTTCTTTTGTGTTTTCACTTCTTCTGTGTTTTCACGTCTTTTGTGTTTTCCACTTCTTCTGCGTTTTTCACTTCTTCTGTGTTTTCTATTTCTTCTGTGTTTTCCACTTCTTCTGTGTTTTCATTTCTTCTGTATTTTCCACTTCTTCTGCGTTTTTCACTTCTTCTGTGTTTTCCACTTCTTCTGTGTTTTCACTTCTTCTGTATTTTCAACTTCTTCTGCGTTTTTCACTTCTTCTGTGTTTTCCACTTCTTCTGTGTTTTCCACTTCTTCTGTGCTTTCTGCTTCTTCTGTGTTTTCTGCTTCTTCTGTATTTTCCACTTCTTCTGTGTTTTCCTACACTTTCCTGCATACTTAACACACTTATCAAAATAGTTCATTTATTTCTAACAACATTATTATTTGATTGTCACCAAAATTAATAATCGTGAAGTCCTCTTAACTTATCATATCACACAAATGAAAATTAAATGTTCTTCTAGGTTGATCATCAACAACCTAAAAGAACAATTATGAGAGGATAAAAAGTACCCAACGTATCAAATTTGAATTTCACATAAACCAAAATTTTAATTTGCAATAAAGTATACTTATTTATGGAATTCCTAACTCAATTAACTATTATTCCCATTTACCTTTAATAATTACCTTTGATAAAATCTAAGATCTATGGAAGTACTTAAAACTAAATTTAAAATATGCTAATTACTTCCTAAAGAAATAAAATTGTTAAATGAATGTAAAAAGTTTCTAAGAATATAGAATAATATTGAAACAAAATTGAAGATCAAATAAGATCTATATTAACCAAATAACCAGTGAAATGAAATCTAACGAATTTAAAAGATAATTTTGATTGATAGAGAAAAAGAGAGAATGATTATTAAGAATGAATATCATAAATAATATTAGCTCTTTATCTAAAATATCCCTAAGAAAACTTTCATAGAACAAGTCATATGCTTCACAAATTCATCCCTAACTAATAACAAAACTGCTATCTTTTTCCATTATTCATCAACATTAACACATTCAAACAAACAATGAACCATTAATAGTCGAAATAAATGCAGATAACTCAAACCACATCAACAAAATCGAAGACCATATCAGCATTTAAAACAATAATGAAAGGAGGGAAAAAAACCTAGAGCAAAGCATGGACTACTAACCTTGACAGACGATTAACTGGAGACGATGGAAGTAAACAATTGCAGAAGATAGTGGAAGAACAAACGAAGAAGACATCAGTGATGGAAGAAGAAAACAACAAACGAAGAAAATGAAATGAGAGAGGGCGTTCTACTTTATTGTTTAAACATAAATGAAAGCGGCGTTGGCTCTTGTTCACAAGAAGTGACGTCGTTTTTGTTTCATTTCACATGAATCAACAAAAGTCACATCAAATGATGTCATTTTCATTTCATTTTAAACGAATAAACAGAAGAAAACAAACGACGTCGTTTGTTGTTCACAACATTTAGTGATGATTTGAGAAATGTGACAGATATTGCAAATATTTGTAATGATTTCAAAAAATCATTATATATAGATATACCAAATTTTTTGTAATATATCATTTTTATAAAATGGCATAGAATTTATATATAATAAATATAGTTTTGTGATATTTTGTAAATTAGAAGAAATGGCATTGTTGTTAACTAAATTTATTTTTAGACTTACAATCAGTGTCAATAATATTAGATTTGATTTTAAGAATATGATATTAATATGTAATGCAACGCCCCAAAATCTCAGTTTCATAAAGAGTACTTTTTTGGGTCGTGAATAGTGCATCCTGAATAGTGATACCTAGGATCCAAACTACACTTTATTTTATTTGGCATTAGATAATATTATTCAAGGATAGACCAAGGATCAAATTAGAGGTTAAAATAAGTTCATTTTGAGGGTTTGACCGAGAAAGGGATGAAAATCAAACTAAAAAATATTAATAGAAATGATATTAATTAAGGTCTTTATATAGGGTTAATATTTTTATAAGTATTACTTAGTGAGAAGAAGAAAAGAATTTTATTTTATTTATTATATGCATTTAATGGGTATTGTGTTAATGGGACCAACTAGCATTTATTGTCACCAAATAACATTAATTGCTAACTATTTATGCTCTTCTTCTACAAAAATTGTCGAGAATTATCTCTCTTTTTCTTTTCCATTTTCAAGTCAACTTTCTCTATCTTTAACCCCTAAATCAACTATTAAACACTAAATCATCACTTAAGGTCCCTAAGCTCACTATATCAATAAAAATTTTGGGAAAAAATGAGGAAAAAGTAGATAGGTCTTCTTGATAAATAGTACCCAAAATTTACAAGATAAGTTAATGAAATTTTGGTTGTTTTTAGTACAAGATTTTAGTGTAGTTACATGCATTAATGAATAAAATACATGAAATTGACTTTTTATGCAATATTATGAAGATAAAGAAGAAGAATTGAATGAGAGAGAGAAAGAAGGAAGAGAAGGAATAAGGAATTGATGGTGAAATTGAAGCTTAATTTGAAGATTTGGACATTAATTTGGTAAGTATTCAAGCAATTTTATTTTTCCTTAAGAATTGTATATTGTATAATTTAGGATTCTTGAGATTAAATTGGGAGCTTATGAATTTGCTATTAAAATTATTTAGTTAGATGCTAAATGAAGTAGTATATGTGATTATCTAAGATTTTGGACTTATAGTTTGTTTTTGTCCCAGTTGGCATACATTATGTTTGAATTTGGAAACTTCATAGACATGTTATTTTTAACTAAATGATGAGATGAATATGTCTTGAATGTCATATGAACTAAATTAAAACTACTAATGGAAGGGAAAAAAATGACAGTATGGAGTGATATTTATTTTAGTCAAATATGGAATAGCTTGAATTAGCCATTATGACTTTTTTAATTAAATTTTAGTAAAATTGTAATTAGATTTACCTCTGGCAAAATATACAGGAATTAGAGGAATGTGATAAGGTTAGCATGCCAATTAAGGAGTTAACAGTACTTATGATATGTGTTACCAGACTATATGGCTCTGAGAGATCAATCCGGTGGAAGATATTTGATTTATGTTATGAAATGCAAGGCTCCGATAGCTTAGTCTCGATATGAATATAAAGAAATGGACCATATGATTTCGAGAACTTGGTCCCATATTTTAAAATCCTGCTTATCTAGCTAGCAGATGCAATTCCATTGGATTTTATTTTGGGAAATTACAAAAATATATATAAGTGCTTGACTAATGGTTAAAGAACTTCAAATGAAAGTAGTAATTAACTGCACAATTTATTGATCATTGTGTAATTAGATATGAATTATTATAATAGATACATGCTTGTAGTTTATAAATTGACGTTATACATGCTTGTAGTTTATAAATTGACGTTAAATGCCTATTTAAACTTAGAAATAAATAAATATATTTATATCTAAAAAATATTATATGTTATGCATGCTATGGTTAAATGAATTGAACGAAATGAGAAATAGAATTGATTGAACACCATTAAGCCTATAGCTTAGTGTGTGGTTTTCTTTCCACGCATAACTTTTGAAGAGAATTAGAAGAAAGCTGTGTTAGATCTACTACAAGACTAGAGTCACATAGAGGATCTTAGAAGACTTGGAGGTAGAATTATATTTTTCTTTTGGTTATGGCGTGTACATATAAAGAAGTGAAGGATCTTATAAGATTTTATTATATACAAATATATGAAAGTTATGTATGAAATTTGGTTTAGATTAGTTGAAATGTATTGGAAGATGGACAAACTATTTTATCAAGGAGTTTGACATAGAGATGGACAGTTGAGTAAATGGTGAATAACTATTTTTATAAAGTGAATAGTAATTGCTAAAATGGTGAGGTTTTAAATAGAAAAATTTTGTAATTCAAGATTTTAGGTATTTAAGAATATGGTAATACTTGGTATGCCGATTCCATTATAGGATATAGGGTGTTGCATGTAATATTCATTTCCATTTTTACTATGTTGCAATTATTTTTTAATTATATTGCAATAAATATAATTATATCATGTAATTAGTATAATATTATATGAATGATAGATAATAATTGTAACTAGTATAATGATTATTATACTTTGATCTTATTAATATTGAAATTTTAGTTATGTTTATTTTTTTATATCCAAATAATATTTACTTTTCAAATTTTAAATTACCTACCATATGTTTTTTAACAATATATTTAAAACTTTAAAAATATTTTACAATTTTTAGATACTCCATTCTATTTTCATGAAATATTTATATGAATGGAGATGTAGTACTATGTACAATAAGCATCATTAAAGTATCATTTGTGTATAAATCCATAGATTTAAACAAATTTATAGAGTTTGAATGCATTAGCTATTTAAACAAATTTATAAAGAAGGAAAATGAAAAAAAATGAAAATCATATAAATGTCAATTATAATTAACCTTAGGATTATTAATCACACTTAGCACTAAAAACTATCTTTTTAACATTATTGATTTTAAGAATACTATCACACACACAAAATTCCTCAAAATTCCTCTAAGAAATCCATAAGATTTAAAATCTTTAATATCAACTTTTGACAACGATTTTCAAATTCGTCACCAAAAGTTCAACTTTTAGCAACAATTCATTGAATCATCATCAAAGGCTCAACATTTGGCAACGAAATTGTCAAACCGTCCCAAAATGTTGCACCTTTTGCGACGATTCACATAAATCGTCACAAAGATATTCCTTTAGTGACAATTCAATAAAATGTCATGGATAGTTAAACTTTTGGTGAGAAATTTGAAAATGGTCTCCAAAAGCTCACTTTTAGCGACGATTTCAAATTGTCGCCAAAAAGAGCGTAGCTAAATGTTTGTTTTGTTTTAGTGTTTCTTCTTTTTCTTTAACAAAGGACTATAATGGAATTTAAATGCTAAGAAACCAAAGACAAAAGGATAACACATTTGATTTAAAGCCAAACATTGATACTTACTGAAGCAAATCTATTTGAGATTTGAGAATCCACAAACAAGTTTGAAAGAAACCTTAAAAAATTAAAACAAAAGTATAAAGAGAGCAGACCTATTAAAAAACTAAAACAAAAGTATAAAGAGATCAGACCTATTAAAAAACTAAAACAAAAGTATAAAGAGATCAGACCTATTGGTTATAAGGAATTAATAACGAAATTAATTAAATGCTTGAATGCCAAAAAGAAATAACTTTTTGATAAGTTTGAAATTCAATAAAGAACAAGGTAAAGAAGTAATCATGACTTTCAAATAATAAACATATACAAAACTTCTTAAAACTGAAAAAAAACCTTAAATACAAATTTAAAAATTTAGAGTTTTGACTGAGAACGGCTTAGGATATGACCATTAGAAAGTCATGTTTTAACGCTAGTAGGTATAATATCGGACACACTTATGTCTAAAATCATGAGCCTCTCACAAGGTTATATACACTTTGAAACATGATCATGTCTAAAAATGTGATCCTTCTATAATTTTATAAAATTAGATATTATCTAACATATTTGTGTTAGAAACTATAGTCTTTCTCAAACCTTAACTCTTGCATTTAAAAAGGAGTATGGGTACGGACAGTCTCGCTCGCCTTATTGGCGGTTTCAGACCGGACCTATATATTATTCAGGAGCCCCCTTTTAGAGTTCAAGAGTTTCTCAGCCGAGATGCACAAAGTGCAGTATATTCTAGAACGATGATTTAGTTTTGTAATTTCCTTTTGAAAAAAAAAAAAAAGAGTATGGGTACCCGTATTCAACAAGAATTTAGTGTTTTGCTTCGCATATAATGAATCTCTTAGGTTGGTGTAGTACTACTTCCTATCAGCGTAGGAATTCAATCCAATAAGGTTTGGGTCCAGTTATATCTAAGCCCAACTCAAAGTCCTGTCTATTTAGCCCCTAATCTTTCCTTAACTAAGTTCGGGGATTAGGTTTTCGCTGCGATAGAGAAGAGAAAGGATGATTGAGGTGGTTTTGAACGATCGTTTGGGGAAGAAGGTACGGGTGAAATGCAACGAAGACGATACGATCGGCGACCTAAAGAAATTGGTGGCCGCTCAGACCGGCACTCGTGCGGACAAGATCCGGATCCAGAAGTGGTATAATATCTACAAAGATCATATCACACTCAAGGACTACGAGATTCATGATGGCATGGGACTTGAGCTCTACTATAACTAACTTGGTAGGTCCATATTCTTTTTTTTCCCTTGTTATTAGGTTTATTATCTTCGTGTGCAATTTTTTTTCAATTGATATTAGGGTTTTTCTAAATGGTTTTGGATGTTAAGATGCATCTCCACTGGTTGTCGCGATAGCTTAAAGCTTTTCTGGAATTGGATCATATTCCTCACTTTCTTGGAGAGCTAACAATTATTCTTACGTATTCATCAACAATTATGCTATTAATGAGGTCAAAAACCTTGGTTTCTTATTCAAGTGAGGTAAGGGGATTAAGCTCTGTACTTAAAATATGGGAGGATTATAAATCCAAATAGTGCAAAGATCCTGCGGAAGTTATTTTGATGCCACAATGAATGAGAGTCTGTTTGTGCTGTTCAGTTACATTTCAAATGGGAATCTTTGCAATTTCTCAATTGTAAGAAATTTGTTTATTTGTTCGGTGATTGTTTTAAGTTGTGGCCTTGTGTGAGGTCTTGTGACTATGCTATGCAACTGTGGCCTCTATGATCTGTATATGGAAGAAAGCATCCACTGTCTCAAGTCTGTCGCTCTAGTTGGGCAGTAACCTTTCACATATTTTATACCTATTGTTTTGATAGAGGGCTGAATTACAAACAATGAATGCAAAGCATGTCCTGTGTTTGCCATTGTATTGTTTCACTGAACTGGTTGAATTGCATATGGTAATACTTTATGCTGCTCAAAAATTGTGAAACATAGTAAATACTTTTGGATAATTTCTTAATTATCAAAGACCAACTAAAAGGCACTTATATTCTGACCTTTCTTCTTCTATGCAGGTCATGGCAAGTCATTAAGCAAAAGAGGACGAACGTGTGTGTCTATTTTAATACTTGTAGTAAAACATAATGCCTTGTAATTTGTGCAATATGTTTGGGTAACTAGTAAAATATGCTAAATACTTCATATGGTTACAGATTCTATTGTTTAAGTCGATTGGTGAGTGAAGTAACTTTTGAAACTTTTGTGTATAATGATCTCATATGCGGCTTCAAACATGCTTACTTTGTTTTGCAGATTGTGCTGTTTAAGTTGATCAGCAAGTGATATTACTTTTGAACTTTTGGGTTTGCTATAATGGTATTCACCAATGTGGCACCAAACCCTGCGGTGTTAACTAATTTTTCATAGAACAGGAAGATCTGAAAACTTTGCTTAATTGAAAGTTGTTAGTTGAACAATTTTTTAAGGGATAGTTACTGCGAGTATCATTGTCACTCAAGTAAAAAGAACAATATTTCAGTTCTAGTTGTTTTACCCTAGGGGAACTAGCCAATTTAAGCGTGCGTTGCTATCTTGCAAAAGGTGTTCCATTCCCTTGCCAGAAATAACAGATGGCAACACGTTCTTAGGGATGGAGGTATTTGCATGGTGTGCTGATTTGGATGTAGCGGAAGATGATGAAATGACTACCTCGTACTTTATTACATTCTTGTATATGTTGTAATGGGCCGAACGAGACACGCGCACCTAGGAATGAATGATTCAATATAAGGCACGCTCTGTTGTTTAACTAGAGAAGGTCCAACTAGCATTTATGATACGAAGCACAAAGAATTGCCACCATAATTCTTCTCGTTGTAATTTAAAGAAGATACTAGGCAAGTACCTATCTTCTGTGTAATTTTATGTGTTTAATTTTGTTAAGCCCTGGTTTGGATTGAAGGAATTTTATGTGTTTAATTTTGTTAAGCCCTGGTTTGGATTGAAGGAATGCAGGAGAAAAGAAAGGAAGAGAATTGAATTTTTCTTAGTTTTCACCGTTTGGACAAAAATAAGCAAAGGAAAGTGAGATAATAGAGAGAAAATTGAGGGAAGTTTGAGTCAAATATGTTTTTCGTCAAATTGATGGGAAAGGAGGAAAAATTCAAGACAAGAGAACCCTAATTTATGTAAATTACCATAGTATCCTTATTTAACTCAACAAAAAGGACACTCTCAGCTACAATTTTTCTCACGCAGAACACAACCCTCCCTCCTTTCTTCCTATTTTCTTTTGCACAACTTCGGCCAAAGAGGTAAGGTTGATTAATCCCTTGATCTGATTACGAAAATTGCTACTATGATTAGTAAATATGATGTTTTGTTGTTATTAATCAATTAATGGATCAATCTCATATGGGTTTTTGAGTTCTTGGTAAGCAATTAAATTTTTTTTTCCTCTTTTTTATTTGCAATACATTTTGTAGTTGTATAATAATTTGATAATCAAATTTTGCAATTGTTTAATAATTTTATATACACCATTAACATGTTGCTATATGATTTTTTCATATTGATTAGACATTATATATATATATAATGATATTTTCTACATTATTTTACATGTTGAAATGTTGAGTAGAAAATGAATAATTTAGATCAGAGATTCACTGAAGAAGATGAGTAGGATAAGACAAGGCGAGTTGCTGTCGTTCAATTAATATGTCATATAGTTCATATTCTTAGCCTTTGTCATAGTTTTATGTATGGATCCTTCAAGCAAAAAAACTTAGTAGCTTAATATAAAGAACAAGTTCGAGGAGAAATTATGCATCATTTGCAAACTCACAATAAGGATTGTCATGATCTCATTCGT
>JANZLD010000237.1:31353126-31367464 GCA_026413575.1 Erythroxylum carthagenense | reverse complement strand
AACACAAAATGTTCTTGCTGCATGTACATTTGACCTAAGGTTTACTTATATTCTGGCTGGATGGGAAGGTTCAGCGTTCGATTTCGTAATTATTAAAAATGCATTAACTAGGGAAGATAATTTAAAAATTCCTTCAGGTAATGTTAGGTTTATTAATTAACTAATTTTTATCTTAATGAATTATGAATTTTAAAAGCTAAAATTAATTGATTTATTTAATTGTAGGCAAGTATTACCTAGTCGATGCGGGATTTATGCTCAGGAGTGGAAAAATTGCAACTTATAGAGGTGTCCGATATCATTTATTTAGCTAGAGGTCTCGAAAATACTAAAGAGTTGTTTAACCTACGTCATGCTTTATTAAGTAATGCAGTTTAAAGGGCATTTGGAGTTTTAAAGAAAAGATTTCCTATCATTGGAAGTTCAAATGAAAAGACATATTCATTTGATGTTCAATGCGAAATTGTATTGGCATGCTCTATCCTACATAATTTTTTTTATGAGTTTAGGTGCATTTGAAGAAGAAATTTATGAAGTGGATACGAAGTTATCAAATAGATGGGATACGGAATCACAAGTTGATAGTAGAGAAAGAGATAATGAAGATGCTAGGTTAGGTGCATAAATAAGGGATAATATTGCTTCACAAACGTGGAATGATTATGCTTCAAATCATTGACTAAACATACAACAAAATATTGGCTTTTTGATGCACCCTTCTTTTGTTATTTGAAGTCTAATATTGTAATACTTTTTGTAATTTATTATATTGTGATTTACAGTTCTCTTACTAATGAAAGAGACTTTAAGAATGTGTTTTGATGCATAATTGATTTGTTGCAACTTTATATTGTACTGTGATTTGTTCCATAATTGATTACTTTGTTTTGAGACTTTAAGAAATGGCAAGGAAAGGTGTAAAGAAGGTTGACAAAGAAAAAAGAGACATCCTTCATTGGACAGAATTTATGGAAGAAGTTTTGTTGAATACACTTATCTATCAACAAAATAAAGGCAATCGAATTGATGGAACCTTTATAACCTAAGCCTTAACTCAAGTCATTACAGAAGTTCGAGAGAAGACTGGACTTGATGTCATTAACAGAGACAAAGTCAAAAATCAAATAAAATCTCTAAAGATGAATTTCAATGAATGTTACGATCTTTTTAAGCACTCTAGTGGCATTGGTTGGAGCCCTATAACTAAAAGATTTGACGCCGAACCAGAAGTATGGGAAGTAATGATATAGGTTATTCTATTCTCTCTTTTTTGTGTTTTGTGTTTTGTGTTATTTTATTCAGGCCTTAAGGAGCTAGTTTCTGTTGGTAGATATTTGAAGCACTTTCTGTTGATGGCTTGGAGTTCAATTGCTTAATGATTTGTTGATAATAGCAACTGAAATTGTGATGCTTTGTGTTTATAATGGTTATGAGGGTTTACGATTATAAGAAAGATTCATGTGAGTGGATAGAAAGCAGCAGGAAATACAAAAATTGGGATCCTTGATTTATTCACGAGGATAGAAAGTTGATATGTTGCAGAAAGATCAAATAGAAATTGTTTTTTATGCATTCCAAGTCGGATAAAATTTGATTCTATCACTCTATGTTCAGATCTAGGCCCTAATTAATATCATGGATGCCTCAAAATTTTCCTCGTTGTAATTGTCACTTTAAAATTGATTCCGAAGACATATGTGGTTTTCAAATAAATTGATGTTGCCCTTTTGCTTCCTAATTATGAAAAGCTCAGAAACAAAATATATTTCATTAGTTTTAGGTTTAATTCCTACATTTGATTAGAAATATTTTTTAAGCACTCTTTTAATGATATATGAACTATATTTTTGGAGAATAATATTATTTATGTATTGTCTATGTTCTAGTTCAGAAAAATATCGATTAAACCTCCATTAAGTCCTATTTATTTTACTTTTTGTAACATGAACCAAGTGTTGGTAGTTAGGAACACTTTTTGGACAGTTAGGAGTATTGATTGTATGATTTTTATTATTTGAGTTTACAAACTATAAGATATTGTGGTGAACTTATTTGTTTGAAGTCTACGCTTGAGACAATCTTCTTTTATAGGCAAAGCCAAGTGCAAAGAAATGGAAATCTGCAGAAATAACTCATTATGATAAGTTAATGCTTTTGTATGCAAAAGATAGAGCAATAGGTGGAAATGCTCAAACAACAAAGGAAAAAAATCGTCGCTGGGCTCCGTTGAATGTGAACACAATCGATAAGGTTGATCAATTATTAGCTTCAATGATATATCTTTAGAAAACTTTGAACATACATATGATGGTGCAAGTTCAACTGAGTTTGAAGCTACTTCTCATTCTGATTCCGATCCAATTTCTGTGACTTCTCCAAAGAAAAAGAAAAGAAAGAGTGTTGTTGCAACATAAATTGTTGGGATTAAAGAATCTATTGACAATGTTGCTGAGGTACTTAAGGAACCAAATACAATTGCTTAAAAAACACGCCAACGAGTTTATGGAGAGCATGAAATGTATGCTAAATTGTTAAAGCTTGACCTTGATGTGTGCCTTCGCTACAAAGCTTATGATTTTCTAACTGTAAGTTTCATTAGGGTGAGAAAATTTTTTGGCTATCCCGAACAGGAGCGTAATAATTATTTAATACATATGATGAGTAGCGCACCTGTTTTGGAAATGAAATGAAGATAAAATTGTGAGTAGGTGATCTTTTGCATTGCAAGTTTTTTTGAAATAGTAAAGCCTAATTTGATATGCTGGTTTTTTTTGTTTAATCTGCTAGCTTTTATTTTGTTTTAACTTGTTGTGATGTTTATTTGCAGATCTTTTGCTTATGGAGGAGTTATGGCTATGCTGAAATGAAATTTTTTGCTTATGGAGTAAATACTAGTGCAAATTTTTTGCCTGTAGAATAAATACAAGTGCAGATTTTTTTACTTATGAAGTAAATACTAGTGCAGAATTTTGCTTATGGAAATCATGGTTGTGTTGAAATGGAATTAACAAAACCTTTATCTTTTGGATTATCAAAATATGAATGTTTAAATTCTAAACCATGTAAATATACATATAGTTATATGTAACTTGTTTTATTTTAATATGCATATTAAATCTTAATTTTCATTTTTATTCTATAAAATAAAATAGTTATTCTCTTGACATATGGATGAGGTTGATCTTAGTAGTGGAATAAGCATATGACAGATGGTAGTGGAATAAGCATGCAGTGTATGATAAAATTCTTTTTTTTTATATCAAAGATATTGTTTTATATTACACAGTAATTGAAAAGTTAAATATTCTAGTTATAAATAAAAATATCAACTCCTTGAAACTTCATTGTGAAATTCTATTATCAAATCTGATAATATTTTATCTGTGTATGATGAAGTTTTCATGGAAAAAGATAAACAAGTTCTATAATTAACGGCATTAAAGCTTCAAAAAATTCTTTTGTCTAATATAAATTTCAATTATCTCCTTTGATAAATTAGAAAAACAAACAGAGGAAAGAAAGTCCTATTTCTCTTCCATTTTTTTTCCTTTTTTTTAATATTTTCTTTTCTTTCTTTTCCCTTATGCAAGTAAGAATCTAAACAAAGACTAAATGTCTAAAACGATGATATTTTGACCATGAGGTTCTCACCGGGTAATTAAGAAAGAGATTGACCTGAAACTCCCACCAGAGGAGCCCATGACACGAAACGCAATGTTTTATTGACTAACTGCATATGTCTGAAAACTATCAAATTATTTAATTAATTCCTTCTTTTTAAGTTTTTGCTTTCGGCCAACTCTCGTGTCGGAAATATGATCTTCAAGGGTTGACTAAATGGGCATTCTTGGATCTCGCAGTCTCAAACTAAGACACCCTACCCCACCACATCATGCCTTGTTCAGGACTTGCCCTTAATTTTACGTTGTTGTATATTGTCTCATTTCAATGTTCCCGAATAGGATGATTCCTTTAATATGATTTCTATATTTTTTTCTGTTTCAGTTAACGACTTCTTATCCTATTTTATTAAATTCTACAAAATTAAATACTCAAACGGAACAAAGTGCTCAAGCCCGATTTCTCGTTGAAAAGTCCAACAATTTTTATTTAAAACTTAAAGTTGAACTTCTACATTCTGTTTCTAAAATGTCCTGTATAATAATTTTGTTGTTTTCAAATTTAGTTTTATTTTTTAGTTTTTTAATAATGAGAGCTTGATAAGTCTTATCTAAAAATTTATTCAATTCATATTAATATTTTAGTAAAAAAAATTCTTACTCTTAAAGGTTTTTATACCATTGTTACAATAGGTCATAAATAAAATATTTCTTTTTAATTTTAAAATAAATATTTAATAAAATTATGGTGTAAAAATCATATTTATTTTTTAAATTGTGAAATTGTGAAATTAAGACTGAACATACTTTTTTGAAAATAAAAATAAGAAAACATAAGCTTAATAAAACAAACTAAAATTTCCAGCTAAATAATTTCTAGTTATTAATCAAAAGTAGACGAATACATGTTACGAGTGCATGTACATATTTTTATATGAAATTGGTAAATAATGCCATTGCTTCTATTTCATTATCCTTATCCGTGACTGCGAGTTTCGACTCTAGGAGTCCTACCGCATTAAATTTTAGTACTACCATGCATGTGGATTCAATTAAAGCATGGTTAAGTTTCGACTCTAGGAGTCCTACCACCGAATTAAATTTTAGTACCATTATGTACGTGGATTCAATTAAAGCATGGTTTACGTTCTTAATATTTTCATTATTATAATGTTTTTGGCTCGTTCAAGTGATCCGTAGAGGTTTCAGACCTACTTGTCTATGCCCTGCGTTGTATGCACGAGGAGTAGTGAGCGCCTCACCTAAAAAAGAAAAAAGCCATTAAGTGTGATTGTCCTGCTTCAGAATTGTATTCCATCCCCAAATTTGTACAACTTCAACGTCTCTGCATGAGTGGCTAAGCCTCATTCTTGTTTTCAAACTGTTCTTTGCTAGCTTTTCGTCATTTCCCCTCTGAGACAAGAACTACCAAATGTCAAAGGCAAGCATTATCAGTCAAATTCTATGCTTATAATACATAAGAGGATCTCGAAACATGCACCATTTCACATTTTCTATGACCAACTAAACGTAGATTATGAGTGGTCGGAGGTCTCCAGAGTCGAAGACTTTTTTCCCTTTGTCGCATTTCATTGAAAGAAGCGAACGCGTCATCTACAACGAAAACTAAAACTCCAACCACAGGACTGTTCGATTGTACAAATATGTAGTGGTCCATCTGTCTCCTTCAATGTCAAAGTTGTCGTGCATGCAGTGTGAAAATCAAGCGGTGGTAGCTAGAAAGTGTGCCGGGCAAACATGGGATTCCACGACTCACGAATCTTTGTCCTGAGATGTCACCGTAATAAAATTGTACACGAGAAGGTAACCGAACCGAAATAACAATAATAAAACTTCCGGCTCGTGCCCTGTTGGAATAATGTATGAAGATTCGAATCCCGAGAGATCATAGTTTATATTTGACCCTTTTTATGCGGCACAACAATAGCTTCATGTATTGCAGTTTTGAAAGCAACTTTGAATCGTCAACATAAACCTAAACCTATATATTCTAGATATTACTATACTCAATGTCAAGTTATTGTAAAAACATGCTTCAAGTTATATAGTTCGTGAGCTTTTAGCATCATTACATGCACAGCATGTCACCTCTCGTCTATAATAATAATAATGCAATACGTTCATTTGTTTTAAACAAATAATTAAACAGTTGTCATTTCACCTGTAATGCTTTCACTGAGTGGTAACTCAACGTTTTGACTTGCATTCTCCTCTCCCCTAACAGAGACTTGGTCTACGTAATCCATCCTGGCATGTTCGGTCTCTATTTAAATCACAATTTGGTTGTTTAGCAGCAAAATAATTTTTCTTATTCAATTCTACTGAAATGGGCAGTCTTCTTACTATCAATTAGACAGATAATGAAATAAAAATCTGAAACGATTTTTATTTTTTTTCATAAGAAAAACCTCTTCCATATTAAAACCAACTATAATTTGACACCTGCCATCATACACTCTTTCCTCTCTTTTTGTCTTTCCGAACTTATTGTTTGGATGAGGTAGTCATAACTTTGTTATAGTTAAGTTCGAGTACTGTCACTACAGTGGCGAAAACTAAATTACGACCATTGCCATATGAAACTGGTAAGTAAATATGGCTACAAAAAGAGCTACAAGGTTACCAAAATTGGATGAAGACATCCAAACAAAGAGTACAAAAGAACACGGGATTTGAAAACTATACAATTTGATTAGAGTTCACCCTAAACTACCTCCCTCTCCCTATGGTGCCACTGCCTGAATCTGTCAGAATGGTTAACCTTCTAGCTGACTTTAAAAACTCACTGCATCAGAAATAACTTCTGTAAACAATCTTGATAAGGACAAAAAACAAACAACAGAAAGACCCGTTAAATGGCGTCAGGAAGTTGAAATGTGCATGAAATTACTTGAAGGGCTCGTCTCCAGCGTTTTTCATCGACCCTTCTCCATCTCGGTAAAGCACATTGCTCTGCATCTCTGAACTCCTAATGCCAAACATGTTGGTCAGCTTACCATACAGCTCCTCGTATGAACCAAGAACGGACAGATCAAGAGTTCGACCTTCCTCAGATTCCGTAAAAACTTTGCTGTGACCACTCTCCCTACTGAGATCAAATTTCTGTTTATCTTTGTACCTGGGAGACCCTTCATCTGAAGAATTTTCTTGTGGACCATTCTGAAGTAAGGCGGAACCGGAACCATCAGAAAAATTTGCCGTCTTATCTTGATTCCCCTCTAAAGAACTGTTTCCGTTAGTATCACCGGAGCAGCTTTCAGAACTCTGCTGCTCAGTGAAGATTAGCTGACCAAACAAAACAATGTGAGGCATCTTTATTTCAACATTTTTCTTCGAACCCTGAGTAGCGTTTCCACTTGTCAATAAGGAGGTAACATTGTCATTATTTGCTGAATCGCCCAAGAAGCTGCTATTGGGGATTCTTGATGGTGGTACAACATGATTAAGCTGCTGGAAACCAACTGGAAACGGACCCGATTGTAATTTATTGAACTGGAGATCTGGTGAAGATAGTCCAAATTGAGCATGCCTGGCTCCCTGTATGCCTGCAGGAATGTTGTCTAAAACATCACATAGGGAACTGTTCAATGCAAGTGGATGCCCAGCAAATGAAGGCACTGGAAGTTTGCCAATTAAGGACAATTCTGGAGGTTGAGGAAGTCTCAACTTCTTTCTAGGGGGTGAAAAGGGTGAGATTTGAATGGCTGGCATGTTTGATACCAATTCAACCAACCATGGATTGACACACTTCACATTCTGCAGTAAATCTGGCTCATCCCATGCTACCTGAAAGAAGATGTTTGCAACCAAAGTTGATGGAAATTAAACCAAAGACTTGAGCGTTTAAAGCATATAAGATGCATAATGCAGGATGTTTCTAAGAATTCCTGATGTGCAAAACGTGGAAAGCCCGACCAAGAAATACTAACTTGAGTCTATTTCACAAGGCTTCTTGAAGTTATAGTATAAATGAAAGGATTCGCACAAGATTTTTTTTTTTTGGGAAATTTGCAACAGAGGACAGTTGATAGAGTGAAATGAGTACAGCATATGATACGAATACATTCCAAAAGTGTGCATTGAAGACACAAACAAAAAGTTTGTGAATATATCAATCAACGGACACCATGAATGTGAACTGCAGGATTAAGTCTAAAGCAGAGCTGTATCTAGCAAAGTAGGGTAGCAGGTAGGCAGATCATGCTTGTCAGAATCCTTATAGGTTATGCCTTAAGTGGCAATTCGCACAAGAGTTCATAGTCAACCCAACTCAACCTATATTCTCAGTGCTTGTGATCTTTAAAGAATGAAGACCAAATTAACGAATTAATACATTAAACAGATATTTCACACAAGAATATTAGGTCCATAAAGGAAAATATCATGTGTGCAGAACTGGCTATATCGAAAAAATGAGGTACCTGAAGAAGCCTCCACGGAGAATTAGGCCAGCGGATGGGATCAGCAACCTGAACGGAATTAATAGTTCCCATGAACCAGCTTATGCGAGACGAATCTTCCGTTTCAAAAGCCATCTTGAATCTCATGCCTGGACACCATTGAATCTGCATTGTGTCCCTCACAACAGAAGCTCTTACACAAAATTCTGGAGTGCTCGCCCTCGGATAGTAAACAACCTCAAATGGCTGCCCTTTGGCCGCAAGAGTTGCAGCCTCTATAACAGATTCAGCCCTCACCTTACCCTTCTTTTCCGTACTCCCATTACTCCTAATCACCTGACTCTCGCCTTCCCTCACGAACCCAGAGTAGCCTGAAAATGAGTTCCAACCAGATGAACTCTCATTTCCGCCACCACCTAAACCTCTCTTGGCACGCCTAATACCGACACGAAGGTCCCCATTCTCTGCCCTCAGGAACACAATAGAGTCCCCAGCTACAAGCTTCTTGTGATTCACAAAATTACTCCACCCAGTAGTCAACAAATGGCGACGAGGTGTGCCTCTGTAGATATGCCTAAACTTCCAGTTATTGCCATGGACGTCCTTGGCAATAATGGCCTGAACAGGAGGCTCCACACTGTAGTCCAATCTTGGGAATATTGTCTCAGCACAATAACGTGGAACAGAGAACCCACCTCCATTATTCGCATCAGATTGAGTCAATGTCTTGGCAAAAGAAGCAGGCTTCTCTTGAGACTCAATGCTATTAGCCCCTCTGAACAGCATGTTATCATCACTGGCAGAGCTATCTGCAAACCCCATTTCGGTGTTGCTCAGTGGGATTAGGCTAATTTTGACATAAACTTCGTCGGTTTCTTGGTCGGCCATGTACTTAATGGCCAATACACGACAAGGGATGAGAGCCGGAACGCGACAGCGACCAAAGTCTACATTGCCTTGAGCATGTTCGGCGTGGCCTTGGGGAAAGTAGAAAACTTTAGAGTTCAGTGGTGGCATTTGTACCATACTACCAGCACAGGCATGCCAGAGTTGTGAATCTAGGCCTTTATCTGCAACTCTCATTTGTTCTTTCTGGGAGGTTACAACGTCTCTCATCATTTCTTTGTTGTGCAAGTATTGATTTTGAAGAATCTGTACAACACCTGAATTTTATCCAATTACACTAAAGATAGAGCACATATAGTCGCTTTTGAATTTCCCCAAAGTTTACAAGTCTAAAGTTGAAGACTTTGTTATTGTTGAAACGTACAATTATCTTGACAAATAACAGATCCCGTGAATCAGTAATAGCAAAAGAGAGAGGAGAAAAAGAAAGAGGATAACTTACAACCCACTCCGACTTCTCTGAAACAGAGAGTAGGACAGAGAATGTAACTGCTCAAAAGCACCAAACTTGAGTTAATAATTGAAAACTCTCCAAGACTCGAACTTTACATGAAGAAAAGAAAGCCCGGAGCTTCTGAATGGAGTAGAATAAGTTAATAGAGCAAGGTTGAGTTTGTAAGAATGCAAGGAAGAAGGGGAGAGATACAGGAAAAAAGAAAGAGGTGATGAGCAAGTGAAAAAGGTCAAAGATCAAAGGGAATTTAATATGGTTACGAGAGTGTGCATGGATTCAGGCTTGAGGGTTTCGTTGCCGACCAGACTTCGTAAGAGTTAAAAGAGAGAGAGAGAGAGAGAGGTAAAACTTGACAATGAGGATAAAAACAGAAAGGGAGGGTCTTTACTGTTGGGTTTAGGAGCAGAGAGAGGGTTGGAGTGGCTGTTTTGGATAGTTTAGGATCACAATAGTCCACCACCTAAGACACGACTTGGGCGAAACTCAAACTTGAAAGAAAGAAAGATCATTTTGCTTCCAGTTCCCTGATTTTTTACGACACCTCTTCATTACCTTATTCTTTTGTCTCTTCTTTTCTATTATCATCTAATCTACTCGCTTGTTCTTCGGATCCCACATTCTTCCCTTCCCTTTATATATATAAATATATATTAACAGTTTCGTTTGGTCTCATCTTTGTCTCCAGTTCTTATATTCACTGTACTGAAGCGTAAAAATGAAAAGATTTAAAAAATAAAACATTGAGGTCCCGTATTTTTAAAATTTCTACTATACTATGAACCTTTTATACATACGGAGGACCAAAATAATAATAGAACCAAAATATGGACAGGAAGAAAAAAATATCACCCAAATCCCAACAAAATGTTGAATGATCCCTAGGTCGAGATTTATCACAATATTGTCGAAAGTAAAACGATGTTACTGATCTCTGAAATCAAGGCAACAGACAGCCAAATCCTAACAGTATACATTTGACCATAATAATATTTGTGTATCTAGACCATGTTCCTCACTCTTCGGGGTTAATCATGGTTAACTCTCAACCGAATCATTCCTATGTATGGATCGTCAGTCAAAAACTCAAAAGACTTATCCCCCGTACGTGTCACTGGTGGTTAAGTACGCTCCTGATTTCTTGGTTGGGAGAGATGATTTGGTCATTGCTAGTTAATTGTCTTGCCCAAGTGCAAGTTACCATTTTTAGAGTAGGATTTGTAGAAGTGAAGTTGGGGACAAAACCAGCCCTGGCCTATTGCCTGTGACTTGGAGATTAAACCAATGACAGTCCAAAGGGAATTCGGTTGATAAGAGACATTGGAACTAAGGACAAATGAATCTTGTTCATTACAAGGGTTTCGTGCAAAATCCAAATAATACGCCGCTTGATCATGACCTTGGTCGGTCCTGCTAGGAAGGAGTAGGACACCAATTATTTTATTATGTTGTTTTGGAATCCAAATGGCTTAAATGTTTACTTAAGCAATAATTAATGTTGTGTTGAATATTTGGATTTTAAATTATTATGGCACCTAAGAGTTGTATATGGACATTTTCAAGAAACAAAACATATTCTTAGATAAGCACATTTTCAAAATCAAATTGAAATTATTTCGAATATTCTCCCTGGCTATGCTTAAACATGTCACGAAAAGTTCCAAGGAATCTCCTTCTCCATTGAAAGCATGAATGGAAGAGACAAGCAGAGAGGAGAAATGTAAGAACACGTTATTTTGCCACATCTTAACATGTGTAAGACTTTTCTCCTTTTAATCATAAAGCGTAAAAGCTGTAGCAAAATTCAATGTTATTGAATTATGAAGATGATTTTAACCTCATCTCGTTAAGATCGTAATTGTTCAAAAAAAAAAGACTTACGACTTTGGAGCAATAGTACCCTACTTGTGACCGACAAATGCAGCGGCACTCATCGAGAAAGTAGAAGTTTTTGGCTTTAAAGTTAAAAAGTAAGACTAGCGACGCTAACGTCACAGCTAAATGACAACGATGTTACCCGTGCGTGGAGGGAATTGTGTTAATAGACTGCAACGTGTCAGAAATTGACGAGCGGTTGGTGTGGAAAGGTTCGGGCCCCAGCTCCGAATCTCTGTCGTTACTAGTGAAATGTCTTGACGCAAATTCGTGTCTAACGGGTGGTAAACTGTCCCCGTACCTTTGCTTCGGGCTTCGAGATATCGCAAATTTTGCTAATATTTTAACCAAAAATGGGACAATTAAACTTAGAAAGTGGCATTCGGTTCACCAAAGGCTAATCATAGTTACCCAAATTTTTCATTACTTGCCTACGGATCCTTTTAAAACTCGAATTATTAGGTATATCACAACTACAGATGAAAAGTAATAATTCCCATGATTTTTTTGAAAAAATAAAAAGAAATTATATTAAACTAGCAAAGGCTACTTCACACCATTACAATGAGTTATATTATACATCAACAAAAATCACCTAAGGTAACATCCAGGGTTGTTCCTATTGATTTATAGGTCCAGAGCGAAATTAAAAAAATAGCTCCAATAAATTGACAATGTACTTAAATTTACATATTTGTATGAAGTATAAATGACTCAATTTATAAGTTTATATAATCAACTAAATATTAAATGATTATAATACTAACAAATACACGGAGGATCATGATTTATAAAAAACATTTTCACAACTAAAGATGAAAAGTAATAATTCCCATGATCTTTTTGAAAAAATAAACGGAATTATATTAAACTAGCAAAGGCTACTTCACACCATTACAATGAGTTATATTATACATCAACAAAAATCACCTAAGGTAACATCTATATAAAAAAAAAATACAACAGATAACATTATAACAACCAACGTCATCTCACTCCTCGACTAATGGAGCATTGTTTGTAATAGGCAATGAATGTTGCTGGAATCTAATTCACAATATGATATGCAAGTTGTTGTTTGCCTACTTCCACTCCCTTAAAAATTATTTTGTTCCATTCCCTCCATATGGAATAGATGACAGTGATAACGGCTACCTTTATGAGCAAACCATCCACTTGCCTCGACACATATAGGGTTATATACCTCAAACCATCGATCTTTAGTTTGAGTCTATTTTTAATCACTAACCAAGTGACAATTGTAGCTTTGGGATTTACAAATTATTTAAAAAGCATGTCGAACCAAGGAACAACTTCAACATTGGTCACAAAAATATTATGACAAGATTTGTTATCGAACATACCTTTGGAATGTAGATTCCCAATAATATTGTCCTGCCTTAGCCCTTTAGGTATACTTGGGAAAAAAATCTACAAGCAAGGAAAAAACCTCTAAAGTTGCCAACCCAAGCTCCAATTTGGATTAGATGAGGAGACTTTGACATTAAAAGGAATGTGGTTTCTAAGTTGGGCAAGTTCGGCTCTGCGGATGAGTGGACTAAAAGTAGTCTAGTGATCAAACCAGAACCACATCTCCTCTCCATCTCCCAATTCATGCTTGATATAAGGATATACTGTGTCTCTCAAACTGAGCATGGGGTTGAATATCCAAGAAAATTTCCTAGCTTATCCATTTGCCAAAAATTCTTATCCTTCAAATGATATTCATACACTCATCTGATCTATCAGTGCATAATCTTTAGATCCTCTTCCAAAGTAGGACTTTTTGCATTTATGAAATTGAGATGATCTCCAATCCTCCGTGACTCTTTGGTATAATGATGTCACACTATTTCACTTTGGCCTGCTTACCATTTTATGTTTTCCTAGATCACAAGAATGCTTTTAATACTTTATCAATTTCCTTAATGACTCTCTTCAACAATACCATATGTGCAGGCCAATGGATGTGCATACTCTTAAAATTGAATTGATGAGAGTCAACAATCTATAATGGACAGAAACTTATGTTGTCAGGCATTAATTCTTTATTTAAGCTTCTCAATCAAAGGAAAGAAATATGAAAACTAAGGCTTAGTGGTATTAATAGGAACTCCCAGATAGTTCAATGGTAGAGACTGTAATGAAAAAACTATTATACTATTGATCTGTTTTTGGTTTCTGACCAAGGAGAGATACAATCCACTTTTCTCCATATTAACCTAAAGTCCAAACCAATTTAAGAAAACTTGCTACGTTTTCAACAACATTCTAGTTAAGTGGTTATCTACATTGCAAAGAAACATTAGATCATCTATATAGATTAGATGAGATAATTTAATAAATCTACATCTATGATGATACTGAAATCTACCATTGTAATGGAGTAATGAGCACATCTTTGAAATCTAAACGGAGCAATGAGCACTGAGTTGATATCACATTTCCACGACTATCCTTCAATTTAGAAATTGTAATTATGTTCCTTCTGGAAATAAGAGATGCATGAAAACATTTTATGTTTAAATGTTGGACACCAAATTTATTTTATTTTATTTTGTTTTATTTTATTTATTTTCTTAAAATTTAGTCATTAATTTAGAAAGCCTAAGTAACAATTAGAATTTAGAATAGAAATGCTAGAATCAAGTAAGAGTATAAAGGGCAATTTTGGCATCTCACTTAAGCATAAAAGCCATAAGGCATTAAAGGAAGGGCAAAGTAGACATTTTACACTCATTAAGGGTAGAATTGGAAGAGGAAAGTGTGGTCTTGCTCTTAGGAAGAAAGAAAAACGTGAATGAGGGAGAGAAGAAGAGAAATAACGAAAAGAAGAGAGCAAGGAGAGAAAAGAAGGAAGAGCAATTAGAGTTTCATCTTTTCTTAGCTTTTAAGAGTGAATTTGAGGGTTCAAGAAGAGAAAAAGAAAGAGGAAGAGAAGAGCTTCCATTTGAGCTAAGAATGTAGGGTCCGTGAACTCTAGCCACACGACCACTACAGTAGAGCCCGGCCTCTACCGCCATCACTCCAGGTATTGTCCTCTTTGGTTCAAGGGTGAGCCACGG
>JANZLD010000237.1:31228204-31240998 GCA_026413575.1 Erythroxylum carthagenense | reverse complement strand
TACCTTTATTTCACAATACATATATAAAACCACTCATTTAATTTCACTTCATATTTCTAAATTTCACTCAAAAATCGAGGTCCAACACAAGTAAGCTTTGAAATGTTCACGTGTATAATTTTTTGTTTTGTAACTTTGCACTCTTCGACTTCCACTCATATTTATAGCCTTCGTCAGCAACTGCTTCTTGAATCTTGCTTCTTGAATCTTATTTCTTGAATCTTGAAAGAAATGGTTATTCAGTTGAGTTTTGTAACTAACTTAAACTAATTCTTGATTTAGACGTGATTTGCTTCCGTCTGCTTTTCATCGTCTGCTTTTCAACGTCTGTTTTTCATCTATCGTCTGCTTTTCATCTTCCGTCTGCTTTTCATTCTTCGTCTGCTTTTCTATCTCCGTCTGCTTTTCATCTTCCGTCTGTTTTTCAATCTCCGTTTGCTTTTCTTTTATCGTCTGTTTTTCAATCTCCGTCTGCTTTTCTTTTATCGTCTATTTTTCAATCTCCGTCTGTTATTTGTTCTTCATCAAAATCACTTATGTAAAGTCATTTTGACTTAGTAGAACACGCTTTAGCATATGTTGTACCTTGTTTAGCCAATATTTGACTTTTTTAATGATTTCCTTATAAACACCTCAAATATTTAGCTAAACCTCATTCCTCAAGCAAAATTTTCATAATTACCTAAAACAAAAAATAAAACAAAAAATTATTTGAATGAAAATATAATGAAATACTAAATAAAATTTATATACATTTTATGCACTATAAATATTCACACATTAAAAAAAATTATTCTCAAACAAATCAATCTCATTATTATCAATCCAAACAAACTTCAATTCCATAAAATTTCAATAACTCAATTAAAATGAATAAGAATGATCATTATTCATTTAATCACCTCATTTATTAATATTTAGGTAATTAAAACATTAGAATGAATTGTAATTCAACTTAATTAACCAAACAATCTTTAGAATGTTAACTGAAATCAAACGATTCGACTGTATATATAAATGGAATATAAAATGAGTAAAAAGCATAAACCAATAAGTGCTTAATGATACACAAACAAACATAATTACTTTTTACTTTTATGGAGAATGAGAAGTTTGTTTAAAATATTATCATAACCTTTATGTGTGACAATAAACACCTTACGATGAATACCTCTAGTTACTCAATCAAGTCACACTTTCATATAGCTAATATTAGTACTCATAATTTCGACTCATCGTAGACCAAAATAAACATAATATAATTTATTAATGGTCACACAGACACACACATATTACATAAATTTATAATCAAAATATAATACTCAACCATTTAGCTAAAATCTAAGCTTACATCATGTTAAAATTTTATACATGATCTCATCATTTAATTGAAGCATCAATTCGTATAATTGTCTATCAAGCTTAAAATTACACTACTTATTAGTGATCATTTATGTTAATTTAATATAGTTTAATCACCAAGGAATTTAACTTCTTATGAATCACCTTAATTCCCTCAACTTTTATTCCTTAATTCCCTATAATTATATATTAATAAAATTATTACAATTGAAACCAATTCACTCGAATCAACTCAAGCACAAAATAACCCCTTACCTAAAGTTAAAACCATAAGTTATCCTCAATAGATGAATGATAAGTATAAAAATAAATACTATGTAAAAGTATAAATAGAGGAAGAAATTAAGGATAAGAAAGCTTCTTCGAGCTCTTTATTGATGTTTCTTAACTTACATCAATAAGATATATCAAAAAGTAATAGGTACTTGTATAAAAACTAATAAAAAATAATGAAATACAAAAGATACCTAAAATAAAAATAAATAGAAGATATTAGATAAAGAGATAATAACATAACTAAAAATTTAAAACATGTTTTGAAGTACAAAGGAAAGAAAGAAATAAAAATAAAATACAATAAATGAAATAACAAAAAAATAAATCAATGCTCCACCATCAGTTGAAATGGTGGAAAAGGCATTGGTGGCATTAAAAATCCAACATGTTGAAAAGAAACAGCTAAGCTCTCCTCCAACCTATCCAATTATTTCACATGCATGTTAAAGCTCTCATGAAGTCTCCCTAGTATATGATTTTATTGAAATTGTTCGTTTTCCACTCTATAAATGGTCCTACCAATTCTCTTCAATATTAATTACTGTGGCATTAGATTAACATCCTTAGTTTTCAATGCTCTTACCTCTTGTGGCTTAGTAGCTAGTGGTGGCTAGTCTTTTCTCTTATCTACCTTCTCAAATCTTGCCATTGGAACATTACCTCCTAGTTCTCTACCCTCATGATCGATTACAACATATACTTCTCCAACCTTATTCACTACTTCCATCTACCTCATTGCTCGTAACTTAGGGAATGGTATTAAACACAATATAGTCATTATAGGGAGGTTAGTGAATAGTTATAGGTTATTAGCAAGGCTGAATGAGGTATGAGCCTCTGCATATTGCTCCCTTCTTTCTTATTGCCACATGCTCCAAATATCTTGTAAAACTATATCTAAAGTTACATTAACAATGCTCTACTATGTATCACAAATAAAATAAATCATTAATGTCACCACCTTGTACTTTCCCATATACCAACAATAGTATAAACAATAGCCTAGTGCAAGTATGTAAGAAAGACAAAGTGATGTTCATGATTTCTATTATCAACTTCCCTCTGGATTTAATTATTATTTTCTAAATTATTGTATTGTTTATACTTAAACATGGACAATACTTTATGTGTAAAATATGCATCATCTATTATTCCAAAACATTTAGTATCATTTTTTTGAACCTTGCCCCCAAACCTATCTCTACTAAAGTAAGTCTATCCACATTTCTATTTAGTTTAAAAGGTTGGTTTCTAAAGATTCTAGATGAACATTTATTATTAAAACACAAGGTGTTCACCTTGAGATTGTTATAGGGATTGATATTGCAAAACACCCCCTTTCCTTACCATTTCCTCCCCTTTGATTGACCTGGTATCTTACTCATTTTGCTTTAATTTTGATGTCTATAATTGATAAGAATCAATACAAATCATCGCTACCTTCAAAATACCTAAATTTTTGTAGCAAAGGCCCTAACTTGTAAAATTTGAAATCTATAAGAAGAAAATTGGAGTAATCTTAGTTTAAATGTGATGGGAGTATCAAAAGTGGTGCTTAATTTATTCTATGAGAGATTTAAAACATAATAGTGCAAGAGAATTAAGATAAATTGAAGAAATTTGTGATTTGGGTCTAGTATGCACAACATGGGTTTTAACAGTTCCTAAGTACAAGCTAAGATAGGGACTTGTCTCAAACCATGTCCTCTTGGGACTCTAATTGCTCAATAGGAAATAAAACCATGCTTGTGTCTCATATTGTGTATCTTTCATAAAGAAAATATATAAAATGTAATATATTAGCCACAATTTAAGACATACGTATGTCCTAGTTTGTGTATCATTGTGATTAAAATCAATCTTAGTTTTAAGCTTATATAAGGAGAAAAGGTTGTTTTTTGGGGCTTGGATAGTCCAAATTGGGATACAATCTAAAATACACATGTGTTCTAGGTTGTGTACTGCAATAAACTAAAATTTTGACCCTTTTGTTCTCTATAAGTTATCCCATGTTTCTTATCTGCAAAATTTTTTAGTCTTTCCTTAACTTCTACTTACAATAATACATGAAACAACTACAATATTTTTTAAAAATTAAGTTATTTATAGCTTAAAGAAGCCTAAATATGCAAGACCTTATTAATATAAATGGTTAACACTAAATTCAAAATCCAAAAGAAATGATATTAATTAAAAGCAACTACAATTTGGAGTTCTTAAAACTCAGTAGGGTTACCTCCTAACAAGTGCTTATTTACATTCATTTAGCCAGACTTCTTAATTAGTACAAATGATAATGTAAGGCAATAAACTCATTACCCTCTTTTATACGAGTTATGTAGGTGTTATATAAAAGCCTTACTCTATTAGCTAATAAACCTTCTCCTACCTATACCTTCTTTTGCTTCCCTTACGACATTTGTTCATCCTTAACTTATACCTATCGTCCTTGGAGGGTGTAAAGGTCCAATGTTGTAACATCCCGATACCTATGTTAAGGCTAGAACAGTAATTCATAAGAAAGTATTGTGAAAATAGGAAAATGCACGTCATGCATAAGTTAATTGTGACATACACATTTATTTTTGCACATTCATATTATTGTACATGCATTCATTAACATTTCCAGGTAAATTGGTTTATAAATGGAAATCGTGGAATTTGGCAATTTTTGTACATTTCGGATATTTTGAAATTTTTGGTGAATTATTTTGAACTAAAAATGTATTTAGAGAGTGTTATTATTATTTCAGAATTTTTGGTGAATTTTAGAAATTTCTGAAAAATTTGGAATACATTTGGACTAGTAAGTAAATGACAATTGGACCAATTAATGTGTGACATGTGGACCAATAATTAAGAGACATATGGACTGATTAAGTTGATGACAAATAGCATATATGCATGTGTGACATCTGCCATTGATATAGTAAAACACGTAGTTAGGAAGGAAAATTGTCTCTAGAGTTTATTCTTCATTTTGTCTTTTTCACCACCGAGAGCTTTACTCACCAAACCCTATTCGTGGTATAACACTGAAACAGTAGTTGTGATTCTGTGCAATTAAGACACTGTCACTTTCTAAAGACTTTGTTGAATCAAGTAAGTAATTCATAATGTTTACGGTGTATATATATATATATGCATGCATAAGAAGTATGAGCAGTATAGTTTCGGTGAATCAATATGATGTATGGAGTAGATGAAGAATTTATGAATTCAAGGAATGAGCAGAAAGTGTATTAAGATTGTGATATTTTGAGTTAAATGGAGATTAGTGAAATACTTATAATTAAAGAAAATAATGGTTGGATGTTCACGGTGTTCATGCTTTGTTTTTCTTGTTGATGTATGTGAATGTTTTTGGAAATGTATGAACATGAATTTAAATGAGTTTGATGATAAGAAATGAGGATTAGGTAAGGTTGTAGTATGGTTTAATGAAGTGAAAGTGTAGATATTGGTGGAAGGAAATGCATATGTTGAAAGTTGGAAAGGTGCAGAAAAATGGAAACATGTATGAATATTTTGGTTTCGAAATTGGATGTGAATCTTAGATTTTGATTCATTTTTGTTGCATTGAACTGAGAAGAAAGTGGTATAGGTGACTTACATATGTGTTGCATAATATAGGAATGAGAAAATTAAAAGATGTGCAGAAATATATATATGCAATAACGTTGCAATAAAGAAGATGACATGCTCTGTTTTTTTTGTTATATATGCGTTAATGTTTAGGTAATGTTAGTGATGGGTTTAAATGAGGTTAGAGTTAAAGATGACATAAGAGTAGTGTAGTGTTGTGTTTTAAGAAGCATTTAAATGACAAAAAAAAAAGAACGAATGCAATAGATGAAGATAGAAGAAAAATGTAGAAATGTGGCTTTTGCTTACGTGAACAATACCATTTTTGCCATATATGTATAAAACTTTGAAATTTTGAGTTATTTGTGTTGGGTTCAATTGAGATGAAAGTAGAAAAAAAATGATTTATGTAGCAGATGTGATGTGTAGGAAGGAAGCAAAAAAAAGAAAGAAAGAAAAAGAGGAGAAGTGCAGTTCGGTGATCTGGGTTTGTTGAAGAAGAAGAAGTTGGTGTGCTAGAAAGAGAAAAGGTGATGAGTTATTTGTGTGGGTTAAAAACTAGAGTTTTTCATTGAACATCCCCCAGTCTTCTGCCTATAATTTTTTCATCTGAAATCCAGATAACTTGAAACTTAGATCAATGGATTCTAAAGAGATTTTTCTTTCTCTCTATAAAAATTTAGAGTTATCTGAATTGATTTGAAAGTGATTGATAGGAAGAAAATGTGGAAGTTTGCTGGAATGATATGAATTGGAAAATTTTCATGATCATGCTTTGATTTTCTAATTATAAATTGAGCTGTAGATTTCCTAATGAGTTTATTTTTTATTCTTATTAAAATGGAGACATATTTCTACAACTTTTGTGAAGAAGTCAAATTTTAATTCTGTCTCTATGATTTTCAAAATTGGCATGGAACTGAGTTTTAACTTAGGCTGTAGCACTACCAGGGATAGAAATCATGTCCTGTGATATGGGCCGAATTAGGTTGAGTTGTCTTCACCAAAGTTGTAGCTTATTCTCTTAGCTTTAAATTGGTATAAAGTTTGTAATTTATGGATGTCTTAGCTGAAAGATATGAGTTGTACAATTAGAGGGTACGATCATGTACTAGCTAAAAATTTAAATGTGCACAGTCTGTGATATTTTGTGCGTAACTCATTTAATACTGAATCAAATTGGATGATCTTGGAGTCATTAGAAACTTAAGACACTGTAGAACAACAACTTTTCATAAGAAAGTTTTGCCTAATTTTGTCATTTACCCTATCAGATTAATTATGCAAAGTTAACCCAAAATCATGTGTGTAGAAAATCTGAAGTGGTCAATTAGGTTATGAAATTGATTTCACATTCTTTTATTTTGATCCAAAGTATAAGTACCAAATGATATTAATGAGGGCTTTGATATCTGATCAATTTGATGATGAGAATTACAATAAGATACTCAGAATTATCGTTGAACATGCATTGTGTATACTTTCTATACATTGATGTACATAAAAGAACACTTGCACATTTATGCAAAAATGTGATATTTGTGAATGTGTTGTGTATGTTTTAGAGGAGCACATCGGACGCCAGTTGGACATTGCCGAACCATCCAGGCAATAGCTTCTTGGAGCGTACTGTGAGTCAACCTAGATGAATTTCCTGGGATTGAATTAATTTGATTTATTAAACTTTCAATTATTGAACTGTTGCGATTGTTTCTGAATTCCGGACTTAAAGTTCGAGGAGTATATATTTGGGACGGTATTGGAAGTGTTCTGATTTGTTTGATAATTTTGATTGTATTGTGCTATGTGAATTCTCAACGAAAGTTGAATGCTGAACTTAGGTTCGATGATTATGAAATTTCTAACTGTGCTTTATACATGATTGTGATACGTGGTAAATTATGAATTGATGCATTTCATAAAATGCATGCTCAAATAAAGACGTGACCAGAGTGGCCAGTATCAAGCACTTGCACATAGAGCTTTGCTCCGTGATATATGATTTGGCACGTAGAGCTACGCTCTGTAATATATGTTTCTGATTGAGCCCAATGGGCCAGTATTTGTGTATGTGATAGACACTCGGTCACAATATTAATAATGAATATGGAGTCTTGTATGCATCTGTATTTGTTTATATATGATCTGATTCACATTGATAAAATGATGTGCCATGACAATGTGAGTATTTGAAATATTCATGTTCTGTATGTAATTTGTGTATGTGAATCCGGTGAAATCATCAATGATGGTTCACTTATTGAGTTTACAAATCTCATAAAAATTACAATGTGATTTTTCAGGTACGAGACAAGAGACTTAGTGTTTATTCTGGATTAGAAGCACGTTTTGAACTAAGTTATGGCTCAGAGGTTTGTCAGCGGATGTTAGAGAATTATAGCTTTATGTTGTAGTTTTTGCTTGAACCTGTATGAGGATTTGTAAATATTTGTTTAATGAAGACAGTGTAGACTTTGTGAATGAATGCAATGAATGGCTTTAAAATTTGATGATTTCTGATTATGTTAGATGATGCCATGTGTAAGTTGGATACGTTTTTGCTCTAACATGCCATTATCATAGGATATGTACTTGAATATTCTTGAGTGCTTGGGTATGTATCTTGTGGTAGTGGGATGTTGCAAATGCACCTTACTTGATAAATTTCTAGAAAGGACAATAAGATACTAACAAAAAACCATCCTGAGAAAAAGAAAGATATTTATAATTTGAAATATGAAAGATGTCATTATCTCCTTCAGCTTCTTTCTTTTCCTTCAACTTCATCGATTCCTTCCAACTTGTTTTAGTGATAGCCACTAACTGTTCTTTTGGGTTCATCTTAGTCTTACTCAAAAAAGATTCTTACCATTTGAGTTTAATAAACTAGATAACTATTTGATTTAAAATTCTATGCTCTTTTAAGTCACCAATTAATTTACCTTCGACATTAATCTTTTAAACTATAAAGAACATGAGCTAACTTCTCAATAGGTAACTCTAAATTTGATTACCATCTTACTAAACTTAAGGATTTTATAGGAATTCATGAGGGTTAGTTGGTCATAAATGTGCACCTCTTATTTGATTGCTCTAACAAAAGTTTAGATGTATTATATATGGCTCATATATAGGGACGTCTGATTTTAGAGTATTTTTTGAAAGAGTGCATATGTTTCTTGAAATTATTTTAATAATTAAGGTCACATGTTAGTGCATTACCTTCTCAAAAGTAAAGAGGTAAAGACACAAGCATATTAGTTTGATAGATGATTTTTGTAAAAGGGACATGACTTAGGACATAAAGGTGTCAGAGCCTATATCCATACACAAATGGATATATTAAGTTACACAACCTAGGATACAGATGCACTAAAGCCCATATTTATGTGTAGATAAAATAGTAAGTCACACAATTATGTCTAGGATGTGTTCAGGACAGGTTGTCTTATCTAAAAAATGCTTTTTTGGTAGATTTCAAACTTTAGAAGGATTTTAGGGCTTATTATAGTCATGTTTAAATTAACTAGGGTTTGGTATAAGGTAATATATGTATAAATGTACCAGTTAGAATTTACCTATCAACATACTTGTTGTAAACCTAGATATGTAAGAGATATCTATAATTTCATTTAAATACTTAATTGAATACTGAAATCAACATACAAAATAGGTCAAACCTCAATAGAATTTTCTTGTGTTGTTATTGTTTCCTTCCATCCTACTTTATTGTTGTTATACATTATTTCTCAATTAGTGGTATTAAAGCATAAGTGATATGAAAATGACTTTAATTACAAGGTTTGAAGTGGGTAAGTTTAATGAAACTAATAATTTTACTGTGGCAATAGAGAGTAAATGAGTCGTTGGCATAGTAAGTTATATTGAAGGGGCTACAAGAGAACAAGCTAGAAGATGTTGATGCACTTGATTGGAGGACTTATAGGCATATAGTTATTTACCAAATCATAGATATTACATCCCTTGTGGAGATATGGAAACGGTTTGATTGAGATTACATAGGTTGGAGATACAAAAGTAAATATATTTGAATAACATATAAATTTGCCTAATTAATGACTTTCTAAGGCTTTTGGTGACCATTAAAAACCAGGATAAAGCAATGAATATGCTTTGTTCTTTACGTATTTTCATGATAGTGACTATCCTCATATTAGGCAAAGAGACTGTTGATGTGGAAGACATAATTATCATGCTATTAGATCATAACAAACAAAGACATAACACTAGCAACATATCTCAAGGTGATGGTTGCATGTAAGGGCAAATTAGGATTATGAAAAGAAGCAAAAGAAAGATGACTTATCTAATGAAGTTATAGGTAAAATTTTAAAGGTTAAAAGGCAGTTTATTACTAAAAATGTGGGCAAACTGGATATATAGAGAAATTGTCCATAAAAGGAATGGAGACAGTGATGAAAACTAATGATTCATTAAATTCTGTTAATATAGTGTATAGCAGCAACTCATATTACAACAATAGAGACTTGCTTTATGTTTTAACTAGTCAAGTTTAGGACTCAAATACTAGATAAATAATGCTTACATCATGTGATACCAAATAAGGATCAGTTTGTATTATATACATTAGAAAACTTTGGTATTATCAAGTTGGAGGATGATAAAGTTTACAAAAGCTATAGGGCATGACAAGTTAATATTTAGATGTTTGAGGGAATTGTTAAAACGTTGAACGATGCTCCATCTGTATCATATTTGAGGTAGAACTTGATCTCTTTAGACACCTTATATGTGAATGCTTTTAGATATAAAACTGACAAGGACATTATTAAGTTAGTAAATGGTGAAATAATAATGATGAAAGGGTTATGACCAATGAGAAGCATGTACAAATTGTTAAAGAGCATAGTTGTAGATAGAGAAGTTGCAACAGTAGAGTTAAAAAGAAGATAGTCATGCATTATGACATATGTGGTTGTGTCATCTCAGCGTGCGAGAGATGACAAAACTTAATAAAAGGTGCTTATTAAAAGATGTCAAACATTATAATATAGAGTTTTGCAAGTTTTGTGCATTTGTAAAATGTATATAGTAATCTTTAAGGATGCAGTACTTGTCAAGTAGCATATGATAGGGAAAACATATGGAGAGGACGTGTTCAAGTTATTAGAGAGTAGTAATTGTTCAAAGATAGTACAGGTGAAACTAGAAGAACCAAAAGCATATGCTAAAGGGACCAAAAATTCTAGTTCAAGAGATAGAAGAACAATATGATGGCAAAAAGCAATATTGCAATATAACTATGAATAGAGTGAGATGTACCATCAGATTGTCAAATTGATATCGTTAGAAAGATTCAATCATTTATGCTTTTACCATTCGATATAAAGATCTAACTACCTTGGAGGAGACTACAGATAGTAAGGATAAGGATAGATGGATGAGTGCTTTAGCGAAAGATGTGGGGTTTCATAATATCAAGGAATTGATTACATCTGATTAAATCTTATTAGAGAAGGATCACACTTTAGAGAATGCAATTGACATATTAATAAAATCAATTACCATCGAGAAGTTCAAACATTTCTTGAACTCGACTGATGTCACGAGGCTTCAAACATGACTACAACAAACCAATGTAGAGTATATTCAATAAGGCTTGTAATGTATATAAATGTGTCTAACCAAATAGTTAATGACTTGCTAAGGCTTGTAGTGATCGTTATAAATGAGGATAAAGTAATGAATATGCTTTGTTCTTTACCTATTTTTATGAACATCTAGTGAATATGTTCATATTGGGAAAAGAGACAATTGATGTGAAAGACATCACTATTACTGTAACATCCCACCCCCGATGGAAAGGGTAGAATAGTAATTTGGAAAGGGGCTAAGAGTGTTTAGTATTGTGTTGACATATTTATGCATATCATTGCACGTGTATAGTGAGATTTGCACATGAGAATGACTGTACATGCATTCATGACATTTCCCGATCTATGTGCTTAAATGGGATTTTTGTGAAAAATATATGGTTATCATGTTTGGAAATTTATTCGGAGTGGATGGGTTTGTGTTTCATATTTTGGGGAAAATTTGGAAATTGATAGGCAATTTTCGGGAAAATTTTCGGACTGGAAAAATCTCCAAGTGGCGAACTGATTGGTTTCCGGTATCGAAAATTTCTGCCCCATGGCACTGGAATATTGGGTAAATGACGTTGGGATTATAATTGGGACCATTTTAGAAATTACATGTATTAGGGTTCTTTATTTTAAAATCACTACATCAAGTTTTGTCTTTTTCTCTTATTTCATGCCAAGTGGCATGATGAGTCATCTTCACACATTTATTGCAAGCTTACCTTCACCTAGGGCTTCTTACATTCTCGACACTTCTAATTTTGAGAGGGAGAAATAGTGTTTTTGGTGAGTTTTTCTTCTCCTCTTTCGTGGGTTCTCCTCCATTGAATTCTCCATTTGTTCTAGCCAAAATTGTTGCTCTTCATCTTGCTTTTAAGAGCCTAACCTAGCTTCCCTTGCAAAGTGATGATGAAGATTGTGTGGTGGAAAGAATTAGAGAGGATTCTGAGATTGTGAAGTCTAGAAGAGTGGAAGCTTGCTTAAGGTAAATCATATGTTTATATGATGGTTTTATAGTTACTTGAGTTGTTACTTAAGGTTAATTGCATGGCTAAGTTGAACAAAGATGATGATTAACTTGAGTTGGGATGGTTTGAGATTGCAAAGACAGATTCGTGGCTCCATTTGTTTAATTTTTTTAAGCTGTTTAACGTGAGAATCTTGTTGGACCAATGGTGGTTGACAAATTAATTCCTTTATGTTTTGATATTAATAAAATATCTAGAATTAGTTAAGGAATTATTTCAGGTAATCAAGACTCATCAATCCTGAATTGACAAGATATAAATCATTGAAGAATCAAGATGGAAGCTTCCTTATAAGTGCAAGAGACATTAATAATGAAGATTATAGAAGATTTGAGTGGATATTACCGTTAAAGACAACATAAGTCGACTAGAACATTATAAGTCGACTTATATATGAAGATATGTCAGGCTGAGAACAATACAAGTCGACTAGTACATCATAAGTCGACTTATACATCAAATTGTCAACACAAGTCGACTAATAGACCATAAGTCGACTTATCGAGGACCACAAGTCGACTTACACAGCACAAGTCGACTTATAGAAGAGCAGAGATGAAATTTTACGTAAATCGTTGACACAAGTCGACTTATACACTCGACAAGTCGACTTATGAGTACAGCGAACTGATTCCAACGGTTCAATTAGTCACAAATGGAAAGGATGATGTTAAGGAACGGTCATATCAATTATACAACGGCTAGAATGGTTTCCAACAAATATTTTCTTCAAGTATAAAGAGTGGATGATTGATGAAGAGAGTGGGGAAGTTCCACAAGTGAAAACACTCTTCAATTGCTCCAAAGTTGCTCATTATTGTTCTTATCTTATTACATCATTGTATTGAGCTTTGTTCTTCAATCTTTATCTTATTTCTCTTACAATTTGAGTGACTAGTGAAAGGTCACGTGTGAGGTA
>JANZLD010000237.1:31067615-31078625 GCA_026413575.1 Erythroxylum carthagenense | reverse complement strand
CTAATAATAAGTAGAAAATTTATAATAATAATTAATAATAGTATGAATAATTAATACCAATAATAATTAAAAGATAACACATAATAATTATGATAATAATAATAATGATGATGATGATGATGATGATGATGATGATGATAATAATAAAAGTTAATAATAATAATAATAATAATAATAATAATAATAATTCTAAAGCTAATAATAATAATTATAAAGTTAATAATTATAATTATAAAGTTAATAATAATAATAATAATAATAAAAGTTAATAATAATGATAATGATAAAGTTAATAATAATAATAATAATTATAATAAAGTTAATAATAATAATAATAATAATAACAATAATAATAATAATAACAACAACAATAATAATAACAATGATAATAATAATAAGGGCATTTTGTTCTTTTGTTACTTTTTCCTTTCTTATTCCAAGTTAAAATTTTCAAACTAAACATTGGAATAGAAATTTTTATTCTATTCTATTCCGTGAACCAAACAAAGTAATACGTATTCTTTTATATTCTTCATCTTTTCTATTCTTAAGAATAATTATTCTATTCCGTGAACCAAACAGGTTGTAATAGATGAGAGATTCACAAAGCCATAGTCGCTGAAGCAAAATTGCTAGCGACTACCCAAGAACCATACAACTCATCTTACACAAATTACACAAGGAAGCAAATAATTATACAGCGTATCAACTCTATACATTTTCAAGCCAATGGACAAATTTCGAAGATTATTTTGACAGTTTCAACTCTACAAAGGCCTAATATGGAGGCGTATATACCTGCTTCATTTGTATCAACCAACTTCTCCTTGGGCAACAGGATAACAGGGAATAACTTCACCTTCCCATCCTTCGCAACTACAACAGGATCTGCACCCTGTGTGATAACAGTTATTCTCTTATGTGTTCCTGACGCTTTGGGCCACTGAGAAATTTTTATAGCAATCTCGTCCGTTTTCTCAGTCTGATAAACAAAGCAAGACATGTTTAGGTATCCCTGAAATGTAATAATTGTACAGAATGTTCTGATTAACCAAATCAAACATCAAGAAACCATTACCTGCCATCCGTGAACCTTTGCAAAAGTTCTAGCTTCAGTCTCATTGCCAAAGACATAATCTGTATAACTGTAGAAAAAGAACAATTAATCATTGGCCTAATAACTGACAATAGGAGCAAATATAAATTACAGAGCTTACGGAAGAGCTTTCTCCTGCACATCCTTGAAGAATTCACAAATGAAAGGGGCAGAAAGGTTCATTGAGAATACTTGCAAATGCATCAGTAAGACCACTTATAGGTATTAATGCAAACTTCTAGAAAGATTAAAATATAATTGCAAAAGCTTTACTTTGTTGCTTGCAGCTGCATGTGTAGCAACAAGCATAATTGACTCCGGAGAAGCCAATCTTCTAATTCATGTATGTCTCTTAAAGACATTGTTAAAGCATTGGCTATTAATACGGTTAAATTACAACATGAAACGAAAACTAGTATTTAGAATTTGGAAACTCAGATAGGTTAGTTAGCCACTCAAGGTTCTAATAAACTATCATCACAAACTATAGTGAATCTTAAGGATATTTCCAATGCTATTAATTGCCAAGTGAAAAGAAAGTAGAGCAGCTTGTGAAAGTCCCACCTTCATTAGATTACCGAACAAAGGATATTAAACACACTAAAGCAAAGGAAAGCGTTCCCATGTATAAGGACTCCTTTAGCTATACTTCTTCGTTTTTGTAGAAGCACTTAAGGATCAAAGATGATGCTAATTCACATAAGAGATCGACGCAATTAAACAAATACCTAGATATGCTAAGTTCTTTCAAGGAATTTATACGATGAAAAGAAGACAAAAGATGAATGAGATTTAAAAAGTAAGGTTGGGAAGAAGTTTATCCCAAGGGGTTAATAGAGGAGATATATCCAACGCATATCCCAAGGGAAGGGGTTAATAGAGGACGTTCTTGTATATGTTAAAATAAAATTGATTTTTTGTGTGTGGATAATTTCTATATCTTAGATAGGGAAAATGATGACCAATTAGTGCTAATTTTGTTAGTATGGCCTTTTTAAAGATAGTTAAAGCAAAAATTAATATCCACAATGGTACTTTGACTATGGAATTTGGTAAGGATACTGTTCAGTTTAATACATATGATTCAATGAAATATCTTGGTGATGACATTCCATCTTTGTAATTGATGTTTTGGATTCATTAGCATAAAATTGGTTTGAAACTAACGTGAAGGATAAGCTAGAGATAGATATGATGGGATTTTTTTTTCAATGATGAAGAAACTGATATTTTATTTGAGTTTTTTGTTTGTAAAAGTGTAAAGGATGTTCACACAATATAAGTTTAAAATATTAGTTGTTAGTAATGATTTTTTCAATGTGGATACACAAGCGTTTATGGAGTGAAGTCCTTAAGATATTTACCTTAATATGCTCACAAACATCTTAGTTCGAAATATTAATATTGTTGTAGCTCACTCAAAGAAGATGGAGTCACAAAGAAAAATACACCAACTTCAAACTTTTCTTTAGCATATTGGGAAAGAAAGAAACCTTAGGAAATTCCAAGGAAGACAAAAGCACAAACGGCAGGTTATCATGAAATTACTTTTAAAGATAAGATAGCAACATGTTACACGGAATATCATAACTCTCCCAGGCTAAAAACTTGATTGGTTTAGTCACAAAATGCTGTTGGACCAGTGAAATTCCACGAAACCTCTGAATTTAGGATGTGAACTACAGTGCTACCAGCTTTGTTTTCCTCAAGGAAATGGCCTAAAGCTTTTTCTTGTACTAAAAGATTATATTGTGCTAAATGGTTGATGTGTGTTAACCTTATAATTCTTTGATCAATGGATATAATTTTCTCCACTCACCAAAAAAAAAAAAGAACGTAGAATTCCAGGCGAAGATGCTATTATACCCACTTCGAAGAAATCATAAAATAAAAAATTAAATACTATAATTTCAATTATTCATTTTAATAACTTAAAATTAAATGGGAGAATTTTAAAAAATATTAGTAAAATTACATTATTGAGAATAAATTTCACGAAATCCGTACACTACACTTCTCTACGAAATTAAACCAAATAATTTGTTTTAAGTTTTATTATTTGAGTACTCGAGCGAGTTGTGTTGTGTGTTAAAAGGGAACATAGACGTAAAATTAAGTTAAAAGACTTTTTACTATGGTTAGTTTGATGTTTAATAGTTACTACTCGCATGACATCGAACTTTCCACAATCCTCAAATTGCCCTTACCCCTAACCCAACTCTTAAAAGTTATTGTTGAAGAAATATCTTTTTTAACATCCTCTAACCAGGCATCTTCAAATTTCGAATATGAAGACAATTGGGAGCGATACAAATGTTAATAACAAACCCACTCCCAATAAAGAGGCAGAGCTGTCGGTATCCAAGTTTAGAAAATGGGGAAGGAAGTACCCATTTGTCAGATATGGGCTTCCTATGATTTCCCTCACCGTTTTCGGCACTCTAGGACTTGCTCAACTGTTGCAAGGCAGGTTTGTGCCTTTTTCTCTTCTTGATATTCCCTGATTCTCAGTTATTATTATTATTATGGTGAATGAATTTAAGATCTGAAGGTGGGTGCGTGTAAAACTTTGAATTTTGCGATTGTTTGTAATACGAGAATAATATTTTGGAGAGATATTAACGTTATGATAGCATCAATCTGGGGTTGCAACTTAGAATTTTGGGACTATTAGTTTGAGTATCATTTGGTGACATTCATTTTGTCATGCATATGACATACTTGCTTTGGTGGTAACCGGTAACTAATATGTTGTAATGGAGATGTGGTTTCTTGTTTAATTTTCTTGTCATAATTAAATATTCCTATGATTACTGTTGTCATTCTGACAATCAAAACCTTCTCGGTGATTATTGCTGTCACTCTTCTACCTAATTTTTACTATTTTCTTGAACCAATGTGGTGATCTAGCAAGGATATTGCTAAAGTGAAAGATGATCAAGAATGGGAAATTACTGAGTCGAGAAAAGCTTTGTCTAGAGAAGGACCTGTTGATGCTTACAAGCCTAAAAGGATTTCCTTGGAGGAAGAACTAAAGGTACTACAGTTTGTGTAGTCATATAATCAACTTAATATACCGAAGGCATTTGGTCACTTGGCTTTCTGTTATGCACAGGTTTTGCAAGAGAAAGTGGACATAAACGACTACGAGTACAAAAGAATTCCTAGGCCAAGCGAAGCCAAATCAGCCTAATATAACTCATCACTTACTATTGCAATGTACAGTCAGTGAAGATCTTTTATACTAATATTGTTTTCTTAGAAAGCGGAAACATTTTTATGGTTTATGGATTGAAGTCAAGATCAATTTTGATCCTGGTTCCTAGCATGGAATGGTGATACCTTCCATTATATATTTAGGTGTTAAAGTTAAGAAACAGGTTTAAGGGCCGTATCACAACCACCAAAAACTCATTGCTTTGCAGAACGTATTAACATGGTAAAAATGATTTGGTGTTGCTCCCATCCTTCTGACAATAAGAAGGGATGAAAATGAGGAAAGATAAAAATTAAAATAAATGATTAAAACATTGAATAGGTGCAACTATAATGATTTTGAAGTGTATAATTTATTTTAATAAATTTTGTTATTAAACATTAATCAATAAATTAATTTATCAATTTAAAGTTTCTTTTTTAATTAAATTTTAATATCTTTAATGAATAAGAATAGTATTCTTCTTTAATCTTATTTTAAAATTTAAAATTTGTTCAATCTTTATTATATACTGATTTATGATAATTTAATATTAGTTGAATTTTTAAAATTTAAATATTTTATTTTGATGATTTATTTCATGTTTTAAAATATTGATTAGAATAGCTGATGAAAAGTGACACCCAAAAAATTGTTGTTGGCTTGGAAATCCTAAAACCTGGAAACACTTCTAGATAAGAAAAGGGTAAATATTTAAAGTGTATTTCTTGTAAGACAGTCAAAACAAGACTTGTACTAGGGCAGGTTTATTCTTTATTTCCCGCCTGAAGATGGAAGCTCGAAAGCTACTTGTCCGCGGATTACACTTGGTTACAGGGTCAAGTTCAAAGCAAAGGGCTGCGTGACAGTGTGAGGAAACTTGGAGAAAATTTAATCCAAACAGTGTGTCATTCACATGGATCTGAATCCTAAAATGGGTTGAAGACATGCAACAAGAAACCAATTTGAGCGTGGTTGTTCAAATTTCCTATGTTGGAGTACGACTCCAAAGAGTTGAGTTGAGTTTAGCTTGAGATAAAAAGCAGGGATCGTTGCAGGTTGAAGAGGCTAGTCGTGCCTTGGGCTTTTTACATCAAATATCGAGTTTTAGTGTAGTATTCTGAATTATACGTGAGTCATAGTCAATCCTTAAAATTAAGAAATGATATATATCTAACCTGAAAATATTTGAATTAATATTTAAAATAATGTTATTTGTGATTGTTAGCATATTCTCAATTCAAAGCACAACTACTTACTGTTGCAAGTCAACGAAAGTATGGACTGACTCATGTTTGGCGAGTGGAAAGAAACAGCTGAGATTGAGAGCGGTAAAACTTCATCCCAACCATCTCCACAAATTACCCGTTACTGTGTTATGTACAGTACAACATGAACATGACATTAAAAAATTTGTTTGTCCGTATGATCTTCCAAAATAAAAGGGATGTAGAATTTGTTAGAAATGAAAAGAAGCGATATACATGTCTACTATGATAAAAACTAAAATGTGAAATTTCAATCTTATACCTTCTGTTATTGATGTTGAGATATTTAAATAAGTGTGAGGGCTTTTCTAAGCTTTTGGCATATGCACTCAGATGATGTATGCAGAATAATGCTAAGCTTAAGGACTTAGTACCTTTTCACAAATTTTATATTCTTTGTTATCTTCCATCAAAACAACAAAAGGATAAGTACTCCTTGTTGGACAGATATGAGGTTTCAAAGGAAAAGCAATAGACACAACTCATCACAAATGGTGAAACCAACGTACATCAATCTCCCACTTGGGTCGTAGGTGTAAGCTAAAAGTCATGAAATTTCTACTCGATTAAAGAAATCAAATGCACAAATCGTGACGATAAGTCCTCTAAATGTGATTATTATATTCCATGTATCACGATGCATCCTATTTCGTTTTCCACTTTAAGTGGATGAATAAACCTTTATGTTTATTCTAGGTCTATAGTAATTTTTATTCTCAAAATAAAAATGTGTACAGTAGAATGAGAAAACAATAAAATTAATAAGAGTTTTGTGAAAGTACATACAATCAATCGCATAATAGAACCAAATCTCATTCTTTAATAAGAGTTTTGTGAAAGTACATACAATCAATCGCATAATAGAACCAAATCTCATTCTAGCAAAATAATCCTTAAAACTTTTTGGTGGCATGCCTTTTGTTAAAGGATCGACAATTATTAATTCAGTACTAATGTGCTCAATGACCACTTTGTTCTCTTTCATAATTTCCCTAATGGTCAAATACTTTATGTCGATGTGCTTACTTTGACTACCACTTTTATTATTTTTGGCCAAGAAAATTGCAATTGAATTGTTATAGTACATTCTTAATAAATTAGAAATGGAATCTACAATTATAAGCCCAGATATGAAGCTCTTCAACCATATACCATATGAAGTAGCCTCAAAATAAGAGATGAACTCTCCACGATAGAAGTAGCAGTCAAAGTCTGCTTTGAACTCCTCCAGCATATGACTCTATTGGCAAACATAATCAATCAACACAACCAACAAAGTCCGAATATGAGTAGCCAACTACCTCAAGATTTTTAGCTCGTCTATACATAAGCATGTAATCTTTGGTCCCTTAAAGGTACCTCATCACCTTTTTGGCAGTTCTTCAGAGGTTTATACCCGGGTTACTCTGATATCTTCCCTACATTCTACAAATAAATGCAATGTCGAGTCTTGTATAAATCTGAACATACATTAGGCTCCCTACTACAGAAGCATATGAAATGTTTTTCATTTGCTCCCTTTCAAGCTCATTTTTTGGGCACTGGTTCAAATTGAACCTATCACCCTTCACAATAGGTGCTATATTCGGTGAATAATCTTTCATCTGAAAATTTTCTAAGACCTTATTGATATATGGTTCTTAGGATAGACCTAAAATGAATTGAGATCCGTCTCTATGAATCTTAATAACAATGACGTAAGAGGCCTCACTTATATCCTTCATATCAAAATTCTTAGAAAAAAATTATTTCACCTCATATAGCAAACCCTTGTAATTCATGACAAATAGAATATCATCCATATATAGAACAAAGAAACAAAAATTACCACCCACTAACTTTCTGATATATGCATTGATCCATAATATTCTCTATAAAATCATATGAATAGATAATATCATGGAATTTCAAATACCATTAACGGGGGCTTGTTTCAATCCATATATGGATTTCTTAAGCTTGGACACCAAATGTTTACCATCACTATAGGAGAATCTATTTAGTTGTTTCATATAAACCTCTTCCTCTAGATCTCCATTCAGGAACGTTGTTTTCATATTCATTTGACGTAGTTCCAAATCAAAATGGGCAATCAATTCCATAATCACTCTGAGGAATCCTTCTTAGATATAGGAGAAAAGGTCTCCGTGTAATCGATTCCCTCTTGTTGAGTAAAACCTTTGACAACAAGTCTAGCTTTATATCTTTTAATGATGCTTTATGAGTCCCTTTTTGTCTTAAAGACCCATTTACATCCAATGACCTTTGCACCATTAGGCAACTCAACAAGATCCCAAACTTTGTTAGATGCCATAGAATTCATCCCATCTACTATAACATTATATCATAATTGAGATTCATTGCAACTCATGGCTTGTGAAAACATTTTAGGGTCATTTTTAGCTCTAATATTATAGTCAGTTTCTTGTAAATACACAACGTAATCACTAGGTATTTCTAATTTATTCTCTCTAGTTGATCTTCTTAATATTGTATCAGCGCCTTCCTGTGAAGGAGCTTGTACAATTGTTTGCTCAACAACCTCTGGTTATTACTGAACAATCGGATCTATTATATTAGTATCAACAACTTATGGAATTTCAATAATTGGTTGCTCAACACCCGTTTGACTTTGAGGGATGCTATGAATGACAATCAATCTATTACTTGAAGTAGGAGTTTGTATTTCACAATGATCCTTCTCAATAACTAAATTCAAAGATTGATCACTCCCATTGACAATTTTCTGTAGCTAATTAGTGTCCATAAACAGCCCATTAACATGTAATTAAAGTCTAAACATAACATAAACATGGTAAATAATAAAGGTAAATAAGAAAGTAAAAGACTAAATTAAAAATCTTATGGTAAACCTTCACTTATTCATTTTCTGGTCAAGTTTGGATTTGCAAATAGGATTCTAGTTTGTGGCTAGCCTGGGCTTCTTCCAAATGGGCTTCAATATTTTGTTCATCTATGACCGACTTGCTCCTTTTCTTGACTTTGGACCAAAATGGGCTAAGATGGTCCTCCATCATTCACCCACCCTTGAAAGTTTTCTTCTTCAAAAAACTCATTACAAATGATAATCTGATCCAAGGAAAATGTTAGCCTCAAATCATTGTCAATCCGAATCACAAACTTGGATTGCCCTTCACAGCTACTACCTTAAAAGGACCCTCATCTAATCCTTCAACTAGCTCAAGCTTCTTAGCATAAAGCCTTTTTCTTCTTCTTCTAATTGACAAATGCATAATCACCAATTTTGATCAACTTTCTAGACCTTTTCCTAGCTTTAAAACCATCATACTTCATGTTATTAGCATAAAGCTTTTTTCTTCTTCTTCCAATTGACAAATGCATAATCACCAATTTTGATCAACTTTCTAGACCTCTTTCTAGCTTTAAAACCATCATACTTCATGTTATTAGTAATATGGTCATTTTCAACTTCCATAACACCAAGGCTTGCATCAAGTTCCCTTACTAAACCAAGACTAGTAGCATGCTTAGACTTGTCAACAAAAATAGATTTTCTAATTTTCCCACTCAACATGGCAATATCAACATTAGTACTAATATGATCAACATCAACAAGTCTTGCAAGTTCACCATCTTTCCACAAAGTGTCATTATCATCAACACAAACTGAATTCTTAAGCAAATTGATCTTCAAACAAGCATCACTCTCCACATTTTGTATGGACACAAAACCAACAACAACATCATCAAATTGCATAACAAATTTGGTTGGCTTAGCTCTAAACAATGTTAGATCGGAAAAAGAAAGCATGTCATATTTGGAGAAACGATAGATTTCAAAACTTTTTACACATCTAAATTGTAGTAAAAGCAATATATCTAAATCATCATGCCAATTTATACATGATATGGTATAAGGATAATAATAAACATAAACAAGATAGAGATTATATTACCGACTCCTTCGCTATAGCTTTAACTCCTCGCTACGCTATCCTATCCTTGACAATATATCCTCTCCTAAGTGATGTATCATCTTCTTCTTGTTATTGTTTCCTCTTCTCAATATTGTATTATCGACTAATCCGATCTACTACTTGTTCTTCTTGGACAACTTGGTTAACAAGATCCTTTAGTGGGAAAGGAGAAGAAAACTTTGGAGGAGAATTTTCTTAGAAGAAAGAAGACCAAAAATGAGACACTCTCATGCAAATTTTGATTTTTCCATGCAAGATAGGAGAGAGAATGGTAAAAATGTAAGAACCACTTCTTACTCCCTCACACTTTCAGTTAACAACAAAGGAAAGAAGAGTTTTCAAACTAATGCATCATTTCTTCATTTAATCAATCATAAAGAAGCCATTAGATGAGACTCTTCTCATTTATCTTTAAGATGACTATATGAAAAGTCTATTAACCTAAATGAGACCTATCAATTTCGTTTTTGATGATGAAAGAAGGAAGATGGTCCATCCAATGTACATCTTTCTTCTTTAATCCAATGAATGCTAATAGGTTACATGCTATCATTAAAAGATAACAATTAAACTATTTAATGCTAAGTTCATAGCTCCATTTAATGATGATAAACAGTAATAAAGACAATCTTTATTTAGCAATTTAATGTTAAATGTGCAGCTGCACATTTAGCCTTAATAAAAAACAAAATTGCACTTTACTTTGTTAAAAATTTTGTTTTAATTTAATTAATCCAATTAATCAAATTAAACTAAACTCTAGCCTATTTCTAAATTTACATTTGAGCTTCTAATAAATCATTAATTAGTACAAGCCCAACACTCAATTATGGGCTTCTAAAACCTCCATTTATATTTCTTACTTTGCTTGATAACCTTCCTTGCTAAGCGGGGAATCTTATTGAATTTAGATAATTCAAGCTCCAATAAGCCTAGAATTAATTTAATCTCATTAGAATTAATTCTAGCTTATTAACTAAATGTCATTCTACTAAAGATAGTTAGTTGAACTCTTGAATTATTAAATATTATAAGAACACATATTTCATGTCCAATTACAAACCCTATTTTGAACCTTATTATAGTCATCCGCACAATAAAGAGGTAAAATTATTATTTTGCCCTTATATTGGTTTTTTCTTCTAGATCTCCTGTTTTACTTTATATGGTGATTCACACACAAGATCTGATCTTGGTATTAAGACTTGATGGGTAGCTAGTCCATCAAACTACTGGCTCCAGTTTAAATACCAAATCTCCTTAAAACATCTAGAAGTGATGATATAACTATAAACTCTTTATTTGAGTGAATGTTCCCTGATACATGTTTTCATTAATAATTTTAACATGCAGACCCTGGATTAATACTCTGTAAAAATCTATTATGATCATATCAAGAATTATAATGAAACACATATGAGTTCACCACTCATCAAGATTATGATTCATAATAAGCGAATGCTTAAGTTGTATGTTTTAAGATTAAAGTAA
>JANZLD010000237.1:30913871-30925877 GCA_026413575.1 Erythroxylum carthagenense | reverse complement strand
AGTGATTTCTCGTAGCGCACCCTTTTCGTAGGATATGTATCGGGATGACCTACGAGCGTCCCGATGTATACCCTATGATAAGGGGGTGCTACATATTGGTTAACCAAAATGCTATAATGGTTGACCAGTCTTTACAAATAGCCTTTATGATGAATAGTTCTTAGCTCCACTGGCCAATAAGCTTCTCAAAACCTTATAAATACATGTTTTCTCATTGATTATTGTATCAAAAAGCATTTGGGTTTATTTTACACACATTTTTAAATGTTTTTATTCATTTGAGCATCATTGTATCATATTTATATAAATAAACCTCTTTGGAATAATTAAGTGAAAAAGTGAGGTATTTTGGATTATAAAATTTGGTTGGAAAATTATACTATTGTATTTGGTGGTGATCTAAGTGAGACTGAGGTTTTTCTTTACCTTGAAAAAGAATGTAAAAGAATTCCTCTTTATTAATAAAGATTGTATAAGGGTTATTCTTCGCTTTGAAAGAAAGATTGTAGTAGAATTCTAGGAAGAGCCTTAGGGGAAGACATAAGCAAGGGTTGTTTTCCAAACAATTATAAATCAATTTGTGTTCTCTCTTTCCCATCCTCTTTAAATCATTATCCAATTGTTTGATTGATTTATGTTAAGCAATCCATTATTCTTATACACGTACACTGATTGTTGTTAAATTGAGTTCATTTGTTATGAAAGTTTTTTAAATTTTATAAACACCAATTCACCCACTCTCTTATGTACCATTAGGGACTAACACAAACATAAGCAAGAATTTTTGAACCATCTACTATTTAAATGTGAATTCACTTCCTATGCTAGAATGGAATCTTTAAATTATTCAACTTAGGTTATCCCCTAATTATTGGAAAGATATCATTAAGTGGAGTAATCAAAACTATTATATATGTCAATTGGAAAACTTGGTATTCAAAATCACTTTAAGTAATCTTATGTGTGGAATTTGAAGGACTTTTATAAAACCAAAAAAGAGTAAGGATATTTTTTTTAAAGCTTATCAAAATAATTAGAATGCAACCCTTTTCACATGGAGTCAAACATAATTGCAGTTTCCATATGAATACCATCTAAAACATGCCCTTAATCAATTAACATAAGTTATGCTACAGTAGAGAAGGTTATATATGGAAATTAAAATGAGATTATTTTTCCTATTACTTTAGTTGATGTCTTTTAATCCTATTGATAATTATAAGGCTTAGCTTGGCTTTCTTATTCTTTTGTTTTGACATAGCCCTATGGTTGGAACCTTAGAAAAATTTTGCCCCATTGATGATTATATATTTATTCACTTTCTAAAAAAATTATTTGAAAATGCACTTTTGACGTCTTTAAAATAACTTAAAATTCAAAATCCAAATGCAATTACAATATATTAGCTTCTAATATAGCTATTATTGCAAAATTTTCCTTAAAATCTATACCCTCCTCTTAATTGTACCTTTTAGCCACCAATCTAGCTTTGCTTCTTATAACAATACCTAATCCTTCTTGTTTATTTGTAAACATCTACTTGGTACCTATGATTTTGTGGTCATTAGGTATAAGTAGTAAATTCCACATCTTAGTTCTTTCAAATTGACTCAACTCTTCATTCATAATAAGAACCCAACTTTCATGACTAAGGGCTTTGTATATAATATTAGACTCAATTAAGAAAAGTAAAGATATGTTATATTTATAAAATGTGATATAACAATTACCTTTATTGAATGCTACTTATGATTTGTTCTAAAGGATGATTCTTATGGAATTCCACTATCTGCGAAGCCCGCCATCCTTCTTATCTTCCTCACTTGGTTAACAATACACTTACTTAGCTTGTGTGGAAAATCTTTGTGATCATTCTTATTCTTCTTCTTCAAGATTTTTCTTCAACGCATAAGGGTTAGATTCATAGACACAATATGTTAAACTCTTTAATAATAAGACTCTTCTTATTAAACACTTTATTTGCTTTGCTAGTTAAGGAATAACCAAAAAGTATTCCTTCATTTGCTTTGGAATCAAACATTCCTAATTTACCCTTAGTATTCAAAATATACCACTTACAACCAAATACTCTGAATTAATTGATCCTAACATTTTCCCATGCCAAAGCTCATATGATATTTTATCCAAAGTTGACCTTACATAGACTTTATTGAAAATATGGGATGTGGTTGTTATAACTTCTACCCAAATTTATTTTGGAAGATCATAGTCATTTATTATTGTCCTGACCATGTCTTACAATGTCCTTTTTTATATGTAAATAACTCCATTTTGTTAAGGACTCCTATAAATAGAGAAATTGTGAAGGATATCATTATCTTAAAAAAATGCTTTAAACTTTTCATTCTCATATTCCCTACCATAATATATTCGAATTGATATAATGAAGAGCTCCTTTTCATTTTGAACTCTTTTAGCAAATTTAAGAAACACTCTAACACATTCATCTTTGTAGGCTAGTAATAAAACCTATTTGAACCTACTAAAATCATTTACTATAACAAAAATATAAAATTTTTCCACCTAAACTTGTAACTCTACTATATTAAAAACAAGTTCATATAAAGAAATTACAAACATCTAGTAGAATTACCGACTTTTTGCTCTTGAAAGAACTTTTGAAATATTTTCCAATTTGGCAAATGCCATCTACGTTGTCTATCTCAAACTTGATAATTGGAGGTTCATTAACAAGTTGTTTAAAAGTTAGAAATTGGAGATGAGATGTATATAATTACATGTCTAAACCTCCTATATCAAACCTATACATCTTTACTTATAGAAATTAATCGCTTTATATTTTAGTTAGAGACATCAATAAGATAAATTGTACAAATTTTCCCTTCTCTTTTACCCAAACATATCATGTTTTTATTAATAACTCCAGAAATAATGCATAGTTTATATTCTTTGTTACATAGTTTCTAACATTTAATAAATTATGCTTTAATTTATAAAGTAAAAGCAAATTATTGATTGTAATGTGATCTTTTTTATGTCAATTTTTTAAACTTTTGACATTATCTTTAAATGTGATAAATCCTCAATCTTTATTTGTAAAATTTATAAATTGATATGCATCACCGAACATCTATTTTTCACGTACTATTTACTTTTCTTTTTCTTAAATACCTATAAAATAAGAAAATCAATGTGTTTTAGATATCGAAATGAACTTCTATCGTTGATTGTTAGCCTTTTACTTTCTTTTCATCGTATTCTTTGAGGAATTATTCATCAATCTTTGTTTTTTTTTTTAAAAACAAAACTTATCAATGTGCTCGTAGGTCCTGCAAAAAAGATATATAATATTATTATGAATAGTGTAAACTAGTGTTATGATAGTAAAACTCATATTTTTTTGCATAAATATATTTCTAGCTCTTATTACACGTCTAACAATGTCTAGAAGACAACATAGTCATTTTTATATAGGATAATTTAAATATTAACAAAAATTAATATATTTTATTAATATTTTTTTTACTTCTTCAATTCATAAATTTGTCAAAATTTAAATATAAATATTAGACACTATAGTACTAGCCCTAATAACTTGATAATGAAGTTATTAGCTCGTTTAGAAACTGTAATTTATTATTATTAATTTGATAAGTGGATTTAAAGGAACATAATTTACTATAAAAAGCAAACTAAATCCACACTTTCAATCACAACGTTAATAGAAGTATAGGTACTCAAGCATTATTTGTAAATGCTTAAAGAAAAAACATAGATTATTATAATTTATATTACTTAAATTATTTTTATATACATTTATATATTAAGATATTTTACCTTCTGATCTTTTATTCGGCTGACCAATTCTAATCTAATCAGAATGTTATGGGCGAGTCATTTAATACGGACAGCAAAGATGCTGAAAAGATTTTATTTTAGACACTACAAAACTTAACAAATGTAAAAACCCAATTCAACCAATCACGTAAAATTAAGTAAAATTCCTGCATTCGTTTGGTGGCTATCCGCGGCCCCCACGGCGGTACATCAGTATAAAAGACGCCTACACACCCTACAAAGCCTGCCTCCCTCCAGCCACCGACGTCTCAGTCTCAGCATATTCCCATCGGCTAACTGTAGACTGCGTTAAGATCGACCGACATGGCATACGAGGGAATCCTGTTGGGCATGGGAAATCCGCTTCTCGACATTTCCGCTGTCGTGGACGACGAGTTCTTGCAAAAGTCAGTTTACTAAAACCTTAATCTCTTTAATACGTTCATTTCTATTGCAATGTTTTCATATACTTCCGTTCAATGATTGCTTGATCCGTTGTTTGTTTCTCATTGTTCGTGGAAACAGGTGTCTTTTATGTTGTGAGAATATACAGACCTGAGCCTTTTCTTTGTCTGTTTAGTTCTCGTGACATTCCTAATATGGCTTCCTGGATAATATCTGCTTTTTCTTCTGTTTTTGTTAATCTGGAGCTATGTTTGGGGATTGTTATTGCCGAAAAGTATATGGGATATGGGTATTCAAAAAATTAGAATTCTTGGGGCGTTAATACTTAGAAATAGTGCTCAATGCTCTTTCTTTAGTTTTCCGTATTCCTTAAACTAGTTCAAGTAGCATATAAATCTCAAGTTTGAATTTTTATGTTGCTGCAATATATTTGCTTCCATTTCCATTTTTTTCCCCATATTGTTTATTATACACTTCTGGAACAGATATGGCATCAAGTTGAACGACGCTATCCTGGCTGAAGATAAGCACTTGCCCATGTAATTTCTAATCCTGTCAGTTATTTTGCGGATTTATTAGTTTTTCAGCGCTTTAGCTGCGAAATTCAGCACTTGGAGAATTTTTCAATTTCTTCTTGAGAAAGATTATATTGCTTATTCATCATTTTTTTAAATTTCGTTTTTTGAAACTCATTTTAGATTTTAATGTTGTCTTTTTGAAGGTATGATGAATTGGCTAACAAACAGAATGTGGACTACATTGCTGGAGGTACTATCCTGACTTCTTACATTAGGAAATTTATGGATTTGATGTCATCTTTACACTTTCAATTTTTCCAACTTATTTTGGAACATCCTCCCTTTATTAATATTTTTTAAGTCAATTTATGGGTAGTAATTTGTTATCATACTTCTAGGTGCTACTCAAAATTCAATCAGAGTTGCCCAGGTTTTCCCCTACCTTTGTGACAGTATATTTGATACAGATATATGTCATTGAACTTAAACTCTTTTGCTCTTTCCTTTATGATCTTTCGTTACACTTACAGTGGATGCTTCAAATTCCTGGTGCAACAAACTATATTGGTTGCATCGGAAAGGACAAGTTTGGAGATGAGATGAAAAAGAATATAAAGAAAGCTGGAGTCAATGTAAATTATTCGACAACTTGTTAATTTATTTGAGGTCATCTGTCTCGACTACACTATTTACAGCATGCATGTTCAGGGGCAATATTATGAAGATGAAACTGCTCCAACTGGGACATGTGCTGTTTGTGTTGTTGGTGGAGAGAGGTCAGTCTTACCTTACTCCCTATATTGATCATGATTTAGTTTGGACAATTGAATATCTTTTGGTCATTTTTCGTTCTCCAAACTCTCTATTACAAATTGATAATGGGTTTGTAGTTGATCTTCGGAATTCTAGTTTTGATACTTTATTTATTTGGTTTCATTTTAATGAAAATTTTCATATTATTGGAAAGTATAAACGTAATTCTTCTCAGGATTATTGCTTAAACAGTTATGAGGCACCTAGAGTTTGTGTATTTAATGTCAACGTGCTGTCCATTTATATCTGACACTAATCATTGTTCTGCCTATTAATTGTCAATAAACTTTTAACTTTGTAGTTTTTGGTAGAATTAGTGACAAATGCACTTTGGAGAGGATAAAATTTAAAAGTTCTATGGTAAATATTTCATCTTACTTCAATACATTGGTCACTGATGGTAAAGATCAAATGTTATGCAGGTCACTTGTTGCGAATTTATCAGCCGCTAATTGTTACAAAACTGAGCACTTGAAAAGACCGGAAAATTGGGCATTGGGTATTATCATTGTCTAGTGTTTATTATTGCTATCATTTCCTTATTGTTGTTCTTTTATACAGTTGGCTCACCTTCACAATACTTATATTTTTAACAGTTGAAAAGGCAAAGTATATTTATATTGCTGGATTTTTCCTTACCGTGTCTCCTGAGTCAATTATGCTTGTTGCTGAACATGCAGCTGCAAGCAACAAAGTAAGGCTTTTGCAATTATGTTTTAATCTTTGTAGAAGTTTGCATTAATAACTGTAAGTGGTCTTACTGATGCATTTGTAGGTATTCTCAATGAACCTTTCTGCCCCATTCATTTGTGAGTTCTTCAAGGATGCGCAGGAGAAAGCTCTTCCGTAAGCTCTCTAATTTATATTTGCTCCTATTGTCAGTTATTAGTCCAATGCTTAAATGTTCTTTTTCTACAGTTATACAGATTATGTCTTTGGCAATGAGACTGAAGCTAGAATTTTTGCAAAAGTTCACGGATGGGAGGTAATGGTTTCTTGATGTTTGATTTGGTTAATCAGAACATTCTGTACAATTATTACATTTCAGGGATACCTAAACATGCCTTGCTTTGTTTATCAGACTGAGAACACGGAGGAGATTGCTATAAAAATTTCTCAGTGGCCCAAAGCGTCAGGAACACATAAGAGGATAACTGTTATCACACAGGGTGCAGATCCTGTTGTAGTTGCGGAGGATGGGAAGGTGAAGTTATTCCCTGTTATCCTGCTGCCCAAGGAGAAGTTGGTTGATACAAATGGAGCAGGTATATACTCCTCCATATTAGGCCTTTGTAGAGTTGAAACTGTCAAAATAATCTTCGAAATTTGTCCGTTGGCTTGAAAATGTATAATATAATTATTTGCTTCCTTGTGTAATTTGTGTAAGATAGTTCTATGGTTCTTGGGTAGTCGCTGGCAATTGTGCTTCAGAGGAATGGCTTTGTGATTCTCTCATCTATTAGTGAAACCAAGATTAGCTAAATACCACTAGTTTCAAAATTTAAAATAAAAGTTAAAATAACGAAATATCCTTGGGTCTTATAAATAAGGTTACTGAGGCTTCTATGAGATTGGTTCTTGCTGCAGGATTGTCTTGAAAACGCAATGATTAGATTGTGATGAAGGATTTTATGTCATCGAATTAATTAATGTCTTCTCACAAAACTCATGCTATCATTGTGTTTGGCAGGGGATGCATTTGTTGGTGGATTTTTGTCACAGCTGGTGCAGGAGAAGGCCATTGAGGACTGCGTGAGAGCTGGTTCGTATGCTGCAAATGTTATCATTCAAAGGTCTGGCTGCACATATCCAGAAAGGCCTGAGTTCAGTTAGCTCATGTGGCCTGCTCCAATTCCTTGTTCCTGACTCTATGGAGTTGTTGGATTTTTGGCATGCAGTTTCTGGCCTAGATTTATGCTTCCAAACTGATAAATTTGGATAGGGTTGTTTATCCAACATCCATGTGCTTAGTTCAACACTAGTCCAGATCATTGATGAGATTATCTTTATGTTCTCTGTTTCTTTCAGTTCTTCAAATCTTGAGTAATATTTCAGTGAAGTCATCTTCTTTTTAAATCCAGATTTATGTCGTTCACCGTTAGTTGTAAGCTGGGACTATTCCATCAAATAATAATGTTTTCTGGTTTGGCTTGATTTTATATGCAATGTATAATACCGAGGCTATGTTTTGTTAGATGTAAGGTTTTTAATGTAATGTAATGGTTTTTATTGAAATGTAATATTAGAAAATTATTGTTTGAGATAAATGAAAAGATTTATAATGTAATAGAGGAAAATATTATTCAAAGGAAGAGTTTATAATAAACTATATAGTAAAAAATTATTGATTATTTTACATTTTATCATAAACTTTTGAAATTAAAAGTTTATCATTTATACTGTTTAGGATTGAACGAGATGTAATATGAAATTTTCTTCTTCCATTTTATTTCATTCTATTTCATTATAAACTCTAATTTTAAACAATAGAATAATATTATATTTCATTCTATTAATAAACTCCCAATCAAAACCTTAATTATTATATATGCAATTATATGATTGCATTGCGATATTGTATAAAATTATAATTGATTAATATTAACTGATGATTAAAAATGCAGAATCATATAAATATTAATAGAATTGCAATGTTCTCCATTTACTTCTCAAAAATTAGATTCCTTTAACTATTCTTACAATAATAGGTCATTGATTGTAAGATTGAAAAAAAAACATTACTTTAATAAGGAGCTAATTGCATTATTATTATTTTGGTGCATCTTTATGATTATTATGATTAATATTATTTAAATTACTTTTGCATATTAATAAATAGTTTATTACGTATAAAAATACTTTTGAAAATACTAGTCATAATAATTATAAAATAATTAAAATAATGGATTTAACCGTTTTATATTAATAAAGATTAAATAAACTTGGGTAAAAAGATAAAACTTCTCTATAGTTTAAGAAACTTCTAAAAAAATCTATTACTCTTTAAAATTGTCAAAAAAAGAACTCACAGTTTCAGTTTTTCAAAAAGATACCTTTTATGTTTTGAGTAAAAATTAACAACAAAATATGTGTCATGATCATTATATTTGTACTACTCAAATGTTGCTTATATATGACAATTCGACCTAGCTTTTAAATTTGAACTAAACTAAATAAAATGGAATTAAATCAATAATTTATTATAATTATTAATTTAAATCAAATTTAATTGATTTAGGTTTAGTTTAAGATCCAAGTTGAGTTACTGCATTATTAATATTTGATTAGTCTACGTCAAATATTTATACTGCTTGCATTTTTCATTATTTTTTAATCCAAAATCTAAATAAGGAATATTTTTAATAAACTGAAAATTAAAAAAAGATAATTTTAAAGGTCAAAGATTTTTTTTAATTTTCTTAAATTATAGGAAGGGTTGTAAGTTTTTTATTCTAAAAATGTTTACGGAAAGATAGAGAGGGGAAAAGATTCCCAATTATATGCATTTAAAGTGGGTGGAGCTTCCCCTCTTTACTTACACTCTAAAAGAGATTTTTTAACACTATCTTAATTATCTTCTTTTAATTAATATTTTCAGTGATCCCATTTTCTTAACATTTTTTACACTTTCTTTTGAATTCTAGATGCATGTTTTATAATATAGTTTGGGGCCTAGAATATGAACTTGATTTAATCTTATTAATGATACACTGAATCAATCAAGTTTATCATTTGATATCTAGCCTCAAACTTAATTGGATAGCCACAAGTAGATCTCATACTTTTTGGTTGACTAGCTTCATCAAAATATTAATAACTTGATCTTTAAATTCTACAAATTTCAACTAGGCCTATTTTTTGTTATGCTTCTTTTATAACCATTTTCTTTTTAAATTTTTTTGAGAAAGGACACCAAGTCTACAATAATATCAATGTTTATCATAAGTTAAGATACATTAACTCACAAAAATCTATATGGAAAAATTTTAATGACTCATTTCTTTAAATGCACCAAATTTTAAATATTTTTAAAGAATGACACAATTGATTGAAAATGATTAATGAGATACAATTCTTTTAAGGTATTTTCTCTTTAGAATAAACATAAATTATTGAATCGAACCATAATATATCAAAATCATTAGTAGTCATTTCCATATGCTTTTAGATACTTATCAATCCAACAAGAATGATATATTATTCATTGGTAATTATAATATGAGGCACATAATCTACATAAAATACATTTATGTCTTCCATCTTTTAGGTTGACAAGAATATTATCATTTTCTTTCATTGAAACTTTCAAAGTCAATTTATAGCATTATTTGTCTTACTCTATTGTTTCATCAAGTTTCAAGAGAATGTCTCCATTTTTTGTTCATATATTTATTGGCTCCTATTTTAAGGTACCACTTGCATTCTTCTCCACACATTATGTAATCAATAAAGTAAGATCTTCTTGATTGCTTTATGCAAGATTTCCTCTCTTGTTCACATTATGTTATATGTCCATAAACTTTGATAATTGTAGCATTGACCTTAGGTGCTCTATTTTGACTTTTCTCTTCTTTAAAACTTGATAGTGTCTTCCATGTTTACAGTCTTAACTCTACCATCTCCATTATCTCTGTCTTCTTTCATTGCTTGATGACCTCCATTAATAAAAAGAAGTTTTCTCTTACATCCATTTAATGTGCCTGAAGGGAGGCCATAAGCTGATTAATAGGCATTTTGTCTAAGCCTTTAGATTCTTAAATAACTATGTCAATACGCTCAAATTTTGAATGTAAAGATTGAATAATATTTTTTTATAATGTATATGTAATCTTCTCTATACCTCCTCAAACGGTCAGAGGCAACAAATACTGTTAAAGCATAGTCAAAAATGAATTCAGAATCATTCATGTGTAAGGATTCAAAGTCATCTCTTATTTGATATTTTTGAATAGTTGCCAATGTTTTCTTAGTAGTTATTAGTTGTACAAAAGATCGTCTTGAATTGAACATTTCTTCATTCAAGTATACGTTCCTAACTGATTGTATAATGTATATGTAATCTTCTCTATAGCTCCTCAATTGGTCAGAGGCAACAAATACTGTTAAAGCATAGTCAAAATGAGTTCAGAATCATTCATGTGTAAGGATTCAAAGTCATCGCTTATTTGATATTTTTGAATAGTTGCCAATGTTTGCTTAGCAGTAGTTGTACAAAAGATCGTCTTGAACATTTCTTCATTCAAATATACCTAAATGATTGCGAGGGCTTGCTTATAAATATATTTTTTGGGTATCTCGTATAAGACTTCTTTTTTTAGTTGCACTAAAAATGACTTGATATATTTTTTTTTTCAGTCTTCTCTGTAATTTATAAAAGATTTTGCAAACTTAGATGAGCATTTATACAGGTGGGCTAACTACCGAAATTCATTTTTGTGAAGATGAGGAAATTCACTTACTATTTTCTCCTACATGATTATAATTATGATACCGTTTTATTGTAAGTTTGGAAGGAAAATTTGTATGTTAATAGTAAGACTACAAATTATGAAGAAAGGATAAGCAGAGAAGAACTTACACTTCTTGTTGATTTGCAAATTTGAAGTTGATACAAAATTAATGTGAGGTCTCCTCTTAATATAGATCCAGAAGGAACTTTTATGCACTTATTTTATCTCTCGTAACAATTACTATTTTCTCAACTATCTCATTTCGATGATATGCATTCAAGGCATGTCAGACAAGCAAAAAGCATATGCTGCTGTTGAGAATTGGTACTAGTTAAGATGTTCAAGAAAATGCTTTTCCAGCGCAAGATTTTAGATGTTTCCACATGCTGGACTTTCAGCATGTTAATAATACCTGAAGTTAGTTGGGAAACATGGTTTGGTTACAGGAAGAAATGTTACGTCAAGTGGAGAAGTCTAGTCCTTAGAAAAATAAAATTAGCAGCCACCAGATTTGAGAAAATAGAAAGGAGATTTGGTCTCAAAATGATTCGCCAGATCATCTCCTTGCCCACTGTCTGCAGAGTGTAAGAAGTGGGGGCCAGATGTCCCCCTTACCCTGGCCCTGTTCTGGCCCCTGTCATCTGAGCCACCCACTCAGGTGGGTCCCACTTGAATGGATGGCTCAGATGAGAGGGGGCCAGAAAATCCCCTTCCGTGAGAAGTGTGGCATGGTCGGAGGTTGGCAAGTCTTTTCACATGTAGATATACGAGCTTTGGAATCTAAATTACCACCAGGGTTTTGAAACCCGGACCGGACCGGTCGGTGGTCCGGTCCGGTCCATGCTCCAAAACCGGTCTTCAATTGGACTCGTGACTGGTCGGACCGGTCCGGTTGGACCGGTTCGATAATTTTTTTTATTTTTTTTTATTTTTTTGAATTTTTTTAAATATTTTTAATATTATATATAATTAAATATAATTATTGCATAATTATTACGTCA
>JANZLD010000237.1:30869216-30880121 GCA_026413575.1 Erythroxylum carthagenense | reverse complement strand
TAATCGCAAGAAAACTAATATCACGCCGCCATCCATTCATCAACACCGAACCATCTTGACAGTGAATCTTAAACCAAGAGGAAAAAGGATCATTGCTTACCAACGTGTCAGAAAAAAGGCCAGCATATCGTTGCCAAATATCATTAACCGTCGCACAATCCCGAAAAAGATGAGGAATTGACTCGGCCCCAGATCCACAACGCTGGCATAAATCCGAAATGTCAATCCCTCTCCTTGCTCGAAGCTCTTGAGTATGAACTCTGCCATGCCAAATAAGCCAGCTGAGAATCCTCACCTTCTCCGGCCCTCGAATCTTCCAGATCCACCTCCAATTGTCATCGCCCTCAGAATCTACCCCCGTTAACCATTGAAACCCACTCTTGACAGAATAGCGACCAGAAGTAGAGTTCCCCCAGATGATCTCATCCGAAGCCCAAGATTCCACCGGAGGGCGGATGGATGGAAACTCGTCTCTAATTGTACTCGGAATAGGTGTGCGAAGGTCATGAAATTTCCAGTTGCCCATGTCGTCTAGAATATCACTAACCATCAGGTCCCAGTCATTATAATCCACCGAAGGGACGCGATCCAACAGTCGTCCGTTCCTTAACCAAGGATCGTGCCACAGAGAGACTGAGCGGCCGTCTCCAATTTTGTACCGAAAACCTGTAATAAGCTCAGCCCTTGCCTTCAAGAGGTCCCGCCAAACTGGTGAACAGTTAGGTCTGTGAGTCCATTCCAACACATTCAAATTTTTGGCATACTTCCCACAAATCAGTCGGACCCAAAGTTTCAACGTAAATATCTGTGTTATTATTACATTCACACTGTGGGAGTCCCAAGTAAAGTCCAACGTAAATAAGATTATATACAAATCCAGCGCATTTTTCCTCTGTTAGTTACCAGAAGAAGCGGGGAAACTATTCAAGATGACTACAACTCCTATCCCCGCCACTTCTTCTTCTCTTCACCGGTTATTCAGTTCAAGAAAATCTACAGCGACGGTGGCTGTCCTCTCTTACGTGCCAAGAACCCAAATTTTAACTTCCTCTACGCGCTTTCTATCTCTGTCCATCAAGCATAAGCCTCGCAGAACTTGGTTCCGTGGTGATTTCTTCAATACCCACTTCTCTATTTTTGTTTCATTATTTAATGGGTCTTTTGCGTCTTGCATGTTTTCAATATCTCTATGTCGAAACTTTTAAGTTCTGGTTCAATTATATGTTAGCGTTTTCAATTGCTTTTCAGTGCCTGTTGTCGAGTTTTGAGTTCGTAGCTGGTTTTAAGTTTAGTACTGTTATCGACTTGGCTGAATAAGAATATCGAAGCATAAAAATAAAATTAGGGCGTTGTATCTCCTCTATTTCCGGGTCAACCATGGTTGATTTCTCTTCATGTTAATATCTAATCAGTAAATTTCTCTGGTTTCTGTTATGATTGATTATTTCTTGCTTCACGGTTAGCTGAAAAAAAAGAAAGGAGTCGGCCGCAATGGTGTATATCTTTACCTCAAAGCTAAAAGTCAACAAGAAATTAACCGAGGACGTCTCATTATATAATATTGCTTTCGTTCTCATAAATGGTATTCGTAGTCTTATTTCATTGCTTTATCTGCTCTTCTTATTTCACGATTTTAGTGATTGAATTGGAATTATTGTGTTGAATATAACTCATATGGAACTTTTGAATCAATAAATTATCCTATCTTTGCTGGAAATGAACATTTCTTTTCATTTTATGGCAGTGAGATCCGTGGCTGCTCCAGTGGAAGATGTTTCTGGATTTGATGATATGGTTTCTGGGACGCAAAGGAAGTATTATATGCTTGGAGGGAAGGGAGGCGTGGGAAAGACAAGCTGTGCTGCTTCACTTGCTGTAAAGTTTGCTAACAATGGGCACCCTACTTTAGTGGTTTCAACTGATCCAGCACATTCCTTGAGTGATTCTTTTGCACAGGTTCGTATTGGTTTTTTTTTTTGGGGAAAATCACAGGTTCGTATTGTTTTCAAAGTTTATTGGTTAAACTTGGTTAGAGTGACACTTTCTTTTTTATGTTGGCTTCCATATCTTTGTTCATATTAAGAATTTGGCTGGAGGGAAATTGGTACCGGTTGAAGGACCTGAGTATCCACTGTTTGCACTCGAGGTATGTGCTTGATAAATCATAAAGCTTTTCTGTTTAACAGCACTTCCATTTTGTACTTTTTTTTTTGGTGAGATCCTTAAAACTATGATTTGAGTTATTATTTTCTCTACTGGTATTATATCTTAATGCAATCAATCAGTTAGATCTATAATTTTGCGACAGATAAATCCAGAAAAAGCTAGAGAAGAATTCCGCACAGTGAGTCAGAATGATGGTGGTTCAGGGGTAAAAGATTTTATGCAAGGAATGGGACTTGGGATGATTGTTGATCAGGTAAATTGTTGTTTATTTGTTATTTATGCAATTTAATAGATTTTCCTGATGGAATTCATCTTTCTATTTTTAATTTTGACAGTCAATAAGCTGGACTAAGTTTTGAACATTTGGTTGCTTCAAATCTTTGTTTGTCAGAACATGTGTCTTTCTCCTAGGTCTGTGCTGGAATTCCATCTCTAAGAAAATTTTAGCAATTAATGGAAGCTTACATTCATATTCAGAGGTGATGCTAATTAAGATGGGATCTTAAGTGAAAGTCACCCTCTTGATGACCTCCACCCTCCACATTGTAACTTTCCCCTGCTTCACTTTGTCTACGAAGCCAGGGAAATGTTTTGGCTGTACTTGATTGTAAGTTTGTGATATTGTGGTCTGTGCTGAGTTTGACTTGTTCTTCATTTTTCTTCTGTCAAAGTTGGGAGAGCTAAAATTGGGAGAGCTGCTTGACACGCCTCCTCCTGGACTTGATGAAGCTATTGCGATTTCCAAAGTAATTTCTGTTCTTTTTTTGGTGCTTTGCTCTCCCTCATTGCTCACTTCATGTGGTCCTTAGGTTTATATTTCTTCCATTCTCACTGTAGAAACTTTTTTGGCAGGTTATGCAATTTCTTGAATCAGAGGAGTATAACATGTTCACTCGAATTGTATTTGATACTGCACCAACGGTGAGAAAATCCACTACACTTAACTTCTAAAGTGAATCGAATGATATTGATGGCTATTCCTTATAGGGTCATACGCTGAGACTTCTGTCCTTGCCTGACTTCCTAGATGCATCCATAGGCAAGATATTGAAGGTAGGAATCCCAACTCGGAATAGATACATCATTGACATTGTAGTTTTTCAGTAGTTTTTTCTATGTTATCATAAACTAGGGTGCACCATGTTTAAACTTTTTTAGGTTTTGATCTCATTCTATTGAAAAGCTTTTTTGCGTGTCTAGCAAAGAGGACATGTTGTAGGTGACAAACATGCTATCAGATGTCCATATTCAGGTCTTTTCCTTTGAGCTAATACATCTTTTGCTTTGGCTATTTCTATCTTATAAAATTCTAGACATCTTTGGTATAAACTAATATTGTGCTTTGAATGAATACCTTCTGAGCCAAGTCATGTCATCTAGTGTTATGCCTCCGCAGATCTACAACTGTTGTACCATGGGAAATTCAAGCAACAAGACTTGACACTAACCCATTGACCAGCCTGCTTTCATTTTATTAGTTATAAATAATTCTCATATTTAGTCTTTAGCAGTTATTGATTTAGTCTTAGCTGTTATTGAGTGGAAACAATGTAGTCTGTGGCTAACGGACAAACTTCCTATATATTGATTGATCAGAAAAGGGAAGGGGGTAAGTTATCTTTCCAAATTATACAAGGTTAAGAGATTGGAGAGTTCTCTTGATATTAATGAGCTCTCAAAATTCATGAAAAAACCAAACAAAATAGGAAGATTAGTGAAGAAACATTTTCAGCCATCATCTGATTTTTCTCTGCAACATCCAGTAACTCGATCCTACATCAGGGACCATAACAATTTGGTATCAGAGCCTACTATGGGCGACTCCAATTGTTCATTACAGCAGCAGTTCGATGCCTTCATGGCCTAGTACTAGCAAGATCAACAGATGTACAAGGAAGAACGCGAACATGAACGACAAAATTTGCAAACCCAATTTCAGGAGATGATGCGAGATGGATTTCACCACCATTGTAACCAAAGTGAAGTAGGGGAGGAGATCAGCACCAATCGTGATCGCAATAATTGTCAGAATGATGGGGGTTTGAAACGCGACGGAGGGGGCAGTGGTAACTGCCACTGTAAACTGGATTTTCCACGCTACAATGGGTCAACCGACCCATTACCATGGCTGAGTCGTTATGACTACTACTTTCGACATCAACAAGTTTTTGATATGGACAAGATGAGCATGGTAGCGCCACATTTAGAGGAAGATGCCCAATATTGGTTCTTAAAATTGGATAGGGATCGACCTGATTTGGATTGGGAGGAATTCAAGGATCATTGTCTTAGACGATTTGGCTTTCCTGTTCATCAGAGTAAATTGGGTACATTGGTCTCAACAGATTCGGTGGACTACCAACGTCAATTTGAGAAATTGGCTGCCCGCACTCCTTATCTTCGACCACAGCAAGAAATTGACATTTTTATCAGTGAATTACACAACTCTATTGCAGTTGAGGTAACTAGCAGATCTCACCGCTGCCAGGAATCTAGTATGGTTGTATGAACGTTGATGGGTAGGATGATGATACGAGAACCAATCATCTCAGCAGCGAGTGGGCTCGAGTAATTCCACCTGACCCTCATCATCTCATCCAAGTTCAAATCAGTACATCAGGCAGTTATCGAAGGCTGAAATAGTGGAGCATCGAGCAAAGGATCTTTGTTTCAATTGCGATGAGACTTATTCAGCTGGACATCATTGTAAACAATTATTCTTCATTGCTGGAGTTGAAGAATCATCAGATGAGGAATCTTCCTCTGATGAGGATAAAGAGCTGCAAATCTCACTTCATGTTATCATAGGAACTTCTACTCCCCAGATGATGCAGATAAAAGGGTTTATTCAACCAATCAAATGGCCCTTGTGCATATTGGTTGATTCTGGCAACACATAGTATCCTCGATTCCTCCTTGGCATCTGCTCTTGGTTTGATCATTAATAAGGAGGATTATTTGCAAGTCACAGTGGCCAATGGTGAAAAGGTGCAGAATCATGGTATATGCAGGGACATCAGTTTTCTCTTGGGTAACCATAAATTGCAATTGAATTTTTATCTACTTCCTCTTGGATTTTGTGATGCAGTGTTGGGCATTAATTGGTTGGGTACTTTGGCCCTAATTGTTTGGGATTTCAAGAGTCTATTGATGAAGTTCGTTCAAGATGGTATTAATCTTCAATTACAGGGTATGAAACGCTCTAGTAAAACTTCATTTAATCATGTCTTACTTGCTGAAGCAACTATGGACTTGGAAGTTTGACACCTCTTGTTGGAAGTTGATGATCGTTTTCAAGAGCCAACAGGGTTACTTCCTCCTCGATGGTGTGACCACCAGATTACTTTGGTTACTAGAACTGATCCAATTGTTGTTCGTCCCTATCGGTACCCCATTCACAAAGGAATGAAATTGAGAGACAGTGTGATGAGATGTTAGCAAAGGGACTCATTTGACCAAGTCAATCCCCATATTCTTCTCCAGTATTATTGGTGGAAAAAAGATTCTACTTGGCGTTTTTGTGTTGATTTTTGTGGGGTGAATGATAAGACGGTTAAGGATAAATTCCTTATTCTGTTCATTGACGAGTTGTTGGAAGAATTACACGGAGCTACGTATTTTACAAAACTGGATTTACGATCTGGTTATCACCAGATTCGCATGCACTTGGAGGATGTGCCTAAAATAGCATTCTGAACGCACCATAGTCATTTTGAATTCTTGGTGATGCCATTCGGACTCGGACTTACAAATGCACCATCGACATTTTAGGCTCTCATGAATGATATTTTCTAGCCATTCCTTCGTAAGTTTATATTGGTTTTTATGATGATATTCTGGTATACTACTAGAGTTGGGTGGAGCATATATTACACTTACATGATGTCTTCTCCAAATTGTGCCAACACCAGCTTTTCTTAAAGCGTTCTAAATGCGCCATTGCTTAGACTGTCATGACATACTTGGGTCATCGAATTTCCATTGATGGGGTTACAACAGATCCAAATAAGATTGAAGCAATGATAAAGTGGCCGTAACCAACCATCATTTAAAAGTTTGAGAGGTTTTTTGGGATTGACGGGATACTACCGTAAGTTCATGGAGGATTAGGGCAAGATTGCCACTCCGTTAACATCGATGCTCAAGAAGAATTCTTTCAAATGGACTTCGGAATCTACTACAGCCTTTGAGTCCTTAAAATCTACAATGATGACCACACCAGTCCTTGCTTTGCCAAATTTTTCAATACCATTTGAAATTGAGTGTGATGCCTCGGGTAGTGGAATAGGCGCTATCTTACAACAACAGGGGAGACCGGTTGCTTATTTTAGCCGGACCTTTACTAAACGACGCCGTAGCTTGCCTGCTTATGGGAAGGAGTTGATTGCCTAGGCCAAGGTAGCGTCTCATTAGCGTTCGTATCTTTGAGGAACTAAATTCTAGGTTCGTACTGATCACTACAGTCTTAAATTTATCTTTGAACAACGGATCACTACTATCCCTCAACAACATTAGTTGAGTCAAATTTTGGGATATGATTTTTCTGTGGAGTATAAGGCTAGTCGTGAAAATGTTGTTGCGGATGCGTTATCTCGCCAATTTGATGGAGATGACCCCATTCTTGTAGCTATTTCTATGCCTTTATTGGGCATCTTTGATCACATCCATGAAGAAGTCACTACCAAGCCTAATTTGCAACAACTTGTTTCTAAAATTCAACAAGGAGAAGTTGTAGGTCCTTGGAAATTTTGTGATGGACTAATCTTCTTCAAAGATCATGTTTACTTATAGCCTGATTCTTCATTATGTGAGTCCGTCCTCTCTTCACTCTATAATATGGTCATGAAGGTTATCAAAAAACCCTTCATCGTGTAGCTGCAGATTTTTATTAGCAGGGTTTGAAGTCACAAGTTTAGTCCTTCATTCTTACATTTGAAGTGTGCCAGCGGCACAAAGTTGAGCACCCTCACCTGACTGGCGTTCTCTAACCATTACCTGTTCCAACTCAGATTTGATTTGATATCTCTATGGACTTCATTGACAGTTTACCAAATTCGTATGGCAGATCTGTAATCTTTGTTGTTGTTGATCGTTCCTCTAAACATGCTCACTTTCTTGCGGTTTCTCATCCATATACTGCAGTGTTGGTGGCTCGCCTTTTCTTTGATCAGATTGTATGCTTAGATGGCCCTCTGGAGACTATTGTTTCCGATCAAGATGTCATTTTCCTTAGTGTTTTTTGGAAGGAACTCTTCTCATTGCATGGCACTAAACTTTGTTTCAGCTCTTCATATCATCCTTAGACTGATGGGCAGGCAGAGGTCGTCAATCGTACAGTGAAGATGTATCTTCGTTGCTTTACCAGCGAGAATCCAAAAAAGTGGGTTGATTGGCTTTCTTGGGCAGAATTTTATTATAATACTAGCTTCCACTCATCTTTGAAGTGTACACCGTTTGAGGTTGTCTATGGTCGTCTTCCACCGCGGCTTCTTTCCTACACACCAAACACTTCCAAGTTGGCTACCGTGGATGTAGCTCTTCGTGACTGGGATGCCATGCTTCAAATGCTCCGTGACCGTCTCTTGCACGCTCAGACGCCCATGAAAAATGCTTATGATTCTAAGCATAGACAATTGGAATTTGGTGTAAAGGATTTGGTGCTTCTTAAATCACACCTTATTGTCAGCTTTCCCTATGGGAACGCACCAATTGTAAGCTCTCTCCCAGACATTATGGACCTTTCCATGTTCTCGCCTGCATCGGTCAGGTGGCTTATCGTTTACAGCTGCCCTCAGATTCTCATTTACATTCAGTTTTTCATGTTTGTTATTTGAAGCCTTACCATGGTCAGTTGGATGTTACCATTCAGTCTATACTACCACCGGTTCCTCCTGAGGAGATCCAACTTCAACCACAAGCTATTATGGACCTTCGGACATTTCATACAATTCCTCAAGTGTTGGTTCATTGGCAAGGTCTTTCCCTAGCTGACGCTTCTTGGGAAGATATTGAACACTTGTGGCAATCTCATCATTGTTTCCGCTTGAGGACAATCGTGCTATTGGGGAGGGGAGTAATGTTATACCTCCACAGATCTACAAGTGCTATACTCATGGGAAATTCAAGCAACTAGACTTGGCACTAACCCATTGACCAGCCTGTTTTCATTTTATTAGTTATAAATACTTCTCATATTTAGTCTTTAGCAGTTATTGATTTAGTCTTAGCAGTTATTGAGTGGAAACAATGTAGTCCATGGCTAACGGACAAACTTCCTATATACTGATTAATTAGAAAAGGGAAGGGGTAAGTTATCTTTCCAAATTATACAAGGGTAAGAGATTGGAGAGTTCTCTTGATATTAATGAGCTCTCAAAATTCATGAAAAAATCAAACAAAAAAGGAAGATTAGTAAAGAAACATTTTCAGTCATCATCTGATTTTTCTTTCCTGTAACTCGATTAAGTTATCTTTCCAAATTATACAAGGGTAAGAGATTGGAGAGTTCTCTTGATATTAATGAGCTCTCAAAATTCATGAAAAAATCAAACAAAAAAGGAAGATTAGTAAAGAAACATTTTCAGTCATCATCTGATTTTTCTTTCCTGTAACTCGATCCTACATTAAGGACCATAACATCTAGCTTTGGGTCCTTCTGATATATATCTACCCATATTCTGCTACTCTTTTCCTTTTCTTTTGCTCACTTAAATTTGTACCATCATGTTTGAGTTGGTTTTGTTTGTAGGTTAAGCTATATTGCCTCTAATCCATTATGCATCTTACTACAGCTTAGACAAAAAATAGCTTCAGCCACCTCTGCAATAAAATCTGTCTTTGGACAGGAAGAAATTAGGCAGGATGCTGTAAGTTTTTACTGTACTTTCTTTTTTCATTTTAATTGATAAATCTGTTTTATAGTTCTTGGTCTCTCTTTTAATTTCTGTATCAGGCTGACAAATTGGAGAGATTGAGGGATAGGATGATCAAAGTGCGTGAGCTTTTTCGCAACACAGATTCCACAGAATTTGTTATCGTAACAATTCCCACAGTACGGATTCTTGGAAAACATCCTTGAATGTTGGCAACAATATGCATAGAGCAGTTCAGTCACTAAGATCAGTAGATGTTGATTTGGAGTGCACCAGATCTGTTGAGTTGAATTTTCTAACCGGTAATTTCAACTTGGCCTTTTGATGCAAGGTAATGGCAGTCAGTGAGTCATCAAGGCTGCATGCATCCTTGAAGAAGGAGAACGTTCCTGTCAAAAGGCTTATCGTCAATCAAATTCTTCCTGCTTCTGCCTCTGACTGCAAGTTTTGTGCAATGAAAAGAAAGGTACTTAGTTAACTATTCTCATTATCAAGCGCAAAGAAGAATGTACAATGTTACATAGCAAGAAGGAAAATTAGTTTTGGTGGAGAGTAACTAATACTAATCTTTTTTTTTTTTTTGGGTTAATATTTCAGGACCAGATGCGTGCGCTTGACATGATTCGGAGTGATCCAGAACTGTCTAAGTTGACAATGGTCCAAGCTCCATTGGTTGATGTTGAGATCAGAGGCGTTCCAGCTCTTCAGTTTATTGGGGACATAGTTTGGAAATGAGCATCCTCGTAATAATATGCCTAAGCTCTTGGACTCTTCGATCCTATTGGATGAATTTGGAAATGAGCAACCTCATAGTAATATGCCTAGGCTCTTGGACTCTTCGATCCTATTGGATGACTTTTCCATACAAGGAACATGGATCTGCTTGACGATCTTGACTGTTTTAGTGAGCTGTAAGTTTGAGATCCTGATGCCTCCAATATTGATGAATCCTATGTGAGAGAGCCAACAAATTTATGTTTTGGAGCCAATATATCCAAGGAAGGATCAGAGACTCTTGATTTTCCTTTTTGGATGCTTTCTGTCTTCTTATCTTATTAATTCTCTTATTTTAACCTATCAATGTAATACATGTCAACGTTACTGGCTTAACATCGTATCCAAGTGGGTGAAATTTGGAAATATTTTTCTGGATGGTGAATATGCTTACTATCGTTGGATGATGTCCTCAGTGCCAGGTAAAGAAACGAGCTCATGTAGGTTGCTGGATCTTTGAAACAGTTCATACCAGGACCAGGAAGCATTGGGTTTTGTACATAAAATATGGTGGCTGAATAACAGACTTGGAGGTCAACTACTTACCTTTCTTTAATCAGATTTGCGATAATAATTAAAATGATTTCTTTGAACAACTTGTAGCATATGGTGTTATTAGTCTGACCAAGAACAAGAAGTTAAAAACTAGCTCTATGAGTTAATTACCACCCAAGTTGTCTGAATGCATCGGGAACAACCAAGTGAGCAACCTAGGCAGGAAGGAATATGTCAACTTCTTGTTAAGCGACTAAGTAGGGTAGAGATAGAGGAGGGAAGGACGGAAGAACTTTGTTATAACTGCAATGGGCCTTATAATTAGTTTGAAATTCTAGGAGTCACAATATCTGTAACGGGAATGAAGAAATAATGAATCTGCCGATGGACCTTCATCGACTTTGGGAATACTTAGGGACGTTTGGTTTGAGCACAGAGTTGGGTATAGATATGGGTATAATAGTAGAAGAGAATAGGAATAGGTATGAAAAACAAAAAATGATGTTTGGTTTGTAACTTGGGTTTCTGTATTAATACCAACAATGTTGTTTGGTTTGTTGCATTAATGAGAATGAAAGATAATATAATACCATTTTTT
>JANZLD010000237.1:30834209-30846023 GCA_026413575.1 Erythroxylum carthagenense | reverse complement strand
ACCACAACCTTAATCAGTATTATCCCCTCTGGCCTTGGGTGAGTTAGTGCCTCGAACCCAAGACCTAAGGGTTTTGTTCCACTTTACGTGGACGCCTCTCACCATTGAGCCAGAGGAGACAATACTGATTAAGGTTGTAGTCGCATAGGTCGGGCTTGCCCGATATGTGCATCCCGTGGACCCAACACAGAGTATAGGTAGGAGTATAGAATGAAGAGACCTGGTGAATTTCAAACTGAATCTAGCAAGAGATTTGGGAAATGCTAGAATAGATCATCTCAATCACAGTTAAGATTTAGACAATTTGGGTTTAGGCTGAGAGGCGACTTTGGTTACTCTAGCAAAGATCAGGCATTTGGAGTACAGACTTTTAGTAGGCAACCACCATAGATGCCTAACTATGAGAACTATGGAAAGAGACATGGTGGCGAATGTTGGATAATATCAAGAGCTTATTTCTATTGTGACTCTTTTGAGCACCGAATCAGAAATTGTCCTGTCATTGTTAGAGCTCAATCTAGTGTGAAAGGGGGATCAATAACTGAAACAAATGTCTAGTAGAGCTAAGCTAGTGGGTCTGGATAGAGAGGTCATGATAGAGGCAGGATGAGTTCTAGGATTCCTGTTGCCAGGATTGAGGTGCAGAGCAATCAACCCCGATCCTAAGCTAGAGTTTATGCAATGACTAGACAGGAGGGTCAGGATTCTCCGGATGTTGTTGCAGGTGTGTTGCTTATTTTTGCTTATGAAGCTTTTACATTGCTAGATCTTGGATCTACACATTCTTTTGTTGCACCACATCTGGTGTTATGAAGGTCACCTTGGAGACTTGAACTTTCACTCGAAGTTGCTCGCTCACACCCTTTGTATGATAGTCTCACTTAGATCCGTTAAGGTAAGACTCAGCCTTTCCCCAACCCTCGAAGTATTTACCTCGCACACACTCAAAAAAACAATGCGGAAGCAATAAAGAATATAGGCAACAAGAAAACACACAAAGATATGGTCAAAAGACCAACTTTATATTACTTTCCCTTAAAAGAATACAAAGAATGCACTTTCTGATTTCCCAACTGAATGAGAAGAGCAAAGCTCGAATGAGCTATATATAGGGATCCTAGCTTAGAGTCACAGATTCCCACTAAATCTGTACTACCTAAGATTACGTCTATTCCTTTCAAATAAGATTACATGAATCAATTGGATGACATCCCCATCTAATGAGGACTCTAACTGATAAGATAGAATCTAACAAGATAACATAAAGATAGAGTTTACATTTATCTAGAACACCATCTAGAACACTAACATCCTTATTCGCGAAGATCTCCACTATCTCCAGATGTTGAGTTTCACTGCAACTCTAACTCACAATCATCGCCACATCATCCAAGCTCTCCCTGCGATCTCCATCCGCTGATGATGTAATGTGATCTCACCGAAGCCCACTAGCACACTAATCTGATCCAATGCTTCCCACAACAAGTCCGTTAGTAGTGATCCATCCATTCGAGCATAGCCAGGTCCCTAGTCCGTCAAGTACTTAGCCTAGGTCGAGTCAATCTCCACATGGTTCGATGCTTTACAAAAATTTGCATCAAGTCTGATCCCACTAGCTTACATTTGCCTTAGTGTTTTCGTTATGGCCTATCGCACATAAGTCCATCAATGCACGTTCATGGATAAGTCCATCTAAGCTCCATCATGGTGCGGTCTCGTCGCTCCATAACTAAGTCACAAGTCACAATCCGAGTTAGTATAAAAACCTTGCCCATTTACATACCTCCGACCTACCTCGCTGAAGTTAGGTTTTTAGGCAGCTTGTCATGCTCACATGCCTTCGTGCATCCTCGCGGGTCTCATACACCTTTGTGCCTTCTCACGCACCCTCAGGTCTCGCATGACTTAGTTTTCCAACTCCACGTAGTCTCGCATCCAAATCTCACGTCTCGTCGAAGATTTTCACCAATGCGCGCCTACGCGTGCCCATGCATATCGAATCTCACCTACTATTGAGATCTTCATCGATACTTCCTACATCCCTCGCCTAATTTAGAAGTTCCTCGGGTTTTACTAGCCAACTCACAGGACTTTGACTTGTTTCCTCGTCAACACGCCTTCCTCATGCTGACTTGCGTGCCAAGCATTGGCCAAGGCTTGCCAACACTCACACGATCCTGCAAGACTTTTGCATTGTAGATCTTGGATCTACACATTCTTTTATTGCACCGCATCTGGCATTTAAGTTGCATTATGATAGAGAACTGTTGAAACAAGGATTAAAGGTGAGTACATCGATAGGTAGTATTATAGTAATAGGAGAAGTTTGTAAGAGGTGCTTGATTTGAATTGATCAGGTAGAATTGGACGTAGATTTGATTGTACTATAGTTAAGGGAGATAGATATTATCACTGGCATGGATTGACTCACAGCTCATAGAGCTATCATGAATTACTATACCAAGGAGGTTCTCCCAATCAGCCGAGAGCTATTTTTTGAGTATTAGTCAAGCAGTGCCAACCAGGCTGATCTCATTCGTGCGTGTTTTGAGGATGATGCAAAGGGATGTGAGGCATATTTGGCCCACATATTCAATACCTGAATTGAGCAGAATATGCAGGATATTCCTATTGTTAGGGAACTCCTAGATGTATTTCTCGTAGAATTATCTGGTTTACCTCTAGATAAGGAAACGGAGTCTATGGTCAACTTAGTTCCAAGTGCTACTCCTATATCTATTCCTCCATATAGGATGGCACCTATAGAACTAAAAGAATTGAAGGCTTAGTTATAGGAGTTGTTGGAAAAGGGTTTCAGTAGACCCAGTGTATCACCACGGGGAGCTCTAGTCTTATTTGTGAAGAAGAAAGATGGAACTCTGAGACTGTGCATCAATTATAGGCGACTGAATCAAGAAAGATGGCTCTAGTCTTATTTGTGAAGAATAAGTACTCGTTGCCTAGAATTGATGATTTACTTGATCAGATGCAAAGAGCTCTGGTGTTCACTAAGTTGGAGTTGAGATCTGAGTAATATCAATTGAATATAGCAAAGGTTGATGTACCAAAAAGTGTTTAAGAGCAGGTATGGGCTTTTCGGGTTCTTAGTAATGTTGTTTGGCTTAACTAGCACCCTGGCTACATTTATGGCATTGATGAATAAGATGTTTCAGCCCTACCAGGATCATTTTATAATTGTGTTTATCGATGACATCTTAGTGTACTCAAAGAGCAGAGAAGAGCATGCGAAGCATTTAAGAGTAATCTTACAAATTATGAGAGAGAAACAACTATATTCCAAATTTAGTAAGTGTGAATTTTGGCTGGATCAAGTAGTATTTTTGGGTCACATAGTAAATGGACAAGGCATACAAGTGGATCTAAAGAAGATAGAAGCAGTAATGAAGTGAGAAGCTATAAAGAATGTGTATAAGATCCAGAGTTTCCTTGGATTAGTCACACATTACTGGAGGTTTGTAGAGGGATTCTTATTGATCTCAGCCCCTCTGACTAAAATTCTGAGGAAAAATTTACATTTCAGATGGAATGATGAATGTTAGAAGAGTTTTGAGGAGTTGAAGAATTGGTTGATTACAACACCAGTGTTAACTATTCCATTAGGAATAGCAGGTTATGTGATTTATAGCGATGCTTTGCATCAAGGACTGGAATGTGTACTAATGTAGTATGTTAAAGTGATAACATATGCATCGAGACAATTAAGGTCTCACGAGGTTAATTATCCAGTACATGATTTAGAGCTTGTTGCAATACTTTTTGCTCTAAAGATATGGAGAAACTATCTGTATGAAGAGATATTCCAGATATATACCGATCATAAGAGCTTAAGGTTTTTGTTAAGTTAAAAGGAACTAAATATGAGACAGAGGAGATGGATAGATTTGTTAAAAGATTATGACTGTACGATTGAGTATCATCTGGGAAAAGCTAATGTGGTGGCACATGCATTAAGTAGAAAGTCAAATCATAGTGTAGCTCAGATTCAGTTATCAAGGTTATCGAGCTTAATTCAATTGAGAGCTCTAATTGTTGAGTTAAATCTCGAGTAGAATGAGATATTGATAGCCACTATAAGACTGAGGCCAATGTTGCATGAAAAAATAAAAAAGGTACATAATAAAGATCCTAAAATGGTGAAGCTTATTGAGAAATTGAAAATAAAACTAGATTCTGAGTTTGAAATGAGAGATGAGACACTGTGGCTGAAGCAAAGGTTGTATGTGCCTGATGTGGATGAATTGAGAAAAGAAATTCTAGAGGAAGCTCAAGTAGCAACTTATGCTATGCATCCTGGTACCACTAAGATGTATAAAATGCGGAAGCAACATTTTTGGTGGCCTAGAATGAAGAAGCAAGTAACGAAGTATGTCGCTAAGTGTTTAACTTGCTAGCAAATTAAGGCTAATCATCAGGCTCTAGTTTGGAAGCTACATTCGTTACTTATTCTGGACTGAAAATGGGAACAAATTATCATAGATTTCGTAATGGAATTGCCAAAGACTCTAAGGCAAAACGATGCTATATGGGTTATGGTGGATCAATTGACTAAGTTAACCCATTTCTTACCAACGACAGAGCATAGCTCACTAGATTAGTTAGCTCGAAAATATGTAAATGAGTAGTTAGATTGCATGGGGTTCCGGTATCTATTATATCAAACATGGATCCCAGATTTACTTTGAGATTATGGAAGAGCTTACAGTTAGCTATAGGTACAAAGTTAAACTTTAGTACTGCATTTCATCCTCAAACATCTGTACAGAGTGAGACGATAATCAAGACTGTTGAGGATATGCTCAGGGCATGTGTATTGGAGTTTCAAGGAGCATGGGATCAGTACATAGCTTTAATTGAGTTTGCTTATAATAACCACTATCACAGTAGTATCAGAATGGCATTATATGAGGCATTGTATGGAAGAATATGTCGTTCATGACTATATTGGGATGAAGAGGGCTTGAGAATGGTAGAAGGCCCAGAACTAATTCAGGATACTATGGATAAGGTGAAACTGATCCAAAGTCAAATTAAAGCAGCTCAAGATGGACAGAAGAGCTATACAGGCTAGCATCGAAGGGATATGGAATACAGTGTAAGAGACAAAGTGTTTCTGAGAGTTAGCCTTGGTAGGGAGTGCTGAGATTTGGTAAAAAGGACAAGTTCATCCCTAGGTACATTGGTCCTTATGAGATCATTGAGAGGATAGGATCATTGGCATACAAGTTAGCTCTACCGAATGAGATGTCTCAATTACACAATGTATTTCATATAAGTATGCTCAGAAGATACTGATCTGATCCAACACATGTGTTACCATCTTAAGAGATCGAAATAGCTAGTAAAATGAGTTATGTTGAGGAGCCGACAAAGATAGTGGGATACAAACAAAATAGCTGAGAAACTGAGTAATTCCATTAGTGAAGGTCCCTTGGAAGAATCACTCGAGTGCGGAAGCAAATTAGGAAATGAAGGAGCATATAAGGAGATAATACCCCTACCTGTTTAAACAATCAAGTAAGAATCTCGAGGACAAAATTTCTTAAAGAGGGTAGAATTATAACATCTTGTTATCAAGGGATAGAACCCTAGAATAGTGTACATGAGAGATTATTAAGAAGTTAGAAAGTGAATTTCATGCTCTTACATAATAATACATACACATGTGAATATTAATTATTGCACATACTAAAATGATTATACATACATTCATTAGCATTTTTCGAGTATAATTGATTTATAAAAGTGATTGTATTGAGAATAGTGAATATTTTGTCTTGAAAATTGATTTGGTATTAATGATTATTGATTTAGAACTTTTGGTGGAATTGGGAATATTTTCAAAAATTATGAGTATTTTTGGACTAGGAAAAATAGTCCAAAAATGCCAAGTGACAAGACAATTGATTTATGGTAGTAGAAATAAGTATCAAATGATAGTTGAAATAATTGGCAAATGGTGTTAGGGTTTGTTGAGAATATGATATTGAAAATTGGGTGACAACTAGAGTATAAATTAAAGACAAATAAACTAGTTACTAAAGGGATCCATAAGTTGGTGACATGTGGAAAGTGACAAATGTCACTTACCATGTCAGATCCCACCCATGACTCTTTTTAACATTGAAAGAACATTTAATTGTTTTGTTTCTTGTTTTCTTCTTCTTCTTCGTGGCTTTCTTCTTCACCTTCTTCATGAAGTTTCTCATAAATCTCCATTCAGTTTAAACCTAGCTCTCTCATCTTTCAGTTGTTACTCTCACCTCGTTGTCTTCTTCATTTGTCATAAGAAAACCTAAACCTCCCAACGTCTATAAAGATGTACATGGGTTGTATGACAAGTTAGGGCTTCTAGGTATTTTTGAAGAACTTGGAGTTTTAGAAAGTAAGTAACATGTTAATTCTCATGAGTTTTATGAATATGAAACAAATATGGTGATTAATTGAAATTAAACGATCATGAGAATAGTAGTCGTTATACATGTGCATCGTGGATGTGGAATGAGAATATTGATGTCTTGTTTCTTTGAGTGTATGATAAGTAATAATAAAGAGATCATGTTTTAAATTTTAGTGTGATAGTTTAGAAGTGAAATGAATGTGATAATGGAGTAAAATATGCGTGCATAAAATATGATGAATGTGTGTATATGATATGTTCTATTTTTGGTATTAATGATCAATCATAGAATATGAATTTTTTGGGATTGATATTAAGGTGAATCGAAGTAGGAACAAAGAGGAAATAATAAGGACATAAGCTAGAATTGAGAGATTAAGCAAAAGAGATGAATGAGGATGAAAATGGTGATGAAGTGTGCTAGAATATGCTAGATGGTGTGTTTTCACTGAACATGCATCTGTATTTTAGCCTTATATTGATATGTAGATATCTAAATGGGATGATTTTTTATTTGGATTAAATTAGAGATATATGACTACAATTTTCATGTAGAAATTGAATTTGAATTTTGTCTCTAAGATTTTTAAATTTTGACTTGAAATTTAGTACTGGGTGCTGTTGTATTTTGAGAATAGTCAGTAGTATTTTGGGTATAACTTGCAGAATGCTGAATCAAATTATATGAACTTGGTATCATTAGTTACTTAAGACATAAAGGAATAATTGTTTAGAAGAATGTATTGCCTAAATCTTTCTTTTTGCTTATCAAAATGGCCATGAAAGTTGACCTAAAAATCTATTTTGAGAAAAGCAATTAGGTAGTGCACGATCGTGCACAAGCACCATCGTAACAAAGAGGAAACCTTAGAGGAGTTGCACGATCATAATAGAGAGGAGATAACAGGTAGTGCATGATCGTGCACAAGCACTTGACAGAGAGGATTCAACTTGCAGTGCACGATATTGCACAAGCACGATCATGATAATGAGAGTGCAATGCTTTTTGACATTTTAAAACACCCCTCACTCTTTTGATCATAACTTCTTCTCTGGAACTCTGATTAACTTCACTCATGGCCATCTGAATTCAATAGGAAAGGATTGTTAATGATTGGTTGATAACATTACAATAATCAAGTGTATTGAGCCATAAACCTTAGTGCATGATTGAGTGATGAACTTAGAACAAATTTATATTATTAAGGTGTAAACCTAAGTTCAAATCAGACATATATGAGCTTTGAAGTATGAATGATCATAAGATGAAAATAAAGGAAATATACCCGGGATTGTCATTAAATATGCATTGTACATAATCGCCATACACATTAGTACATAAATGAATACTTATATAATTGTGCAAAGTTGTGATGTGTGTAAATGTGTGTTGCAAAATATAGAAGAGAAATTAGAGTGACAACATCCAGAAGTTATCGAGACTTCAAGGCAATAGCTATCTGGAGTAAACTGTGAGTAACCTAGATGGTCTCTCTCAATTAATTGTTATGTTTTAAATTCTGTATTGAATTATTATGTGGAAGTGATTGTATTGATTCCAGACATTGAATGTCCGAGGCATTTGATGCATAAATAATATATTGGAAGTGTTCCTTGTATGTGAATTTGATTAAATAAGTAATACTCAACATTATTGTTGAATGCTAGATAAGGTCTGATGAGAAATGTGTATGTGAATGTGAAACTAAACTCAAGTGACTGACTGAATACATGTTAATATGATGCATTTCATTACATGAATGTCTGACACCATAAAGACAGTTGTGACTGAAGTGACTACTCTTAAAGGGCTTAAAGCTTAAAATATACACCACAGCCACAAGCTTAGTTGTTAATGTACCTGGTATCCACTAAGGGATATGGGACAATATCTAAAACAAACCTAGTATCCACAAGGGATATGAGTCAGTAAAAAGGCATTCAGTCACAACAAAGTAATAATTGGAAGTAAGTCTCATGTGCATGACATTTATAATTTATATGTATGTTTCAAATGATCATAATGAACTGTTTGACTGCTCTGAATGTGAAATGTGCAATAAGTGATCAAAGTGATATGTGATGTTATTTGATAATTAGTGAAATGATGTGAATTGCGTGATTATATGAATTGTATGTGTTATGTGTTATGAGTAAGCCATCGATGATAGGTAGCTCACTGAGTTTGCAAAACTCTTTAAAAATTGCAACGTTGATATTTCAAGTTCTAGAGAGGATACTAGTGACAGAGTGTTGGAACCCCACCCTGGTAAGTCACGTGTCCGACATCATACGTGACATCTGAATGCGCATCCCATGAGGGAGGAATTCCCCACCAGGTCAAACCTCAAAAATGAACTCATTTCACTTACTTCCGAACAGATCTTGAAAATTTTACCCTAAACTCCCTCAATAAAATTGAAATTCTTAGGGCCCAAATTGAAATCTGATTCCTAAGCTAAAATGAAATTTCATATCTTTAGATTATTCAGAACTAAAAATCACCTCATTCGGGTCTCTATAATACATCTGAACTTCAAAAATTCATAACTTTTCACATCTGAACTTCATATGTTCACTCCAACATACATCTGAACTTCAAAAATTCATAACTTTTCACACAAAATTCCAAAATTTGAAAATTTTGTATCAATAAAAAGCTAAAAGGAAACTCTACAACTTTCATGAAGGATGCAAAAATCAAATTGGTCTCTAAGGGAGTTAAAAACTACTTCAAAGTTACTACCTGAAAAAAAACATTACAAACAGTAACAACATTTTTCCAAACCTTATAACTTCCTACTCCTAAGTCCAAAAATTGCATACTTTACATCAATGGAAAGATCAAAACATAATCTAAAACTTTCATGAGCACTTTTCAACCTTTAACTAGGTCAATTTTTTAAATCAAAGTTTCTGCCAGAAAGTTGTTATCCTAAAATAACATCCAAATTTCCAAATTTCACATTTTCCAATTTCCACAATCAAAAATAACATATTATATATCATTGTAAAGCTATGCAATTTCTCTATAACTTTTATGTAGACTACTTACTCTCATTCAAACCACATCCGTACAAAATTGACCTCAAAGCTTAGTACACACAAACTTACCCTTAATAGCATTTTTTAAAAACAAAGTAAAATAACCTTAACTTCGAAAGATCATAACTTTCAATCTTGATATCGAAAAATGTCATACTTTATAGCGAAAGAAAGCTATCAACAGAAGCTACAACTTTCATGAGGATTATTTTATCAAATTTTACCTAAATCAATCCAGAAAAATTCACAAAATTTCACATCAAAAAGTCAACTCTCTGTTACTATTCATCCCAAAAAGTCATACTTGCAATTTCCTAAAATTTAACACTTTCACTAATCATTTCTTGTTTTTCAACTTCCATTCAAATCAAATTATTCACTATAATTGTCATGGTACCCTTACATACACAAATTTATTCAAAATTTTCGAGTCATCAAAAACTAAAATCCACTTTTTTTCACATCAATTTCATTTAACTCTAAAACACCCACAACACATACATACTCAAAAATATTCATTTAATTTTATTTAATATTTCTAAATTCCACTAAAAGATCGGGGTCCAACACAGAGAAAGTTTAGAAGAAGCATAGTTCTTATATTTTTAGATAGAAGAAATGACTTAAAGGTTGGTCAGCTGAGACTGAAGGATCTAGCTAAAATTTTTGTATAATTCTTCATATATGTAGCATGTTTTGTATACAAAGATATAAATTCTAATTAGATTTTGATAATGTACATATATGGATGTTATTGTAAGGCTACAATGTACATATTTGGTTTTATGAATGAAAATGAGGAATCGGGTTTTTAAATATTGTGATAATTACTTTTTAAATGATGATGTCATGATTAAGTTGGTAATATGACTACTCTAGCATGCCATCCTTGTGAGACAATACTCGTTCATTATTGTATTATTTGTTTGAGATAACATAAACTTACATTAAAATATTTACAATTAGTTTTTGGCATTTGACCTTTAATGACGATTTTTCAAATTTTCTCCTAAAGAAATGTAGCTAATATGCTACTTTGTTATATCGTTTAACCTCAATTTTAAAAATCATCGCCAAAAGTTTACCTTTGGCTGCAATTTTTAGGCTACGATTTGGAAATCGTAGCTAAAGGTCAACATTCTTTAGAATGATTTTCAAAATCGTAGCCAAAGGTTGACCTTTAGCTTATTTGCAAATCATAGCCAACAAAAGTAGCTAAAAGCCTACTTTGTTATAGTGTATATAAAAATTCATAATACAATATATTAACCTTTTGATTTAAAAATTTATGTGTATATATAACCTCACTTATGTTCTGATATGTCTCTTTTATTAACTCGTAACTCCTTTAAAATGGTAGTTAAAGTTAAGAAAGTTTGATAAACAAACATGTGGCCATATGCCTAAGTTTCATAAGCTTGAATTTATTTAGACTTCAAAGTGTTCATTAAAACTTGATTGGATTTCTCTTTTATAAATTAAAACTACCATTCCCTCCTAATTTTAACATTCTTATTACAAAAAAAAAATTCGAACAGTGAAACATTTGGAATTGCTTTCATCACATTACTCAGTATAGAATGTATTTTTCTATAATTGTTATTGGAGAAAATATTAAATATGAGATGCAGTGAATGGGCGATTCAAACAAAAGTTAACATTTGAATATATTTTTTAAAGATAAAAAACACTTTTTCTTGATATGTAAAATTCTTTAAAACTCTATCCGGATTAATACTTACTATGATTTAAAATTTATATAATAGTTTAGCACCTCCAAAAATTTCTGTTATACTTTTGATGATTAATCCATTTCAGGACTTCATCAATTACATGTAAATTGCCTTAAGTAGACCATATACATAAGAACAGAAACTTCAACTTCGACTTAAAGACCTACATTAGATAGTTTCATAATAACGAGTGTATATGAGGCATGCTACGAGGATTTGGGAAGTGGAAAGCTTTTGAAACTTTGTTACTTTTGCTTCAACACATATATAGTTAGTTTATGCAAAAATACAAATTTTTTATGTCCAGAAACAAAAAGGAACTCACAAAAAATAGCACAGTACATTGATCATCGGTAAAGTGAAATATGCATGTTTGTTGTTGTTATTATTTTTGTTTTTAAATTTAGTAAAAAATTCTTGATTGTTTGAGTTTTTGGTTTCTGTTTTTTATTTTAGTTTCTTTCGATTTTCAAAATTTATGAAAATTACAAAAAATAGTTTTTGTTTTTTTTCATAATCAGGATTAGTATCAACTAAGAATATATTATTAATTATTTGATATATTAATAAGTAATAGGAATTATGAATAATTTAATTTAATATTATATATTTAATTAA
>JANZLD010000237.1:30806575-30817796 GCA_026413575.1 Erythroxylum carthagenense | reverse complement strand
AAGAAACGTAAAGACCTAAAACCTAACAGGAAATCGTATATAAGGTATTATTTTCTCGTAACAGAGGTACGCAATCATAACCTAGCTTTTTCTCTGCGTTCTGTCGTCTCTCTTTCACCTGAAACTTACTTGAGCGTCGGAGGGGCTAATCGAGACATCACCCCCGAAGTGCCTTCCATTGTTTTGCAGGTATTTTCTATGTGAAGTTCATCACAGAAGGTTGCTAATCAATGGATCCAAACGACAACGCACCGTCCGGTCAGATTCCGGCTGAACCAAGCTTTATAGCCTGTAAGTAAGCTACAAATTGCAAAATGATCAGAAGGACAATATTGATAAAGTTGAGAAAACTAACTAATTTCAATAACGTCCTTTTCATTAACAAACTGTTAATAAAAAAGGGAATAACGAAACTCTATGAATCTTCATTCGAATCCAAAAGTTTGTCCTGTAAGAAGGTGAGTTGCTCTTTTTCTTCCTTAATCACCATTGTCTCCTCTGCTTCTTCTGCTTCACGAACAAAAACTTTCATAGCTTCTTCAAACTCAATGTCTCTTGTCATTTGTTCTTCATCCTTTTATTCTTTAAAAGATTCGAACACATCAATTATCCTGAATGAGCTACTATCCTTTGGATTCTTTAATACATCATTCATGTTGAATATCACTTGGTCATCATTAATCGGAAGGATAAGGTTCTTTTTATGAATATGTACCCAAGATTCTTCGATGTTTAAATACGGTATATCAAGAACTGGTGAATAAAGGGGAGGGTTGACTTTCTTTTCTTCATCCTCTTTCTTCGTCTTTGGGTCTTTAATAAGGTAAGGTTCAACTTGGTGTTCCACTAGTTCTTTTAGGTCATCCCCATTCTTAAGTATGATAGCCTCATATTGCTCTTATTGATGTAGATCCATATTTCTCATAGAGTCTTCTACACTTCTCTTACAAAATTCATGGGATAGTTGTCTTACTTGAATATGCAAATTGTGAATAGAAGTGACATGATTTTTCGTTACTAGATCAAATTGCTCTTCCAGTCTCTTCTGGTTCTCTTCCATGTCTGTGAGCTTATCCATGATTGGTCCAATTTGGAATCCCATGAACTGGACTCATCGTACTGAAATTCAATAGGTCTTGATGTCCCATGTGAGTACTTGCATTGTTAGGCCAATAGAAATCTGGGTGGTTCTACCATCTCGGAGTGTACATGTTTCAACAAGGATCGTTACTTCCCCAACCATACTGTGTCTCATTGTAGTTCGCAAAAGTTCCTTGCTCCTATAATATCTATCCTTCATTATTGTTCTTTCCATTTCTTTTTGGCATCTAGCTCTTCAGATGTCTCATTTCTCATTAGAAGATGTCTAGTTGTGTCTCTACTTTACACCCCAAACGTCTTCTTCTTCTCCCCAGCAACGATGCCAAAAACTTGATCGTGGTGTTTTGATATGAGTAGGTTTTAATATTTAACCTCGATATTCTGCAAGCGTACAGGTTGTTCGCGTAGTACCTAAGGTGTCGTTCCCATGAGGAGGGTTAATCTAATCCTAGAATCCAAGGTCAGAAATTATTAAACAAAAATTTAACAGGCAATGAATTTAAACACGAGAACTAAATAAATCAAACAAACCAAATCAAATAACAAAACAATAATTGAGAATTATCACTTAACAAAAACAATCAAGAATGATAATTAACAATTTCAGATTAAAAATGAATAACAAATAATGGAAACTGATTGATTTGTTGAACGATGATAGCACACCCTAGAATTCAACCTAGTGAGTTAACCAAAAGAGAGAAAGGGAAAATTATTTATCTTTAATGCTAACCTAACCAATTATAATTTATTGAATTAATAGTTCTAGATGATCCTATGGTTAATTACTCTATCTCAAGTTATAATTGAACCCTAAAGTATAAACCTTGATTAGATTATGAGAAGTTGTAATCTCTCAATTAGCAACCTATCCAAAACCTAATCAATTCTTAAGTTCTCTAATAAACAATTGAAAACCTATACATGATCTTTCTATACAAGATTTACCAACCTAATTTAATTCTAAATCTATTAAATTACCTAACTCTTGTTAGCCCAATTTAATCATTTTTCTCGATTCACTCTCTTAGTTTATTATCGAGGCATAAAGTGCACAATTAAACTACAATTAATTCAATAAACACATAAATCAACCAGATTTCATTAAATCAAAAATAATATTCCAAAGGTGAGTATAGAACATCGATCAAAAATTTTCTATCATAAAACTATATATCCTAATTCTACAATCAAATAAAATGGAAATACATAGGAAATAAAACTCGAATAGACGATGGGATCTTCCTCTTCTCTTCCTTCTTCTCTTTCTCAATCTCTCAAAGTTCTCTCCTTTAGGGTTTCGTTGTGGTGGCCAATCAAAAGCGCTCCTTTCATCTTTTGTCTTGTTCCTCTTATACTTGATGTGTTTGTGGCAGCCCTAGCATTTTTTCAAGGTAAAAAAGGTCTAAAAACCTCAAACTTTGACTTTTTTGTGTGTCTGCGCATTTGTTCGACACAAGCCATGATTGTGGCTCTACAAGCCACGATCTTGGGCCAAATGTAACCTCTTTGTTACAATCGTGGCAAGAAGGCCATGATCGTGAGCCAAATTTGATGCTTCTGTCACGATCATGACAATTTGGCCACGATTGTGGGCTGTCTCCCTCGCTTCTGTCATAATTGAGGCAGGATGGGCCATGATCGTGGGCCGTTGTTTTGGTCCAAGTCTTTTCGAAACTTCTTCGTTCTTTACTGTTGACCTTATATTACTAATAAACACACCAAGGTACCTTAAAGACATAATAATTAAGCTCAAATGCTTGTACTAACCATAAAAACACTTAAACACAAATAATTCACAAACTAACACAATTCTACTGAAAACACATACTAAATAATCGAATAAAAGGCTAAAAACGTATCAAACAATGCCCTAAAACACGATTCAATTTACACTTATCAATGACTTAGTCTTTGTTTGATACAATTTAAAACTTCAGGAAAGGTATGTTATTATCATTATTAAGTTGGATATAATTTCTTGTAATTTTTAATAATTTAGTTTTATTGTTTACTAGGACCCTCAATAGAATCATATCGATCTTCTAGCAGATTAGGTTTTTGAGGAACTAAGTTTTATAAAAGAGAGTGACTCAAAAAGGTAATCTTGGATGAGAAAAAATTAACATGCCAGGTGCAATGAAGTTAAATAATTATGATAACGAGGCTCCCCAAAATAATGAGAATTTTGTACTAAATAAGAATTGAAATTAATGCAACTTGAGTGGGTATTCGGTAGAATGAAGTTCTAAGTTTTTATTTCTCTTTTTGTTTTAATTTTACTTATATTTGATTGATATGTTAAATTCTTTATATACAATGTAGATATAATTGTAAATATTTTTGCTTCAAGTTTTACTTCTAATTGATTGTTTCCTTAGCACGAACTCTTATTGTAAATTGTAAATGTGAGATAGTCATGGATATTTATTATTCTTTTTATTTGATGATTTGATGTAATTATTATTTATTATATGATGATATTGTAATATTTTAAATACTTTGTATTATTTTTAATTTATATTTGTTTGATCTTTAAATGATCTTTTTTATATTAATTGTGATTATTATTTATATATGAAATAAGTGAAAAATAATATTAATAAAAATAAATAAATCGTTGTTTTTTAAATTTCTATTATTGTAATTTTTAGAGACGTGGTTGATGTAAAATTGTAAATTATATAGCAAAGTATATTGATGAACTTTTTTACAATTTTAAAAAATTCATACACTACTTTATAAATTTAGAAAATTACCTAAATCAGTACAAAATCGTACCAAAAGCAAATCTAATACTAGTACCAATATAGTAATCATAACATTAGTAGAAACTACGATGAAATTAGTGAGAAGAATAAAGGATAGTTAGACAGTGAGAGGCAACTAAATGAAGAGGGAAGTAGATGTTAGTGTCGTTGTTCCAAAATTTGATTCATTTATGTATTTTCATTTACTAATAACATTTATAATGTTATCAACTTTATTATCCTAATAACTCTAATAATGTTATTACATTATTATGCTCCAACGTTCCATTTTTCTTTAATAGCTCTTAATTCCTATTACTAACGTACACATTGTTTTCTTTATATATAACATCTGTTCAATTTCACTGCTTCAATTGTAACACATTTGCTCATTTCTTTGTTTCCACTATCGTACAACTACTCATTTTCTCTGCTTTTTCCATCCCTCACGCATCTTTCATTTCCTCCACCCAATGAAAGCATTTTTCTCTACATACAAACACCTTATGCATGTATTTTTTTTCTTACGTATTTTATCTCACACAAATTCTACATTTGTTTGCCTTGTCTTTCCATTCCCAGAGATAGTTCCTACTCTACTCGTTAGAGTGTACTGAAGCTAGTGGAGAAGGCATTAACCCTACGGTTGAATCCCATTGTCTTGTTGCACCGTAGAGGGGGAATTTCTGACTTAGGGCAGTGATTTTCACGATGCCTTGAATTCAAATAAGATGCCCTAATTTAATTATTGCAGCTATTTTCAATATCAATCTAAGACGGAAACTTATTATTTCATTGCTACTGTTTGTTGGAAATTATTGCAATTTTGCTGCTGCGTATTTATTTTGGTAGAAGTTGGAATACGGTACTATTTTCTTTGTATTGTTTGATTATTTTGTATGAGATAATTTTGCTTTTGAATTTAATATATCTTCTGCAAATGAGACTAACGTAAGTTCTGCACTTACTGTTTCCCACATAAGTTCTGCCTCTATCACTGTAACCTAGAGGATTATACCTGACCTCATTAGATTACAGACTCTAGATAGGAGAAAATTTAAACAATGGTCTGAGAAAATTTTGTTTTACTTTCAACAATATGAAATCAAATATCTATTGTTGCAATAGATTCCTAGTGACAATATCGACCTTAAGATAATAGAGGATAACCGTACCGTTAGGAGAGTATTTCTCAAGCATATGATAAACCTTTTGTTTGATATATACTACAAGTATTAAACTACTAAGGAAATTTAGGATGCTTTAGAAGTGAAATATAGGATGGATGATGACGGTACTAAGAGATATGCAATTGCTAGGTGGTTAAAAATTATCGTAGTTGATGATAAGCCCATTATAGACCAATTACATGAGTATGAAAACCTAGTTGCTAAAATCCTTGCTGAGGTTATGAACATGTGTGAGCTATTTCAAGCTAATACCCTTATTAAGAAACTGCTTGCATCATGGAATGAGTATAAAAACTTATTGAGAGATAAGAAGAAAGATATGAAGCTTCAGGAGTTGATAGGGCATATAAAGATTGAGGATGCCAACCGTACATAAGATAAGACCAAGTCACTCACCCTTGTCTCTACTGTTAAGGCTTATGTGATAGAATATAAAAATGTAGGTAATTTTAATAATAGTGGTTGACAAAATAAGTGCTTCACAATAACAAGCATGGTTAGTTTAAGTGCAAAAGAATTGATGGTGACTATTGGTGGTGCCACAAGCTAGGCCATCCTGCTGCTCTTTGCCAAGATAGAATCAATCATGAGAAGAAGGGCTAAGGACAAAAACTACTACAGTTCGAGAAAGGAAACCAAAAGGGATACCAACGAGGTAACTATAAGAATTTTGATAAGCCTCAAGCTAATATCGTCGATGATGTTGTTGACAACGAGGAGATCATCATTGCTGTTGCGACCGAAGTCAATCTTGCTGGAAACTTGGTTGAGTGGATTGTTGACATGGGAATCATATGCCACATCTGCACCAACAAGGACCTGTTAAGGAGTTGACTGATGTTGTTGATGGTGAGTTCGTATATATAGACAACTCCAGCAAAGTTCCTATTTAAGGAGTTAGGAAAGTCATTCTCAAACTCACTTCTGGAAAAGTTTTAGCATTAGAAAATGTTTTTTTGTTCCTGATGTTCGTAGAAACTTGATTTTTGGAGCATTACTTACAAAGTTGGTGTCAAAGTTACCTTTGACTAATAATTTAGTTCTACTAAGAATGAGAACTTTGTTAGTAAAGGATTTTATAATGGGGGTTTATTTGTACTTGATATTGAAATGAATGCATCTACTTCTTTTGCTTATATTTCTGAGTCTCTAGATCTATGACACTCTAGACTTGGGCATATGAATGTAAGATCAATTAAAATGATGCAAAGCTTAAACTTGTTGCCTAAGATCACTAATGAAATGGAAAAATGTCAAATTTGTGTTGAAGTTAAACATTTTAAGAAACCTTTTAAATTAGTGATGGAGAGAGGGTCATAATTGTTAGACTTAGTGCACAAAGATCTAGGTGATTTTAAGAATTGTATGAGTAAAGGAGGCATGAGATATTTGTTAATTCAAGAGGACTTCACTTTTATTAATTTTGATGACAATCAAATAATAATAATCTTAGAAATGTATCAATTGTTTTGGTAAGTTTGTTAAGTGTGCAGAAAAACATAAGTAACACTTAGTTAACTCAAAAGGTGCGCGGTCAACGATAAACGATATATCAGCAACAGACGATATATCAACACCAGTTGAAGCTCAACACTAGACAAAACGTAACAACAAACAAAGCGCAACAACAGACGAAGCGCAACAACAAACGAAGCGCAACAATAGACAAAGCGAAATAACAGAAGAAACGTAGTAATAGAAGAAGTATTATTCCAGACGATAAAAAAGAAGGTATTCTAGAACGTTAGATAGTTAGTTAGTTGGAGTTAGTTACAAGACTCAACTAATAACAGTTTCTAGAAGATTCAAGAAGTAGTTCTCAAGAAGACAGTTGGAGACTTAGGTTATAAATACTAGTTCTAGTCGAAGACTAAGATAACGTTTTTACAAGAGAGAAAATTTTGATTGTACAATACTTAAACAAAATTATGTATTCAAAGTGCGAAAGAAGTGAGCGAATACATCTGCAACATGAAGCTCAAAAATATCTTTCCTAGAAAGAGAAAGGAAGGCTAGAGCCTAGAGAGGCTAATACAACAGATAAAGAACACTTTGTGAGAGAGACATGAAGAGGCTCTGCAAGTGTAGAAAAAATACTTGTAAAGTTTAAGAGTATAGTGAAATCTCAGACAAACTCTGAGGACTGGACGTAGCCCAAGGTTTGGGGTGAACCAATATAAAATCGCAGTGTCTATTCTCTAACCCTTATCTTTTAATTTTCTTCTTGTTAAACGAGTAGATAATATTACTTGCGATTGCATTACTTATTAACTTTAGCAAAGTGTTTTTAGTAATCATCCCAATTTTTGTAAAGAAATTCAAGAAATCTCAAAAGATTAATATTTTCGAAAAGATTACACAATTCAACCCCCTTCTTGTGTATTTTACATATTACACCTAATTTCTATATTAATAAGTGATTTACTTCAATATTATATTACCTTTGTGGATGATTGTTCTAGATTTACCAAGATTTACTTATTGAAAAAATATAAAAGTGATACAGAGGAAATGTTTATGAAATATAAAGCTGAGGTTGAGAATCAATTGGAAAGGAAAATTAAAATATTAATGTCTAATCAAGGTGATAACTATAGTACTAATTTCCTTGCTAATTTTTGGGAAAAATTTAGTATTATTCATGAGTTTTTCCCCTTATACACTTGAACAAAATGGAATAGCTGAGAGAAAAAATCAAACACTTAAGGATATGATTAATGCAATGTCGATTTCCTTAAGATTACTAGATTTTATGTGGGAAGAAGCTATTCTTTCAGCTTGTTATATTCTAAACAGAGTCCCTTATAAGAAACTAAATCAAACCCTTTAAGAAATTTGGAAAGGATATCCACCTAACTTGCGTTTTTAGAAAATGTAGGGGTGTCTTGCTAAGATTGCTCTACTTAAACATAAGGGAAGAAAATTGGGCCTAAGACCCTTGAGTCAATTTTTATAGGATATGCCTCTAATAGTGCTACCTATAAATTTATAGTTAAGGAAGAGGGATCTATCACTTATGGACCAATTATGGAGTCAAGAAATGCAGTGTTATTTGAGGATATATTTCCTATGAAAGTGAGTATGCAAGTTCCTGTAGAGTCTATCCCTAGTTCTTCTACTAATAACAGCATAGAGAAAGAGGATAATATTGAAGTAAGGAGAAGCAAAAGAGCTAGAGTATCCACCAGTTTTGGTTCTGACTTTATTACTTCCTTTATGGTGAAAAAATGAGGAGATAGAAGGCAATTTTTTGGTGACTTATATTATTAAGAAAGATCTCAAAACTTATGAGGAAGCAATGAGCTTTGTAGATGCCACTTTTGGAAGGGAATCCTAGATAGTGAGTTAGAGTCAATCATGTCTAATAAAACTTGGGTTTTTAGTTGATCTACCTCAAAGTTATAAGGCTTTGGAGTGTAAGTGGATTTTTAAAAAAGAAATTAAGATTGAAAGGAGCCATTAAGAGTTTCAAGGCAAGACTTGTGATTAAAGGCTTTCAACAAAATGAAGGATTTGAATTTTTTTTACTTACTCTCCTGTTAATAAAATTGAATTTATAAGGATATTGTTTGCTATTGCCTCGATATTTAAGCTTCATGTGCACCAAATGGATGTAAGACAACTTTCTTGAATGGTGATCTTGATAAGGACATTTATATGGTCCAGCCCTAAGGGTTTCGAGCGCTTGGTCAAGAGAAAAAGGTATGTAAGTTGGTTAAGTCTTTGTATCAACTTAAACAAGCTCCCAAACAATTGCATGAGAAATTTGAAAGTGAGATTTTCAAATATGGTTTCACCTGTTGTGATGCTAATTCTTGCATTTATGTGAGATCTGACATCAATGGATGTGTGATTATAACTCTTTATGTGGATGGTATGTTCATTTTTGGTACTAGTTTATTTGTCATTGATACTACTAAGACTTCTTCCTTTGAAATGAAAAATCTTGGACCTGTGGACTTTATTTTGGAAGTTAAAGTTGATAAGACTGACTCTGGTTTTAGGATGAATCAAACTCATTATGTTGAGAAAAGTTTGAAGAAGTTTGGTTGCTATGATGTTGATCCAGTCAAGACTCCCTATAATGCTAGTGTAGCTTTACAGAAAAATCTTGGTGATAGTGTAAACTAAGGTATGTATGCTAAAATTCTTGGTAGTGTGATGTTCTTAATGAACTATTCTAGTCCTGATATTGCATACTATGTTAGTAGACTTAGTAGGTATACTCATAATCTTAGTCAAAAGCATTGGAATGTATTGATTTGTTTGCTGAGATATTTAAAAGGTGCTATGTATTATGAATTATCTTTTGGTGGTCATCCTCCTGTATTGAAGGGGTATTATGATGCTACTAAGTTACAGAGAGTGATGATATACACTCTATCAATGGTTATGTTTTTACCTTGGTAGGAGCTGCAGTGTCTTGGAAATCATCCAAGCAAACATGTATTGCGAGATCAACAATGGAGGCTGAGTTTCTGGCTTTGGAGCTGGCAAGATGGGAAGCTGAGTGGCTAAGGAATCTCTTAGCAGATATCTCGCTTTGAGAAAAACCAATTCCTTATGTGTTTCTTCATTGTGATTCGCAGGCTGCCATTCATGTTGCTAAGAATAAGGCATATAATGGCAAAAGTAGACATACTATATTGAGACATAAATTTTTCTATACTTTAATTAGACATGGTATAATCTATCTGGACTAAGTCAAGTTAAAAAGAAACTTAGCGGATTCGTTTACAAAAGTTTTGATTAGAAAACTAGTTTCGTAGCATGCTAAAGGGATAAGGTTGAGCCCATTTTTGTGGTAACCTCTTAATGGACACCGGTCTTGGGAAACTAAGATCAATGGATCAAACAAAGTTATGTGGTAACTACTTACTTGTCCGTTATTTGTGGAATAATAGTAAGATATATTCAGTTGTTGAATATTGTCCCTAGCATGACTTTACTGCGTTTAATGAGGTTGGATTGTTTAATCCTTAATGAGTTTCATAGCCCAAGTTTGGATAGTATGGGTAGTACACACTTGATAGACTCGCCTACATGATTGTGGGGGCCAGCTATCCTCTTGTGAGAGCATTTAGGCTATCTCTCTAAAGCGATTAGACTAGGGCAATTTGAGGTTGCTTATTTCTTTAGCAGGTTCTGTCTCCAGTTTTCTTAAATAACAGGTTCAAAACTTAGTTCATCTAGTTGTTCGCTTATTTTTCTAAACTGTTAAATAACAAGTTCAAGACTTAGTTCACTTTGTTGTTCGCTTATTTTTCTAAATTGTTATAGTTTGTTTCTCAAATTTTGGATCAAGTGGGGGATTATTAATGTCGTTGTTCCAAAATTTGATTCATTCATATATTTTCAGTTACTAATGACATTTATAATGTTATCAACTTTATTATCCCAATAACTCTAATAACGTTATTACGTTATTATGCTCCAATGTTCCATTTTACTTTAATAGCTCTTAATTCATATTGCCAACGTATGCATTGTTTTTGTTATATATATGTATCACGCATCTGCTCAATTTTATTGCTGCGACTATAACACATCTACTCATTTCTCTGCTTCCACTATCATAGAACTCTCATTTTCTCTGCCTTTTCCATCCCTCATGCATCTTTTGATTTGCTCCACCCAACGCAAGCATTTTTCTGTACATACAAAAACCTTACGAACGTATTTTTTCTTATGTATTTTATCTCACACAAATTCTGTAGTTGTCTACCTTTGGCTTTCAGTCTCGAGGACAGTACCTATTCTATCATTTGGAGTGAATCGAAGCTGGCGAAGAAAGTGTTAACCTTAAGGTTGGATTCTGCTGTTCTGCTGCACCATAGAGGAAAATTTCTAGCTTAAGACAGTAATTTTTATGACACCTTGAATTCAAATAAGCCGTTTCAATTTAAATATTACCGCTATAAGTCGTTTCAATTTAAATATTACCGCTATTTTCGATATCAGGAGATAAGGGTAACTTAGTAATAATCACAATTTTTTCGATTTAATCCTAAATTTATAATTTCACCAAATTTTTTGATACAAATGGTGTTAGTAAAATCTCTATAAATGAATATTTTTGGGACTTGAAAAATTATTATCTTATACGGGGTTATTAATTTATCGATAAATGAATATTTTATTAATTTATCGATAAATTAATATTTATTAATTTATAGAATA
>JANZLD010000237.1:30769219-30792722 GCA_026413575.1 Erythroxylum carthagenense | reverse complement strand
AAACTGTAACTGAAGAAGATAAAGTTACATGTAAATACACTTGCTTTCTAGGGCACTATATTTACATAACTCCAACACCTTCATCTTATTTACCAATACTAAATATCTACAAGAAACATAAATTTTAAATGTTGATTAAAATTTGTATAATAATGGCATTGTTAAAACTATAATTGAAATATTTACTTTTATATTAATGTATTAATAAAAATGTTTACTGATATTAGGTTTCTTATTTGATATCTTCATCTTCTCATTATAATTGTGGTAATTAATATAAGGAATCTAAAATAACATACAAATTACGATATAAATTAAAATGAAATAAAATCAATATACCACATATAATAAATATTAATATTGTTTTATTGGTTAGCATAATGCTTTCTTTCAATAAAATTGAGAGTATATTCTTTCATCTTCTGCTAAATTATCAAAACGACATTTTTTAATTCATTAATGACACCTTTACTCTTCCCATTTTAGGTATATACTAGGTGTATAAGCATCAAAAGCTACATATATTTTGTTTTCGACTATATTTACTTGAATCCTATTACAATATCATCATATAAATGGTATACTGATACAAGATAACATGTATGAGTAAATAGAAGATATCCAATACTTGAAATTTTAAGAAAATTTTGTGTCCTAATTAAACTACCTCCTAAGGGCTATTTTGACATGCTTTAAAGCATATTCGTTAGTAGAATTTAAAATAGTCAAGTTTAATATTGTGCAAAATAAACCTAGAAAAGCGAACAAAAAAGAGGAATATACATCAAAGCAAAATGAGAAGACAAAAACAAATTGGAACAAATATTACCATTCACACACTCCATGAATTATAGGAATAAGCACAGAGTGGTCTTATTTTAAAAGTATAATTTACTGACACACCAAAGATAAAGATCTATCCATTTCTAAGGTATACATGAAAGTTACAAATTTCAAGCATCAATTGTTTCTTATTGCATAACACTTGAATTACGTACATTAACTTCAGTTGACATCCTTAGAACAAATCTAGCAAAAAGTTTGGCAAAACTATCAGTGTTAAAACATTTTGAAGAAAATAAATCATCAATATGCAATGACCAAAGCACTAGACAATTAACTTTAGAACCAAATCAATTTAGTAGTCAAAACTTAAACAAATAGTGATTAGATTATACAAACAAAGTAAAGATTGCAATTGTATTCATATAAAAAAAGATGAAACAAACAAAGTGAAGATTGAAATTGTATTCATATTCAAACAAGTGAAGTCGCCAAAGAAGAGAAAAAAAGAGAGAGTTTAATGAAAGATAAAAAATTATTATTGGAGAAGCAGTGTAAGGAAGCAGGACAATAGAAATCAAGGAGATGAGAGAAATTGAGGGCCATTAGATGGGAGAAAATTAGGGAAAAAGGAAGATTAGATTAGGTTGTTTTCTTATTTTTTTTTCTTTAATATTAATTAAATTAATGTCATCATCATCATCATCACATCCAGTCCGAAGTTTCGCAATAAAGCGAGGTCTGAGGAAGTCTGATAGTACACAACTTTACTCTTATATAGTAGAGAGGTTGTTTCTGATAGACCTACATGTAAATGTGACAATAAAAGAGTAATGCAGGTTAAAGAGTATACAAGTAAAACTGACACGTTAAATAATATTAATTAAATTAATATCTGACATAAAAAAACTATGTACACTTGACATCCTTATATAATTTATAACAGCTAACATGACTTATCACGTTAGAAGGATGAAATAAGTGCACCAAAAGCTAGTTAACAAGAAAAAAAGGACCTTCCTTCTCATTTCTCTATCATGTAGTCTTGGTTCAATTCATTCCTTTCTCGCCCTATCTTACTTTACTAATAATAATAAATAATAAATAATAAATCATAAATCATAAAGGAGTTGATCCTACATTTCGTATAGCAAAAAATTGTCTGAGAGCATATAGAACCTCAATAGGAATTTCTTTAAGGACAAGAAGCTCCAATCCAATTCAAGTTAGAGAGTGAGTCAAGATTGAGCTAATTTTGCTGGGTTGATTTTTATAACTCCAACTCATTTAAAAAGCCTACATCTATCGTTTTTTTTAATTAAAGGGAAGCTGTCGAAGCAGGTTACAAAACAGGGCGGGAGATAGTGGTCCCCGACATATCCGCTAGAAGGATATGGTTGCACCCGGTAGGTGCTGCATCAAAATAGGTTACATTAAATGTACTAAGATCCGCCTGATTGGCGAGCCAGTCAGTACATCTGTTTCCCTCTCGGTAAATATGCCGATGGACAACGGTCCAGTTGCGGGTAAATAGATCGTGAATGCCCGCTACAATAGGGTGGGTCAACTACGTGCGATTGGTCGATGAAGAGAGGAGCTGGTGTACCGCAAGTGAATCCATTTCCAGCTCGACGTGACGGAATCCCAGTCGCTAGGCGAGAGATAAGCCGGAATACACACCCCATAACTCGGCAGACAACGGAGTGCACCAACCGAGATTCTGCGTAAAACCTGCAATCCAAGTGCCATTACTGTCACGAAGAAGGCCACCAGCTGTAGCCATTAATTGGGGCCATACGCTGGCTCCGTCAGTATTCACTTTGATCCAGCCCGGTGGTGGCGGCTTCCAACAGACAAGCAGGTCTAGGCGGGGTTCGAGATTGGTGTCCGGATGGCGGTGCATCCTCGAAGACCTGGGGAGGTGATCTGCATAAGACAAAATGAGAATGTTAGGCGAGAAGGGCCAAGTAAAGTGACAGTCAAAAATCGACTTGTTCCGCCAGGTCTAGAGGAACCAACAAGTGGTACCAAAAATAATCGCCCAATTATGGCTCTGAAATGGACGATGAGGACTGAGATTGCTGAAAAGCCAATCGTACAGAGGCATAGAGAAAAAATTAGGTGCCGAGAGGTGGGATGATAGAGCCATCCACACTGAGTGAGCCCGAGGGCAGTCGCGGACAGTATGAAGGGAAGTTTCTTCGAGGGAGCAGTGAGGACATGAACTGTCTGTCGTGAGATGCCTAAGGGCTCGATGGTGATTCGTGAGTAGGCAATCATGGGCTAATAACCAAAGGAACGAGCGGATGCGCTGCGGGCCTGGCCATTGCCAGAGTGTCATCCAAATTCCATGAGATGACTCAGTAGCGTGGCCTATGAGCATGGAGTAGGTGGATGTTACGATGAAGAGGCCGGTGTTAGAAGCACCCCAGGTAAGTTGATCCGGCCCCAGGGTTGTGTGAGGCGGAAATGTGCCAGTGATACTGCGACAGATGAGGGTTGGAAGGTGTGAGTGGAAGGCGGCCCAATTCCAAGTACCAGAGTCATCGACATAGTGAGAAACGCTAAGAGTAAGGGCGGACTCGAGGAGAGGGTGGGCGGTGTGGGAAATGAGGGGGCCTGCACCCGCTATCCAGGGGTCAGGCCTTGGTAAACGGTGGGCTAGGTGGCTGTGATGCTACGCCAAACCATGGAGCCCCCAGTGGAGTTCAGGACGGGGGGAATGTGGGAGGCATCAAACTTGTATTTTCCAGAGAGAACTTGCACCCATAAAGCATCCGGGCGGGCTACCAACGACCAATCGAGTTTGGCAAGAAAGGCGTCATTCATTTCCCTAATGTGCCGAATGCCAAGACCGCCCAATTCTTTAGACTTACAAACGTCTGTCCATTTGACTAAAGGAACTTTCGGGTGAGTGCTCGACGAACCCCACAGAAATTGGCGCATCGCTTTTTCGATCTCATCTCAGAGACTGATTGGTATGCGAACTGTCTGCATAGTATAACTCGGGATGGCCGCTAAAATCGATTGTGTAAGGGTGATGCGGCCGGCAAACGATAGGAGTGTGGCCGACCAACAAGATAAACTGTGTTAGGCCTTATCAAGGATATGTTGGTATGTGTGCTTGACAGCCCGGTGATGAAGAAGTGGAATTTCAAGGTAGCGCCCGAGGTCGCTAGTCCTAGGGAAGCCTAAAGCGCCACTGAGAACTTGACTCAAATCGGAGGGGACATTTTTGGAGACATAACATCTCGATTTGGCCATGCTTACACATTGACCAGATTCGCACAAAAGGAATGCAAAATGTCCTGAATGATGCTCGCTTGGGCAGGTGAGGCTTCAGCGAAAAGGATGAGATCGTCCGCAAAAAATAGGTGGGAGAGGGGCAGTCCGTGATAGCTTAATTTGATGGGGAGCCAGCGACCTTGGGGCACGACTTGAGTGATGGCTTAGCCTAGGCGCTCCATACATAAGACAAATAAGTAAGGGGAGAGAGGGTCCCCCTGACGAATACCACGAGTAGGAGTGAAGGCATCGCTGAGTTCCCCTTGCCAGTTGACTTGGAGGGAAACGATAGAAACACACTTAATGATGAGGGTAATCAAGGTCGCCGGAAGTCCCACATCGGCGAGAGTGTCCTGAATGAAGTCCCATTTTAGTCTGTCATACGCTTTCTCGAGGTCCACTTTGATGGCCATGAACCCCTTGCGCCCTGTTTTCCGTTTCATAGAATGAATGACCTCTTTTTTTTGATAAATGGTAAATGAAATTTATCAAAAAAAATGTTATGTAAATGAGTTTTAGGGGCATACCCCACTCAGTCACATGAGTGCACAAAAGATTCCATTAGATCCCTATACATCCAAGATGAGGTTAACCCTCACAATGACACCCGAACTATCACTAGGGGCAAAATATGTTTGGAACAAAAGGAATTAGCAGACGGAATCAGTCCAAGAGAACGGACTAGTAATAATCAACTTTGGCAGCATGGGACTTAGTCTTGTCGATGGCAGCATGACGCCAAGTGCACATACTTCTCCAAATCGTGGCAGAAAGGTTGTATGGGCCATGCAACCAATAGAAGGAGTCGCATGGGTCATGTAACCAAAACAGACTCAGTTGAAATAGTGCCCTCAACACAGTACCAGGAGCAGACCAAGGGCCCCAGTGCAAACAAGCTCTGTCAATCAACTAACAAATAGGGGAGTAATAAGTTCTACTGGGTACAGACGAAATAAAATTTTATAAGTGGTCATTTTAATTTTGAAAGCCACATCAGTCCATCGAAAAGCAGCTCCATCTAGTTGCATTGCATTACGGGAAGTCCAGATGGTGTACACAGTGCAAAGGAAGGCAATGCGGATGGCTTTACTACACAGGAGGGCGCCCTTAGCTTCACATTTAATCTATTTGACAGCACGTGCAAGGGAGCTCATTTGTCTGGTAACTCGCAACCATCGACGAATGTCCCACCAAACCATGTTAGTAAAAGAACAAGAAAAAAATAGATGAGCCACGGTTTCCTCCTCCCGCTTACACATGATGCATATAGGGTCCAAGTCAAGGAAGGAGAGGTTGTCTTTAGTGGGGAGTCTATTCCGAAGGCCTAGCCAAGTCACAAAGGAAAACTTGGGAGGGATGTAACGTTTCCAGATGAGGGACATCCACGGTTTAGGAGCGTTTTTAATACGCAGCAGATTGTAGATGAGGTGAGAGGAGAGCCTTTCATTAACACACATCTTGTGTAGTCCTTCTACTATTGTCAGTTGTCCCCCCAATTTAGCTAGCAAAGAGTCTCGGATAGAGCCAATTTTCTTCATCAGTGGGGAGTCCCGTGGATGGGGGGGACCAATCCCATATTGACACCCCCCGTAGGAAGATCACATGGACCCATTTCACCCACAGCGAATTCGCTTCTGCATGAATATTCCAAACCTGCTTAGCTAGTAGTGCGGAATTCCAGATCCTACAATTTTTTAGACCAAGGCCCCCCTCCTGTTTAGGCGTACAAACCGTGTCCTAAGCAACCCGATTGGTCTTACTCCCCCATAAGAAGAGGCGGCAAAGCGAGGCTATTTTGTCCAGTATTACTACAGGCATAGGGAATGCTTGAAGCCAAAAACTAAGCACCCCCTGGATCACCGAATTAATGAGTTCCATCCAACCTGCAAAAGAGAGAGTTTTGCCATTCCAAGCAGAAAAGTATGTTTCCACCGAATCTAGAAGAGCTGAGTATTGGGCTACGGACACCTTCATAGGGGCAAGAGGGATGCCCAAGTATTTGACCGGGAAGTCGCCTAAACAAAATTCCATCAAGTGAAGAATAGCTGCACGGTCAGAACCCCATCCACCTCCCAGGAAGATGTTAGATTTGAGAGGATTCACTTTCAACCCAGCCACACGATTAAGAGCAGTCAGTCCATTGAGCAAAATTCTAACAGAAGTAATGTCACCCCGAGAGAAAAGCATAAGGTCGTCCGCAAAGGCCAGATGGGTGATACCAAGCGGTTGGCACTTTGGGTGGAAGTGAAATTCAGAAGCCAAACATTGAGTGACGAAGAGTTCTTGACAGATATTCCAAGTAGAATAAAAACAAGATAGCCGACATGGGGTCTCCTTATCTTAAACCACGCCGACCTTTGAACATGCCATAAAGGTTGCCATTGATGGAGATTGAATAGGATGCGGTAGTAACACAAGCAGAAATCCATTCCACAAAGCCATTCGGAAAACCAAGACCAGATAACATAGCAACCAAGAATTCCCAAGAAACCATATCATAAGCCTTAGTGAGATCAATTTTGAGCAGACATCCTGGAACAAAGCTGCACTGAGTAGGAGCAACCAGGTTCGCTAGGTATGGTTTGAGACGATTAACCAGAAGCTTGGTGAGGCCTTTGTACAGGACGGTACAGAGGGCGATAGGGCGGAATTGAGAGATCACAGAAGGGGAGGGAGTTTTAGGGAGAAGAACCAGAATAGTGCGGTTCAACTCCGCATCCCAAACATCGTGATGGAAAATGCTTTGGAGGAATCTCGTCAGTGAAGGGCCAACAGTATCCCATTGAGATTGAAAAAACAAAGCGGTGAAACTATCAAAACCAGGAGCTTTATTAGGGGCCATGCTAAAAAATGCCGTCTTAATTTCTTCCGAGCTTAACGGATTGGTGAGATCCACAGTAGCGGAAGGCGGTAGCGGAGGAAAATGGCCCTGCAAGCGCCAGGGTTAGCGAGTGGTGTCCTCGGAACGGTATAAAGCCTCAAAATGGCGTTGAGCTAAGTCTCGGAGAGACGAAGGGTCTGTATGCACAGTCCCGGCCCCGTCCTTTAAAGAAGTGACCCGCGTTTGACGCCTTTTGGTAGTAGTGACAGCGTGATAGAAGGCTGTATTGCGGTCACCCTGGTTGAGCCACTGGCTTCGAGAGTGCTGGTGCCAGAAAAGCTCTTCTTGGTACAACACATGCTCGAGTTCAGATTGGAGAGAGGCCTCAAGCTCGCGGAGGGAGTCCGAGTCGGTATCTTCCAAAGGTTGTTGGATGCCTGCTAACCTAGCCACAAGCCGTTTGTTCTTATGGAAGATATTATTGAATGTGCTGTCATTCCACTGAAGAAGTTGGGCCGACAGATGTTTTATGGCTCCACTAATGTCTGAAGTATGCGACTGCCAGTTGTCGGCGACCACTTGCGCGAAAGTGTCATGTGTGAGCCAAGCCGATTGGAATCTGAAGGGACGTCGCCCTGCAGGAGGGCAAGCAGGAGGTAGAAAATTGATGAGGATAGGCCGATGATCAGATTTCAGAAAAAGCAGATGATGAACAGTGGTGGAAGGGAAAACTGAGAGCCAAGAGGGGGAGTCGAAAGCACTATTTAGACGGGCTCGAACTTGCCCTCGTCTCCATGTGAATCTGGGGCCTACATAGCCTAGATCCTGGAGATGGCAAAGGTGCATACAGTCGTGAAATTGGGGGTTGACGATGGGTGACGCACGAGATCCTCCGCGTTTGTCGCCACTAGCTAATTTGGCATTAAAGTCACCGCCGAGAAGCCAAGGAGTGTGGGTGACCCTCGCCAAGGTAGGTAGATAAGACCAAAGAAATTTCTAGGGAGCATAAGTAGGGCTAGCATAAATGGCAGTGAACTCAAAGGGGGAATGCTCCCATTCTATGCTAGCATGGACGAATTGTCGGTGAGCGAACCTGACTCTGACTCTGAGGTTGTCGTTCCAGAGTAACCAGATGCCCGCCCGAATAGCCCACAGCTTCGACCTGGTAGGAGTGTCTGAAACCTAATCGCCGAATCACTGTCATCGCCCAGTCACCACTGATTCGAGGTTCGACTAGCACAACGAGTCGAGGGTTATGAATTTTGAGGAAAGTCTTCAGGATGGGCTTGAAGGTTCGACCTCCAGCCCCTTGGCAATTCTAGATAAAAATCATCATAAATAAATATGCAAGGGAAAAGGTTCAGATTACGGCAGGGATGACTTCAGTCGAAGTCAACTCCGATTCAGGGATTATCGCTCGGTCTTGACCTAGATCCTCCATTTGTGTATCGGAATCAGTCGCCGATGCCCCGGGGTGCGGCGAAGAGGGTATGGGGTCGGGAGGACGAGGGGGGTTAGCCTCGGAGACTTGTCCGGGAGGTGGCCGGTGGGAATCAGTAAGTGGGTCGCCTGAATCGTCGACCATTGGGTCGCTATCAAAGGCGGCCGGGGTGTCCATGGGAACAGTCGGGGCTTGAATAATAACGTCTGCATGGGAAGGAATATTGAGGGCAACGTGGTCGGAATTGGGCTGAGAAGGTGCGGGGCCCGGAGTAGGGGAAGGCTGGCTAATGCGGGTCTGGTGGAGAGGGCTGATTGGGCTGGGATGGGATGGGATTGGGCCAGATGACATGGGCTGCGGCTGGGTTGGAGTCAAGGAGGAGGGGGACTGCGTGGGCTGGACGGAGGCCTAGCCCAACTGTTGAGTCTGCATGGTAGCAGACGACGTCGTGCAGATGGGAATGGTGGGACGATTAGGCGAGTGTCTACTTCCTCGTTGGGCTGATATTTCGCGTGGAACTATGGGTGGAGGAGGGGGAGTTGGGAATGGATTGGGATCTGACTGCCCTGGGGAAGTGGGACGGCTGCCAGAGGCGACCGTTGTAGGGGCGACCGTTGGAGGAGTGGTCGGGGAGAGGGCGGCGAGCGCCATGAAGCGTGATCCCTGTGGACTCGCGGTAGGACGGTCGTGGAGCTAGAGGGGTGGCCAGGGTTGGGGTTGGAGGGAGTCCAGCGAACCCGCCGGGAAACCTGCATCCAAGGCCCAAACTCGGTGGGGGGAACCGTGGTTGTGGTGGGGCTGGTGCGAGAGGTAGCAGGTGGAGTGGGGTTCTCAGTGTCGAGAGGGGGCGCTGGAGTGGACATAGATTCCGGTCCAGAAGGGCAGATGGAGGAGCTGTGGCCGACTCTACCACAGTGAAAGCAGATCTGTGGGAGGCCTTCATAGGCCACGTGAATGACTTCTCCATCCAATTCCACCATTGATTGGAGGGGAGCGTTGAGGTCCAAGTTCACCGCAACGCGAGCAAAGCGTCCACGTTAGGTTTGTTGAGTATGGTCATCAATCTTAACTGTGCGGCCTACAAGGTTGCCTAGGGTAGTGAGGATCGACGGGTGATAGCGAGCAATTGGGAGGTCCGGGAAGCGCACCCACGCTACAACGTTGGTGATTTTCCCGGAGGCAGGGCGAAACGTCAGTGCCCACGGCTGTACAGGCAAAACATGGCCGGCGATGATCCAAGGCTCCTGGGTCAATGTGTGGATATAATCGACCTCGTCTTTGAAGTTGATCAAGAAAAATTCGTTCTCCAGGTCGACAATTTTGAAGGGGCCTTTAGGATGCCACAGGGATTGGAGGCGATCCTTCAACATATTGAAGCCCATTTTACGCCCCAGGAGCTTGACAACCACAACATTTTTCCAGAGTTGATCAAGTTTGGCTTTGAATGTGTGTGATAATTCCACTCCGAGGCCATGGGAGCCTTGTACAATGTTGATGTCGCCCTCAGTTAATTCGAGGGGTTCTTCCTCTGGCCACATTGTTGCTGTGGGTTGGCTTGAAGTGCTATGTGGATCGGAGACCACCGCGCTGTAGCTTTAGAGGAGATGGTTGCGCAGATGAGGTTTGTGGAGGGGGATCTTACTCCCGTTCACGAGTGCGGACTTTCTTCATCATGTGGACATTGGCAGCAGTTGTGTTGTTTGGATTCATGGGTGGCAGAGCTGGAGGCAGGCAGGGCGTCCAGAGAAGGGGACGAGCGGTTGATGGTGTTTACTGTAACAGTTGAGAGCAATGGTTACTGTAGCAGTTCCTACATCTATCGATTAGTGATTGAGCAGGAAGTTATTTAGGAAAAGACTTTGGAATCAAATGTTGTCTCCCAATGAGAAAGGTCTTAACCTGTCAAACGAGTCAAAATAAAAAAGAAAGAAGAGGTCTTTATATTTTGGTAATTATCCAGGAGTCATGTTTATTCTTGGATATTATCAATAAATTTTACAACAATAGTTTCTGCACTTGGAAAGTAACAAAAAAAAATGGTTAGCTCAACTATTAACCAAAAATGTAATATTAGATTATTTTTGTGAAAATAAAAAATTTGAATATTTTATTATATTATTTTAGAATTTAAGATATAATTCAATATATATATATGGTAGTTAGGAGTAAAAGAATTGGTTTCCGGATGAACCACGTAGCAACACAAAACCTTACTACTGGAATCTTTGCTCACACTCAATCCATGTCATTTTCCGTTAAACCCTAAACCCCATGCTCCTTAGAAACCCTAAATTGTCAAATTATCTAGTCACAATCTCGCAAAATCCGTTCTTTTTTCTCTTACACAACGAACCAAGATGCTCTCCGTACACTTATGTCCAGACACAGAACTATGTGAACGTCTACATGAAATGGAAGAAAGACTCCTATTATGACTCCATAGAGCACATACACAAGTCGGCAGAACTCAAAAAGATCGTATCTTTTAAAAATGTTATAGCCGGAGAACCAGATGGTTGCATTCCAATCTCTTTTGTTTCAAAAAGAGGATCGGAGTTCGACCTTAAGATTAAGGTTGCTAGATTTTTGAGGCTGTACCCATCAATCTTTGAGGAGTTTACTGGTCCCCAATACAATTTGCCTTGGTTCAGACTGACCCACGAAGCAGCTGATATCGATAGCCAGGAGAGACAAATATTCGAGGAATGCAAAGAGGATTTGAAGGAAAGATTGAAGAAGTTTATATTAATGAGTAAAGGAAAAGTCTTGCCTTTGAAGATCATACAAGAGATGCTATGGTATCTGGGTTTGCCTGATGATTTTCTGCAACACCCAGATAAGAATTTCGATGAATCATTAAGATTAGTGGAGCTGGAGAGTGGTTTAAAGGGTTTAGCTGTGGAGATTAACGAAAGGTGCTTGTCAGTGTTGCAGAGAAATGCAATGAAACAAGGGGTATATTCTGGAGAAGCGACAGAGGCAATTACATTTCCTTTGTTTCCATCAAAAGGTGTGAGATTGAAAAGGAAGATTGGTGATTGGCTAAAGGACTTTCAAAAGGTTCCATACGTATCACCATATGAGGATTATTCAAGTTTGGATCCTACCAGCGATGTTGCAGAGAAAAGGGTAGTGGGATTTCTTCATGAGCTACTTTGTTTGTTTGTTGAGCATTCTGCGGAAAGAAAGAAACTTTTATGCCTGAAGAAGTACTTTGGGTTGCCTCAGAAAGTCCACAAGGCTTTTGAAAGGCATCCGCATATGTTTTATTTGTCATATAGGAACAAAACTCGCACAGCTATACTTAAGGAGGCCTATTGCGATGAAGCGGCTGTGGAGAGACATCCCATGCTGGTGGTCAGGAAGAGGTATATTGATTTGATAAAAGCTTCTGAAAAAATTCGCAGAAGTGGAGGGGTCAACTGTTCATAGGTCGGCGCAAGATTTGGATTTTAATTGTATTATTGAGCAAAGAAGACTTAATGCTAAATGCTGATATACAAGTGGTCGTGTTAAAACAGCAGATAAATTTAGGTACTCACTCTTATCAAGGATGTTCTCATTAAAGCCTACACAAATTCATGAGCATTTGAGTATGTAAGCAACCAAGTTTATGAGGCTCTTACGTTTCTTCTTTCTTAATTTTGCACGAAATTGTATTGAATGCAATAAATGGTATAATAAAGAAAGTAACTTGGATGGAATAAGTTGAAATATAACTATATGTTTGGTAAATTGAGGATATAATTAAGTTCGGGTATGCTAATTTTTCAAACTTTTTTCCAGCCTCATCTGAAACCAACTTAGTTCTCACAAATCAACCACAAACCATTGCAGTTGGCCTATAAGAAAATCTCAGGAGTCCTTGTTCCGTAACGTTTAAGGATATTTTAACTATTAACAAATAATTTAAAGATAAAAACGACACTAACTTTAAAGATATAAATATATATATACACACATATGTAGATAGATATATTATAATGGATAGTTGTAAAGAACATAGAGCTCTTTTAGCCCACTCCATGTACTCTTATTTGGTGCTATATACAACAAAAGAGAGGAGGAGAGCACTGGGCAATGCCAAAACTATAGAGAACAGGAAAACAGGCTTCCCAAATCTTTGACCTTTCAGTGTTGGTTTGTTATACAGTCCGTAAACACTATAAATGTGTATTTTGTACCTAAGAAGTGACAAGTAATTTGAAATGATTGAACTAATGTCAATAAAAGTATACCTTGCCTTGCCAAGAATGTCCTGTTAGTTCTGTCAAATGATGCTAAAACTAAACCGTTTGAAACACCTGGTCTGAGCTCCTTTTCTTTCACACAGAGGACAGGGACAGAGATTTTTACAACCAGATCAGATCTATAAATGATGTACAAGAACTACTTTTAGGAAAAGAAAGCGCTACTCTGATTTATTAGTGGTCTCCAGACTCCAGAAATGGAATTTGCCATGTAAAAATACATAAAGGTTAGGCGGGGGTCACAAAAATCACATGCAACTATCATCTTTGCTGTAAATTAACTTGCATCTCGATTTCTTTGTTCAAATGACATCCAAATAGAAGAAGATGCAACTTTTTCCCATTTTCTTAACATTACGTTTATTTCCTCTTTACATACTATGGACAGTTTTCTAGTATTTCCTGAAAGACTAACTAAACCAATACAAACTGTCTGTATGATCTACCTACACTAGCCTTTCCCATGGAGTCTATTGAATTACATAAGATCGTATTTACACATATCAGAGATGAAATCATCTTATTCGGTAGGCCTGTTAATTTCATGTTTTATTTACATCTAAGATCTCCGTAGAAAATAATTAACTGAGTTGATAGCTGATGAAAACCATCCTCTACGAATTAACACAGGAAAAAGAGAGTTACTCAGCATTTCCTGATTAAAATGTAACTCCAATCAGCATGATGATGATAATCCTATGCGCCTTTCTGCAAATCAAAGAAGCTTGATGAGCAAACCAACAATAAATACTCTAGGAAAGATAAGCTGCAAGAAATATCTACTGTGAAATTAATTCTTTGTGCAGAAGCAAGGATCTCTAACCTCCAGTAACGATGAGCTTCTCTACACGCGAAACAATATGTTTACTGTAAGTGAACCTCTTTAGTGAATTCAAATGAACCTTGATACGAGAAAGAATTATCTCAAGATTCTGGTCATCACAGGTTTCAATAACCTTTTGCACAACGTAATTTCCAAAAGGATCTTTCATCATGGCCTGCAGTGTCAAGTTTAAAAGGAACAAGTTAATTCGTCAAGTTTCAAACTCATAAGAAAAATGCACCAAAGGTGAAATTGTTCCCATTAATCAGAACACAGAATAGTTCAAAAACCGTGCTGACATCTATGTTTCAAACTCAATTATCTATTTAATTATAATACACAGGATTACTGGGCTATAAATGATGAAACAAATGCATTAACTAAGCTGTTGAACTTATGGCTAGTTGTTTGAACGAGGTCGAATTTTTAAGTGGTGGAAGAACAGTTTGAGCTTATGGTTAATGGAAGAATGATTTTATTGGGTGATGAAAAAATTTCGGAAGTCAAAAATTACAGATTGTACTATCTCGTATTATTGATAGAATATAGATTCACTGCTGTACTCTATTTTTGTTGGGTTACTGCACAGTAGAACAAGGTCAATTAAGTGTCCTGATTTCTTTTTCTTATGCATTTTAAATGTATACTAAGAATCTATACTCAACATGGTGGCCCCAACCTGCAAGGGCTCATTTTCATCAGTGGAACCAAGCATCTCGTTCATCAGGAGTTGACGCTCCTCAGCACTACCAAAAGTCAAGCACTTCTCAACAACGTTGGAAGCAAATTTCTGCTGACTCATATTTACTATTTGTCCTGCAAGCTTGCTAATAATAGCAGACCGCTGATTTTGGTTACCATGCTCCAGAACATGCTATTAAGCAAAAGAGAGAAGGTCAGTCTCATGAGCATGTACAGGGTAGAACAAGTATGGTTGGACATGAGCCTTCAAAAAAGCAAAGAGCAACCTAAGAAAAATCATGCCCATATTATTTTGAGATAAACTCAATATGCCAAAACCAATCAACTCTAAAAAGGACTTCTGTCCACTCAAGTCAATATTAGGACAAGAAAAAAAAAGAGCCCTACCTGAATAACATAATTACCGTACTGGTCTTGTGCCAGAGCACAAACAGATTGCATAATTTCATTCATAATAATTTGCTGGGTCTTTAAATTTTTACAATGTTCGAGGACCCTCTGTGTCAGAAGAAATAATAAATAAATAAATAAATATTGAGAAATAAATAAATAATTGATAAACCTGAAACAGTAAATCTGCACAAAGGCCAGAGATTCCTAACCTGAATGACACGACAGCCATAAGGATGGGTGGAAAGTGTCACAACTTGTTCATAAAAAGATGAGATGATAAACTGAATTCGATCTTCAGGGACACACTCTATACATTTCTGAATAACATGATTACCATTCTGATCACGAACGCATTTCATAATAGAACCATCAAGCTCTTCCACGATTTGAGTTTGGTGATCTACATCAATCACCTCCAATGCCTATGGTAAAAAAAATAACAGAAAAGCAGGTTCGGATTCAAAACATTAAAGCAGCAGTTAACAAGCTCAGAAGACATTAGGTGAAACAAAAACCAAAAGAGCTAGCACTACAAGTGAAATGACTGTTTTCTTATTGCACTTGCATTGACTGATTTCAAGGACATAGCACCTGGCTTATATGTAACATATCAAAGGTACTTTTTCTTTACTTAATACAACAGAGCAGCATATTTTGTGTTCAATCACATGAAACCAACCCTCAACAAATTGTGATCAGATGCAAGCATAGGTGTACATAAAATTATGATTAAGTGGCTCTAGAAGGAACCTTTTGGATCACTCTGCACCCATACATTTGAAGGCTGAGTGGCAAGACATGACCAGTAAGTTGGCTGGCTAACTCCAATCTTTGATATTCTGTACTATGCTCAAAAAACTGCACATTCAAGAACATGAATGTAACTATGAGATAAATGATAGCTAATTGGCTGCTATATTTCCAATTAAGAAGAACATGCCTTCTGTATGACGTAATTTCCAAACACATCAGTCATCAAGACATGGGCATGAAGAATAATCTCTGGGAATATCTTGTCCTTTTCTTCAACCGTGGCAAGTTCTAATTTCTGTTGAATAAAGCGACTACCATACTGGTCCATGCTGCATTTTCAATATCATGCAAGAAAAACTTAGTACACAAATGCCTCAGGAGTGAAATAAAAGTTAAATCAAGTGATGTCATTACCTGAATTTAGCTACATGATTAACAATGTCTGAGAGTTCAAAGGACCTTGTCTTGTTGGTCTTAAACTCATCTAATAAAGAGGACACATATTTCTTTTCCACATTGATGCGAGTATCAGAGTTCAATGAACCAGTAGATAGTGCCTTTGAGTTTCTCATCGTGGAATTAAACAGTGCAATTTGCTCATTCTGAAAACTTCCAGATCTGGCAGAAGGAAGTGCAAAACTTGCCACAGAGTTTCCTGGATATGACATTTGGAGATCATAGGATGGATTCTTATAGTAACCTTGATTCAAACTGCCAGAGTCAAAAAATGGTCCCTCAAATTGTTGCTTCTTTTGAGCAACTAATGATTCGAGATATGCGTTCTGAATCCCCTCCATACCTCCACGTGACATGCCTAAGTAATTTCTAATCTGAGGATCACTTGAAGTACTCCCGTTGCTAGTTGCATTATCAGAAGTCCTTTGCAAATATTGACCATAGTGTGGCTCCACATCTGAAGAATGAATGCCACTATCAACTTGATTTCCAAGTTTATTCAAAGATTTTCCAACTCCAGCACCACCTAAAGGAGAACCAGAAGCAAAAACAGAAGTTCAGAACAGTGTGCAGACAAGTTTTAGAAGTTCAATAAAACTGTAGATATAACCTGAATCAAGATCACTCTTGATTACTGTGTCCAGCTTTTGATTGACAGAATAGGCACTATGCATATACCCACTGAACTCCTTACTTGAGATGTTTGTATTTTGTCGATGGGCATTTGCTCCTTCTGAACTTTCAAAGCCTAAGGAATTCATTTTTGAGTGAAGATTGACCGAGGATAAAGTTCGTCTCGGGATAAGAATTTCCCCATTAGAACCTAATCTAGAAGAAATAAGGTTTTGAATGGCCCTGTTTCTCCTTGATACGTCAGTGGAGTAGGTGGAAGATGAAAAACATTGAGCATTCGACTGGCCAATGAGTTGCTGTGGAAGATTTTGGTTATGACCATTGGGAATGTTAAAAAGATAATCTGGCTGATTATTTGTATCTGGTTGAACCTGACCTTGGATATGACTATACTCATTGGCATGTCTGACATTTGTGAGGCTTAAAGTAGACAATGTACCAGCAATTTCACCAAGCCCAGCCAAGCCAGAGGAAAGAGTGTCTTGGACAGTTGTGCCAACTACACTCCTATTCTCAATGAAGCCACTTCTGCTTCCCACAGGAGGAAGACCAGAGTTAGACAACCTTGCAACTAGCAACTGTTCAGAAGCTCTGCTTCTTGACAGTGGTGAACCCTGAGCATATGCCGAAGAATGAGAAAGAGTAGAACCTTGAACTCCCACCAAGCCGGAAGGAGCTGCTCTAGAATGCAAACTCTCCACTGATCCCCCCTCATGTATGCCAACATGACAGGGATCAGATGTATCCATTATATTACCAAAGGAATTATGACCTGCTGGCCGTGAGAAGTGAGCTGATATTGGAACAGGAGGTTCAATTCCATCCTACAAGAAATAGAGTACTCCACTTAATACTCACACTTTCAAGCTTGACTCTTAAGGATTAGTAGTAAACTGTATTCTCAGACAACAGAACAATAAAAAAGCTACAATATTAACATGAAAAACCACCTGCACAATGACAATATATAAACCCTATGGTATTTCTACACAGATATAACCCAAATGTCAAAAAAAGAAAAACCTTTTGGAGATTTTCTGATAATTAGAGCAGACCCTAAATGGGAGAAAGCTAATTACAAGAAGTGTCAACTAACTTGGTTCATATTTTTCAAGAAAGGTTTGCTAGTGTGATCATGTTAGAGCTCACCAAGAAGTCTGCATATTATAATCCCGTGGACAGATGTCAACAACTTTTTTAACACAAGATCACTTCCTAAAGATGTTTGTGCAAAAGATTCCGTGTCATCTAATGAAGGAGAAAAACTAAAGATGGCAAGAGACAGAGAGATGCATCCGTCCACCCCCAAAGATTAGCATCTAATCACTTACACTTCATGCAGATGGTCCCAACATACTTTGGAAGGTGAATAATGGTTTTCTTGAATTAAAAGAAATAGCAAGTCAATTAAGCAAGTCTTATTGTGGACTCTTATAAGTTCTCCAAAAAGATACGCTTCCCTAACTAGGACAACTATAACAGTTTGCCTTCCAAATGAAAGCAAAGAAGCTAACTGTTTCAAATTCTCATAACAAAAAAAATATAGTTCATCCATGGAATCCTTATCAATGAATTAACAAGCATTTTATGCAAAATATAGAAGAACTTTCTGGTAATTCAAAAGGTGATGCAATTGTTAACATGCCAAAATATGCAAAAGATGATGATACCCGTGATCCTAGGGTCAACAATCACCTTGAAAATAATTCACGTAACGTTCAGACAAAAGAAGAATATGAATTAATATCTACAGCCGTTAAAATGCAAGAAGTTATCTGAGCACAATAATGGCTAGGTGGCCTACCTGGAGAATGTCAGCAAAACTCTTCCTCCTTGGACCAGGCCCAGTACCCTGCAATCCAACTACGCTATCTGAACCTCTATTTAGCCACTCAGTAGACCGACCGGAGAGATTGCTTCTGTTGGGATTCCTCCCTTCCATTAAATCATTCTCCATATTCTGAACAGAACATCCTGGCTCTATTGTGAACAATGATGAATTTTGACGATTATCAACTAAGTTATTTCTGAAGTCTCCTATACTGCCAACCGATGACCCAACACCCTGAAACTTCTGCGCAACAAGCCAATCCTCCTTTGATATCAAAGGTGGAGGTAGCCTCGGGTTTGTGTTATCGTGTGAATAATAATAGGAAAGATACGCTGGATGCAGCCGAATCTCATCCTCCGTCAAACCTAGATTACTAACTCTATCACTAATATTGTTATCATTAATGAAACTGCAGTTCCCGAAAAGACTACCCACAGCACTTAATGATCCTTCAACCGTGGGTGGAGCACTACCGCTCCTATAAATATTAAGATTCCTGTCTTGACCCAGTATGCGCTGACTTCTTCGTGCTTGCAGAATCAATTCGAGATCATTTTGCAAACTTTCCTCCAAACTAGCGCTGCTCCCTTGCAGATGATCACCTAGGGCTGACATCATGCCAGGGTTGCTCCCAGTGACCATCTCCCAAAACTGTAAATCCCCCTAAAAAGGAAAACTGATACAAATTAAAAGAGTAGATACTGTAGACTGAAATGAAAAGGATGAAGTTAAAATGACATTCATAAGGATGTAATTTCTCCATCATAAACACCCTAAAACAGAAGGACCAATCAAACAATGGCGATCGACTGCACAACTCAAAATCTCTAGATTCCTAAGAGGACCATTAACCCAACATATAACAATTTACATCCACTCACTTAGATGAAAACAACTCAAAATCTCTACATTCCTAAGAGGACCATTAACCCAACATATACCAATTTCCATGCCACTCACTTAGATGAAAACACATATACTTGATAAAGAATACACATTTCCAAACGAATTTACAAAAACTTGAGGCAATTGATTAAAACATAGATTCTGAAGCCAGAACTAGGGGTCAATCAGACCAAAATCAAGAATTTATTATTGTATTCCCACGCTCGAAATTGAAGGGCTCGACAACGTAGGAAACTACACAGAATTCATCACTTCCATTTCAACAAATTTTGCGGCACTGGGACAAACTTATGAGAATCAATCACGGAATACCTCTTAGGATACCCTCCGCATCAATTCGACAAAACTGTAAATTACCAACAAACCAATATACCCATCAGCGAATCCTTATCAAGAACGAAAAGGAAGAAGAAAAGTGGGGAAATTACGTGAAAAGATAAATAAATAAAAAAAAGAGTAAGAGAGAGTTTATTTGAAAATGAAATGAAAAATCCACAGCCAAACGATGCCGTAGTGGCAGCTGTGGGAAGAATAATTCAACATTTTGTTACAGATTCGCCTTTCTTAGTTGTAGTTTTTGATATGCATAATACAAAAAAGCAACTATGGTCTGTTAGTATCTTTTGGAAATTAAAAAAAAATGAAGTCAAGACATTCCAAACTAATGAATGCTGGACGATATAAGATACACATAATTAGCGATCACAAGCCTTTGTCCAACTCAACTTGTTATAATTTCATTAATTTATACAATAAATATTTAGTCTTGTGGAAATATTATTTTTTTAATAATATAAATTTAAAAAATAGGTTATATTTTAGTATACGAAATGATAAAATATATTAATTATTGTCAAATAATTAAATTACTACATATTTACCAATAAATGTATTCTTCAAAGACTTAAATGAAAGTTAATTTCATTTAAAATAAATATCGTATATAAAAATAGAAATATAACAAATAGTTATATATTTTTAAGATAAAATTTTTAATTTTTTGAATCATTTGAAATTTTGTAGGTAACTTATGTATAAAAAATATTTTTGTTTTGGCTAATTTAATAATAAAAATAAAAACAAGGTTTGAAGCATATCTCGAAAACAAAAAAAAACTATTATTTTCAAGAGGTCTTCTTTCAAATTATATTAATTATTTTATTTTATATATATTTATCAACAAATATTTAGTATTACCATATTTTTTATTAAAAGTATGTAAAAAGATGTTAAATCTCATTTTAAATAGTAAGTTTAACAAATGTTTATAAGATCGATAAAGCAAGACAATTTTCATATATATTTTTTTGTTAAAATAATTTGTTTTAAAATAACTTATATATAACAAATAATTTTGTTAGATTATTAATATATTAATTAACTAATAGTTATCTAACTAATATTAAAGAAACATAACATTTTTGCGTCATATAAAATAAAAACAAAATCTTAATCATATCTTGAAAACAAAATTTAAAATAGAAAAAGCTAATTAAACAAATTCATAAAAGCTATTTAATAATGTTTCAGATGACAGACTAAATAAGTACAGCAGGAATCATGAACAGAGTTCAAATTTTAAATCAAAAAGATAATGATAAGTAATTAGGATTGCCCAATCTATCCGCTAGGAAAATGATAAGCAGCAGACAATGGAATCCATTCTGCTCAATCTTAAGTTACTATTCTAAGGCCAGTTAAATTGTCTAAGAGCACTCTGTATCCATGTCAACCCCAAGGCCATTTAGCTATTGGGCGTTGGAATTTACACCAATAACTAAGGGCTGATGCATTTTACATGAAAGATTCATTAGCAGATGTATCATATGGAACAGTTAAGGACGATTTCGCAGTTAACCCTTTAGGAAATTCTGTATACATCCACAAACTGTCAAACCAAGATACATTTTTCAGAGGAACAAAATGTTACAGATATATCTCTCTTAGTTGCCCATTTAGTAATAAACTTAGTAAATTAAGTTGAAAAATACAGCATTCACGCATCCAAAAAAAAAAAAAAGGCAGGATATATATGACAAGTACTTCTCACTTAACGAGGTATATACAGGAGTTCCTCATGAAATTCATGCACACACACACACCAATCATCAAATAAGACATATATGTCACAAGGAGGAAGGGTTGATCTAGTGTCAGGTAGAGTCTAGCAGTCATACATCAGAATAACAAACGAAACTGTGAAAATTTTGATCACTATATTTTGAGATCAAAATGAGAGATCGATCACCAAAGAACAGTAACTCTAATGTTATAATGATTTGAACTTCAATTACCAAGACATATCAACTGAGCATTTCTGGGCCCACTTCAAGTCTGTAAATAGACGACCTTCAATCCTTGCTTTTAAAAACAAATCCTACATTTCATAGTGCTCCCTGGAATATAGATTCACATGAAAAGTTAGCACAATTCATAAAACATGTATAAGAAAGATAACCAGCAAAAATCAGGCCATATAAGACCTCATATCAATAGAAAGTTTATAAATGCACACAATATCATAGAGATCTTGAACAACCTTAATTGCATCTTTTACCAAATCTAGTGTCTCTGCCTCTTTCTATAGAAAAATCAGTTCAAAGAGAACAAATAAAGGCATTCATTCATATAATCATTGCCTCTCATATGCACAGGAAAGAACAAGATGCTGCAATAAGGCATGCTTACAATTAGACAGTAGGTCAGATATTACAGTCCTAATTGTATGAAGAAAATGAAATATATGAATGCAATACATATCCAATTGACATATTTGAAAGTTATTGATTGATATAGATGAGTGTTTGATTAGGAGTCTATTACAGGGGTATGAGTGTTTTATTATGATTTTATTAGAGGAGTATTTTATTTTAGTAGAAGTCTATTATTTCCTTATTATTTTTGCACTAGTTTATGTTATAGTTATGTTAATAAAAACATCGTGATTAGGAGTCTTTCTAAAAGTCCTAAAATAGCTTGATAGGAGTCTTTCAAGGAGTCCTAGTTTAGGTGAAACTTTTGTGTTTCTTTGCCTATAAAAGGCTATTACGTTATGCAATAAAGTAAGCAAGAAGTTATCATAAAAATAAGCTTAGAAATTTAATAACTTAGTTTAATCTAAGTAGACCTTGTCCTCGACAAGTGCGGCCCATTTTCATCAACAAAAGTAGGTTCTGCAAGAAAGGGGTCCAACATAAACAAGGGAAAAAGGTTAAGTTTCTTGATAATCATCCTTGGACTTGATCCCGAGCACAGGCACATAACAATTTAGTATCAGAGCATGAGTTCATGTTGGACTCCGATTTTGAAGCCCAATATTTAGAGTCATAAAGCGTGAGCATATTACCCTATAGGGTTATTTCAAGATCACCATCCCACATGAGTGACTAGCCCACACCAGGACAAACATCAAAACAACTCCATTCTCCTATTTTAGGACAGACTTTTGGGAAACCTCAATCCAGAGTTTCAAATCTGACTTGTTTAGAACATTTGGGGCTCTATGTCTCTTGTTTATTTAGAGACAAGAGTTATCTCATTTGGAGATCCCATAACAAAGTTATGGAACAAGGTTTTAACCTAAATCATATTGCACCTGTCTTGGGGCAATTAGCATAACTATAATTTGGGTTATCAGATTAATACCATCTTAGGACATTTTGAAAGAAGACTTTGAAATCTACAATTTTCATGAAGATCTCGAAGGCAGATTCTATCGTCTGAAGGGTCAAAAATGGAGCAGACGATAGCATCAGACGAATAGTGTATAGAAGGAGAAGTTTAGGTCACATAGGCAGAAAGCAGACGAAGCCAAAATGACAGACGAAGCGGAAAGAAAGACGAAGTAGAGAGGCAGGCGAAACAGAATCAACTTAAGACGAAGCAAAGTCAACTTAGGGCGATGTCCCTCTTAAGATGAAGCGGAGTCAACTTAAGACGAAGTAAAGTCAACTTAGGACGATGCAAATCTTAAGACGAAGCGGAGTCAACTTAAGACAATGCAACTCCTAAGATGAAGCGGAATCAACTTAAGACGAAGCAAAGTCAACTTAAGACGATGCAACTCTTAAGACAAAGTGGGTTTAACTTAAGACGAAGCAAAGTAAACTTAAGACGATGCAACTCTTAAGACGAAGCAAAGTCAACTTAAGATGATGCAACTCTTAAGACGAAGCGAAATCAACTTAAGATGAAGCAAAGTCAACTTAAGACGATACAACTCTTAAGACGATACGTCTATACAGACGATACAACCCTATAGACGATATGTAGCGCCCCCTCACCGTAGGGTACATATCGGGACGCTCGCAGGTCGCTCCGACACGTATCCCACGATAAAGGTGCACTATCAGAACATTTCGCTAATAATCCACATGGCATCGCAATAATTTAAACCACAATAAAACAGAAATCAGTAAATTATGAA
>JANZLD010000237.1:30724726-30743611 GCA_026413575.1 Erythroxylum carthagenense | reverse complement strand
AACATACTTGATTCTAGATTCATTTAATAGTGCTATTATTGATAGTCAACTACTATCATGATATGAAACTCATCATTCCCTTAAAGTAAACTATTTTACTTGCATGGAAATAAATCGCAATACTATAAATCATAATCAAGCGACCAACTTGATTATTGAACTGTGAATAAACTAATTTGGATTATAATAATATACATATTTCTCATACATCTTCATGTATATGTAAATTACTTTTAAAAGAATCTTAGTACCTTATAACTAAATACATAATACTCATACAAATAAAATCAAACTCTTTTGTTTTATTAATAATAAATATTTTCATTACAAAAGTAACTATAAGAAAATTTAGCTATATGTAACTATACTTACTTTCTAGGGTACTATACTTATATAACTCCAATACAATGTAATTAGATCTTTTCATCTTTTATTCAATTCTTACATTTTTTACTTATTTGTTTAAGGTTAGCCATTTCTCTCAAAATGGCTCTGTTAAACATTTGAATAATCAACAAGAGCAGAAATAGAATACACCAGAATACCCTGAAGTGAATCACACGTTAGTATAGACTTAATATTTGATATACAAAATGCACAAGAAGGGGGGTTGAATTGTGTATCCGTTTTTTTAATACAATCCCCTTTTAAGCAAACTTCTTTTAAAAAAACTTGCTTTCTCAAACGATTGAAAAAACAGTATTATGAAATATTGCAATCTGCTTTCAAGTATTTGTATCAACAATAGAAATTACAAGTTGAGAGTAAGAATCGACATAACAGTTTTATACTGATTTATCCCAAACTGTGGGCTACATCTAGCCCTCAGAATTCTTTCTGAGATTTCACTATACTTCTCAAAGATACAAGTATTCTTTTCATCGAGCCTCTTCAGGTCTCTTACAATAAGTATTCTTTTCTGACTTAGCCTCTTCAGGCTATCAGCTTTTGTTCCTTCTATTGAAAAATGTTTTGAGCTTTGTTACAGACAATAGTAGCTCTAAATTTAGCACAATGAATAAAATTTCTAGCTTTTGAATTTCTAGTCTTTCCTAAAAATCACTAACTTTTTCAATCTTCAACTCCGACTCGTATTTATAGCCTTCGTCTTCAACCGCTTCTTAATAACTGCTTCTTTCTTCTTGTTTCTTGATCTTTGAAGAAGCAGTTATTCAGTTGAGTTCTGTAACTTACTTAAACTGATTGATCATCTGACATGGTATCAGGTCTTCATCTTCGATTTTTTTTATCTCATATTCTTCCGTCTTATTTTCGGCTTCGCTTCGTCTTATTGCTATCGTCTCAATTTGCTTTTTGCTTCTATCTCATTTCTATCATCTCATTTTGCTTTCTACTTCCGTCTCATTTCTATCGTCTCATTTTGGTTTCTGCTTCCGTCTCATTTTGGTTTCTGCTTCCGTCTCATTTCTATCATCCCATTTTGCTTTCTACTTCCGTCTCATTTCTATCGTCTCATTTTGCTTTATGCTTCTGTCTCATTTCTATCGTCTCATTTTGCTTTCTGTATTATTATTTGGTCTTCATCAAAATTATTAATCGTAAAGTTATTTTGACTTAACATACCCGTTAGTGTAGTTACTCGTGAAATAACTAGTGGTAACTTAGTTAGCCAGAAGTTACGATGAAAATTCTTCTTCCCAATGCTTGCTTGAATGTTTTCATATACCCTTTCAACCTTGAAATGAATTTGATAACCACAGAAAGCTTTTTATGCCCATGCAATGATTCACATAGCAAACAAGTGTGATACCACTTAAAACATCACATACCATATCCTTCCTTCACTTCCCAATACTTCTATCAGTATGAGTTTCAGGACACAGTAGCATTCTTCATCAACATACTTTATTTGGTCATCTCTTGAAATTCTCTACCACAATTCATCCTATGAGTCTATTTTCTATAGTAACATCTTTAGCCAAAAAATATGCACAACAAGAAGAAAACCAAAAGAGAACTAAGAGAGCTATGATATTTAGAAAGAGAGTCACATAAAAATTGCACTAAGAACCTCAAAATGACCTTGTTAGCAAGAATTTTGGGCCATTGAACGAGGGGAAGCTTATTAGAATTTTTTAGCATCAGAAGCAACTCCATTTCCCAGATTTAAGAAAGAACAAAAAACCATTATTGTGGTTCACATTAAGGGAAGAAAAGGTGGCGATTACAATAAGCTACAACCAGATTAAACATATATATTTTTTAATTCTCTCCTATAATACCAAATTTAGGAAGCAAAAGTTAGGATCGTAAAGGAATCAATCCATACTTTCCCAAGTACCCAGAAGAAGGGACTCAAGCTACACACAATCTAAGTTCCTTAATATAACCTACACTATAACTAAAAATACTAAAATTTCCCAAGATAATAGAATATACAAGAACTAGGATCAGATTCACTTTGTTCTCAACTAAAGGATGGAGGCATGGTGTTAAGCCCCTAATTAGGATAACAAATATTGTAAACTCACAAGGTAGATATATAATCCTCTTCCCTATTATTCTTTATAATCACATTCCAAAAGGGAGAGAATCTAGCAGCATCGATCTTTTTGTTCTTCACAACCTACCACAGAGAAGGTTAACCACGCAAATCAGCACAATCAAAGAAGAATAAACAAAGAAGTAAAAGGTTAAAGCTACAAGACAACATTTTACTTTTCACCACCAAAAAAGTATTAAGTAACAATGCAATCAGTGAATGAATTACAAACATGAATGACATTTCTCAACAGAAAAAGCATACAAAACCAAAGTAAAAACTCCTGCAAGGAATCAACCAAAAAAAACCAGTGAAATGTTATACTTATCAATTAACAAGAATTTAAGCATGACAATGAACAATGCAGGTCACGAACCTCATTAAAACAACTAGGGGTCTTGCAAGACATATATTCTTTTTCAGATCCAATGTAACAATGCAACATAAAAAGAACAAGAAAAGTATAAGATATGAAGGACCTAAACAGGATTGTCTATTAACCTTTATAAACAGAGATTGAAGAAGAAACCTACCTGTTGTTGAGTGGAACATGTAGAGTATCCATAAAAGACCCAGGAAACTCCTCGAAGATTTTGTGGACAGCCTCAAGAGATCGAATTTGCAATCATTACAAATAGTGACTCTCCATAGAACAACAAAACTATGGGAATGTTAAGGAAAAAAAACAAATGTCGAAAGCCAAATAGGTTTGAAGAAAGTCGAGGACATTTTGAACAACTTTTGAAACCATGTTCATGCCCATTACATCGCCAGTACTGCACCTAAATCTCGTATAAAGATTTCTTCCAGCAATTGAGTATTGAATGCTTTGGAGTCTGGCAAACCTACTCGACCTGACCACATCCCCTCATACAATTGAGCTAAAGATCATAACAAGAAACAATCCTAATTTTATTTCATTAATAATAGAAACTAAACCTGTTAAAAACGACGGATTAGGCATCGAAATTGTCACGGTTCTCCAAGAAGAACTTCAATTCAACGGTTCTTTTTGTTGATCTAAATCTAACAACAGGAGCTCTCGTCATGTCGTCCCTCAACACCATGCTTGTAGCACCACTCGAGACGCATATCGCCTTACACGCTCTGTTCATGCTAGCGACCAAACAACCTTCCATAGTTGCCATCGGAATCGAGTATTCAGACTCGTCAAGTAGCAACGGACCAGTGACGCCCATCGGAATATGCAGATACTCGACCAGCATTTCACAACACTGTTCTAAAATAGAGTCGTAGTCAAATCCTTTGAGAGGCAGACCCTGAAGCAACCTTCGAGTCATCCTCTGGATAGCCTCCCGCCATATAAGAGCCGCATGTTTGCAATCGTCGAACTTGGATTCCAGAGAATACGAAGGGATGGTACTAGAAACAACCGATTTGACGATCAACTCGTCTTCCTGAGAAGCTAAAGATGGAATTAGGGGAGGAGTAGAAATGGGAGGAGAACAAGTGACGAGGCGATGATCTTCTTTGAGGAGATAATTAGGATCGGTGGTGATACCGTCGTCGAGGTCCCAAGCATTGTTGGAGGCTCGTGCAATGAAGGACTAAACAAAATCAATGCCAAAGAATCCAAGCAGATAGATGGACGACGCAATGAGAGAGACAATGGCGGCAATCTCCCCAAGAGTGACAACGTGTGGGGAAGTGGAGTTGCGGATCTTGACGTAAGAGGAGGTTCACTGGAGAAGAGAAAGGAAAGAGCATTGAAAAGGATGTAATAGTTACCCGGGAGATTCCAGAGGAATCAAGAAATTAGGGAGAGTTTCACGATTTCCAATTTGAATAAATTAGGCCGTTCGATCTGAGACACGTCGATAGAACGACGAACATCCCCATCTGCGCTTATTATATACTCTCTCCGTTTTATATACACGTTTATTAAGAAAATTAATAAAATTATAGATATATTTTTATTAAATATACACTTCGGTAATTTGCAATAATTAACATATGAGAAAAATTGTCTTAAAATTATAATTGTATAATTAAAATGAGAGAAATGAAAGGTTAATTTTAGAAAAAAAATTATAAACATATATATAAAATCAATAATAACACTTATTTTGAATAATTAAAATATTTCTAAAACGACTTTTATTATGAAACGGAAAGAATAGTACTTAAAGAAGTTGCGACCGCTCGATCGAAGAAGGTGATTGATGGACTTACAAGGATGTCATGCCTTTCTGTTTTATTTGCAACCGTCAATAACGGCAAAGGACAATATCTTGTGTATTATACATTACAAGTACAACAAACAGCATAGAACATTTATTAACCAGGATTAATTATAAAAATAATCTTAATTTTAATTAAATTTTTACAAAAGGAACATATCGTTAATTTCTCAATTAACGTCTTTAAATAATATCAAATAAAATATTAAAACTACTAAAAATATGGGACCTTCCAAAGTCAATAGAAAACACATAACAACATTCAAATATCAATCAGGCCTTTGGGTCTGTTGCTAGATTGCAGCGTGTTTCACAGGTGTAAGACAACTTGAGACATTATAAACAAGTTGACCATTAGTGGCCCATTAAAAAAAAAAAAAGTTGACCATTAGTAGCGCTTACTTCTAGGGAAGATTTTAATTTTTTAATATTTTGTTAGAGATATAGTATCACCATTTTTTAAATTTTATAATTACCCCCACTTATTACAACAAAATCATCGGCTGTAGCCATGGTCTTTTGTACTGTCTCTCCTTCATTGAACTTGAAGAGTTCATTTTGTACATCCATCTTCAATCATTTCACGAACTTCATTGATAACAAAGTGTGCTTTGTGACCACCCGGAACCTCCCCCTGCTTCTCGCAGTCCTTCCAGAGCTGGATCATATACTTGCAAGTCATTAGAATCACAGGACACAGTCCCATAAGGAGTCCAAGACTGAGACAGAAGTTACCTGTATCGTTGGCATCTTCTGCAAAATTTCCGTGATAACCCCCGCATACATAACATCAATCACAATTAGTTAGAGCTATCAGTAACCATAGAGCAATTGTTAGGCAGCAATATCAGAGTTACATATTACTTCAGGCCACATTCCTTGACAAATTATATAACTTGCATTATATCAGCAAATATGGCGCCTAATGCACTAAGAAAGCCTACATTGTTCAAAACCAGCTCAGCACCTGTACATTTTATACCCCAACACTCATTTTGTGTGCATCATGACAGAAAGGACTATTTATCTTAGAATAAGAGACAGTTCTTGCCATGCTTTTCAACACTTAAAACTCGGAACTCAAATGCTAACAGTATTTTGATAACCCACATACTAGTTTTGGATGACCAGGGTGTACCATCACTTGGAGAAATACTCAGTGACTTACAGTGACTCCTGCACGAGCAACAAGCTTGTGTGGAACGTTATTGACATCAACGCAGTAAAACCGCAATCTGTTTCAAGTTTTGAATGTAAAACAACACCAAAACATCAAGCACAGGTATACTAGCTCTTTCTAAATCTTTCCTTAAATCTTTTTGCTTATTCCACTTCCACAAACATATAAACTTATATGGTCAGAAATTTATATAATTGGTACTTAGAATGGAATAACAGATCACAGAATAAAACTATTTATTACAGTGATTATACACAATGATATATTAAAGGTAAAATTGCAGTTGAGATGGCTCTACATAGGAAAAGGATGAGAACTAAGCAACTTAATTCGAGTCAGGACCTACATTTATGATTAACAGAAACTCAAATCATACATCAAAATCAAATTGCCCAAACTATCTGACACCCTATATCTGCACAGTGTTCAATCGGATTGGTTGTTGAATCACATTGGTTGATGAGTCACAAGTAGTATAGTAAAAATGTTAGTCACTTTGTTTTGGATGGTATAGTAAAAATGTTAGTCACATTGTTTGCTCAGCATCCAAACATACTTATTCTCCTGGCTGTCTCCGAAAGAAATAGGAAAGGAATATTAAGCAAACCTCGGGTAGTAATCAGCTGCCAACTTTTCCAACTTGGGTTTCAAAAATATACATTTTCTGCACCAGGTTGCCATCCTACAAGTACAGATTGCTACTGTAAGCTTCACTAGAAGAAAGAATCAGAATATGAACCCGATTAACTACAACTGCTCTAATATATGAAGAACAGCTAGGAAAGAGCACATATTGCATAACTCTTCTTTAATATCTTAATCCTGAATATATCTAGAACAAGACTTAGTAGATGCAACAATATTGAACCCAAGAGTTCTAAACATTCAAAGACAAACATAGAAAGACATCGCAAATCCAGAAAATTCATCCTAATTAACTCCCAAACTTGAACTTGAGACTTAACTCCAAAGAGAGGTCTTGAACAAAGGCAAATTGAAATGATTATGAATCTCAAAAAGTTTTCAACATGAGTTCTTTATACATTTTAAGCTAAGTCCTCTTTGTTATTTCCAAAAGGCCGGGAAGGAGGGAGGGTCCATACCTAATTTTACACTGATCCATTCAATATAAGAGGGAAAGCAGCATCTAAAACAAAACATCATAAATTGCTCCAACACACCAAATAATATTTCATCTGCAACTAAACTCAGCATCAAACAGGACTTTTAAAGGAAGTTTGAAGAAAGTAACAGCATGGATTTGAATGGAATAGCTACATGTTCTTACATTGAACTCAGTCACTTAGTCGATTTTAAGGACACAGGGGCATACGAGTGAGGGTAAAAATTGAAAGTGCCATAAGAAGCCATAAGCCTTCGAAATTTATGATTAATGGCGTTTTTTTTTCCCCTCTGAACGTAAAAAACATAAGTTATTCACATTACTGAGCAACAAAGAAAAAAACAGTTTTAATAAACGAATGCAGCGGAACCAAAAATAGTGGGACTAAACATCGACTAAAATCGCACCTCATCAAGGCAGTTTCCTCGCTAAACCTCAAGAACAACCTAGAAAGACACAAAATCACATACCAGACGATAACAATCGATTCCTCAAGTTGCTGTGCCTCCGCAATGACACGGTCGAATTGGCTCTCGGTACAAATGGGTTCCAGCTCAACAGACACAGGCGAGTCATCCACATCTTGCAAAGACCCCTCTTTGGCCCAAGCATTAAAGAACCTAACTTTCCCTCCAAAGACAAGCAATTTCCCCTCAAAATGAGAACCCACTAATTTTTCAGGCAAAGAAAGCTTTTTTACAGCTGATATAAAGAGATTCCGACCACTAGTAGTATTAAATATTGACCATTCATGCCGAGTTGCTCCTGACAGTAAAAGTCTATGAGATGGAGAGAAATGCAAAGCACCAGACATGATTGAAAAGAAAGGGAAGAAACGAACTTTGATCAATCAAACGGCAGATGGATGATGAAATAGCGTTACAAAAAGAAAAAAGAAAAAGTCGCCCTTCAAAGTTCAAATTGAATCCCGAAAGAGACAAAGGAAATTCTTGAGACTGGTACAGCAAGATTTCTGCTGATTGTTCTTCTTGTGGGGGCCAACTAGAGACTGGGTAGCAAATATCGAAGCCATCAAAAATCGGATTTCTTGGGCCTAATTGTCCGGGGGTTTCTGTGTCGTACGGTACGAGAGTCAAATTCCTAAAACATACGCTGTTCCAAACCAAAGCCATCTGCCGGAAGGAAGCAGCTCTGCTCCAAACAGACCATTTAAGGCCCACCACTAAACTCGTAAATGACTGAATTTAAAGTTTAATTTAAAATTTTTTAGAATCTTTTAGTTTATATTTAATTTCAACTCGTGAAATAAGTGTAATTTTAAATTCAACTTCTTATAAAATTTAAAATTTGAATTTGACCTGTCAATTTATATCTTATAAAATTTTTAATAATTATATAAACTATAATTGTCACATTAATATTAATTTATATTTTAGCATGTGAAATTACATTAAATTTGAATAAATATATTTAATTATTAGAAATAAATAATAAAAATTAAATAAAATAAATAAATAAATATATAATATATAATTATGTTAAGCTTTAAACAATATTTTTTTAAAAAACATTGACTATGTTATAATTATTTAATATTATCATCACCCAACAAACAATTATCTTTTCTTGTAATAAAAAATACGATAGAATAAATAATTAAAAATATAGACATTTACTTATATAACTTTGTATCTTCTACTTTCTTTGAATAAGAATTATCAAGTAATAGTTGTAAATTAACTTAAATTTAATATATTTATAAATATAGGTTCTGATTGAATTTTTAATTTTTATGACCAAAATGTAACCCATAAATTTTCTTGACTTAATTTTTTTCAACTCAAACTTGATTGGTGGATTAATTCTAGGAAAAATGTAAATTAAATTCTAATTTTTTCACCAAAATACAAGTTGAATTATAACGTTTCTAAGCATTTAAAATGAATCCTAAGATTTACATCACATTCAAAATAAATCCTAGGTTGATAAAAAAAAAATTGATAGAATTAAGTTTTGTCCGTTATGTGTCTTGTCACATATTATATACTTTAAATATGGCATTTATGCCCCATCGTATAACGTCGATGTCATATAGTTTACTTAGTTATAATTATAATTTTAATATAAAATTAAAAATTAATATAAATTTGACACATGGATGTCACATAATCTGACACATGTATGTCACATAATATAATGGGTCCAACGTATTAGGTTTATATCAGTTTTTAAATTTTAGATTAAAATTATAATGATAAGTAATTAAACTAATTTAATTACAAATAACTTTAATTATCTTAATTACAATATGATTAAACAAAATCCACCAAATTCTTCAGCTTGAGCTTCCAAAATTCCTAAACCTAAAGAACCCTAATTCCCAATAAAATCCATTAACATCAAGATTCTATTTTGGAACTTTTGGAGATAATATATATGATGACTTGTAATTGTCTCCTCTATGCTCCGATGAAGTATGATGTTTTCATTGAAGCAATAGTTGAGCAAGCATGTATATACTTTAGCGAAGCACATAAGCTTGCTAATACTAACAAGAAATGTTGATCTAAACCTTACAATGAACATGTCCATTTGGTCCATTGAAGAAAAGGCCTATAAAGTGATATTTTACTGTCAAACCTTGAGAAGTTTCTCTTAGTTTTATCCTTTTCTCTACTCCCAACCTGTAAAAAATTGAGGATAAGCATCTTCCCTCATCACAATCCATTCTTTTGTTCATATGAACACGAACATGTGCTAGATCCATCGAAGTCTTGGGATGTCTGGAGTGATCATAAATGAGATTAATGATAATTTAAACTTGTCAAAGTTCTACTCGAACAAAGCTCTCAAATTAAGGTAGTTTACCCATATTAGGCACATTCATGTCCATACAACTCCTTAGGAATCCCACACCTCGTCTGTTTCGATGTGAATAAAGATTCTTCGGATTATTTTAAAATTTTAAAAATTGAAGAGAAGAATTTGAGAAATTTTGTTTAATGGTATTATAATTAAATTTATTAAATTAATAACTAAATTATTCTAATTAAGTTTAGTTATGAATTTAAAAAATATATAAAAATATTGATATCACATAATATAATGAGGCCTAACTGCCATTTAAAAATATATAATATGTGTCATGTTAGTGTTGATGTAGCACATAATGGATAGGGATTTAATTCCCTCTAATTTTCTGTTTACTCAAGGTTTATTTTAAACATTTTATAAATGTTAGAGTTCATTTTGAATGTTTCAAAATGTTAGGTTCAACTTGTAATTTAGTGAAAACGTTAGGATTTATGATAGGACCATCAGAGATAATCATTTTGAATTTTAATGCCTTTGTGTTATATAAGATTATTGAATATATCTTAAAGATTTGCTTATCTTTTGTGTTAGTCTCTAATGAAATCCAAGAGGGAGTAAATTGGGTATTTAAAATTTTAAATAATCTTTTATAACCAATGTACTTAGTTAACCAAACCAATCTAAATAAGGGTGAAGAAATTACTTAATGTAAATCAATCAAATAATTGAACAATAATTCAAAGCGAATAAAGAAGAGAGAGTGCAAATTGATTTATAGTAGTTCGATAAATAACCCTTGGCTACGTTTATTCTCTAGACTCATCTTAGAATTTCATTGCAATTCGTCCTCCAAAGCAAAGAATAACCTTTATACACTTTTTATCGTCAAAGATGAAGCTATCCCTTTACAATCTTCTTCCAAGGTGAAGAGGAATCTTAATATCACTTTGAAAACCCTCAAGTAAAATTAATGTTTTAAAAATTGGATTGAGAATTAAACTGATAAAATAAGAAGTTTAAAAGTTTAACTAATATTAAATAGGCATAAACTGGTATACAGTAAATATTGAACAAAATTAAAGAAAAACCTAAACTAGGATTAAAGAAGGAGACTATTGATAAATGTTAAATAAACTATATTTATAATTCCATATTTAATGCGTTTTACTTATTTATTTGAGATTTTCTTATTGTATTGGTAGTTATTTTGTTTCTAATGTGTTTTTAGGTCTTATTTTCTTTCATAGATAAAAAGGAGATGAATTATGGTAAAATCACGACAGAAAATATAAGAATTAGAGCTATTTTGAAAGGTCCCATTTCAAGCAAGTCGTAATACTACACAAAATAACTAAACTTAAAGCTATAGCTAATGATAAGTCTAGGTCGATCCTACAGAGAATGTATGTAAAGCTTTCGAAATAAAAAGAATTAATGTTTAAGTTATGAGGGTTTGGTTTGGTTTCAAGTAATAAAATAAAGTGAAATTAAACTAGCGAAAGCAAATTATAGAAAACATTTAAAAAGCAATGAAAGGATTTGGAATCCAATTCTTGGTTTAATCTCGACCTGTACATGAATAAGCATACTTTAATGTCTTGTTATTCTTATACCTCTCCTAGCAACCATTAATTGTAGGTTAACAAGAAGCTATGTTAATCCTAATTTTCCCATAGGTTGTGTTTAGTTAAAGAGCTTTTTAGTTAAAACAAGCTCTTTAACTAAACCTAGCTATTGACAACCTAGAATAAGCTCTCTAGATTTAATAGGACAACCACATTACCAGTTAGGAAAATAGATTAATCAAGTAACAACCATATAAACTCGGGTCATTTAACTAAGGTTACGTTATCCCTAATGATTCGACACTATTAGTTGCCACAAATGAATCCAAACACAACTATTACGTATTGTATTTAAGATTCTAAGAATGGGTTTATATAAAAACAATCTAATATAACATTAAGCAAAAAATCGATCCATATTTGTTTTGTTGTCAAACAATGTTCTATTTATATGGAAAATTAGGTTTCTAGGCATATACATGGTTTGATATATGACCATGTATCAAATTGTACAAGTCAAAAATGTGAAACTCGTGAAGATACACGGTTGGATACACAACCATGAATCTAACCATGTAAATCCAAAAATGACCTTCCAAATGTATACAAGGCTGTATAAGTAAATACTAACCATGTATCTCCTAGGTTTTGTTGAATTGTTGTTCTTCTTGTGATTTCTTGTCCAATCCTCACCCTAATCCATCTTCTTCTTTTTCCATAAGGGTAATTGAGTTTGAACATCCAAATGTTGGCTCAATAAATGTGCTCTTAACTCATTTTAACTTTTATATTGCCAAATTGTACCTAAAATCAAATATGAACTAAAATGAGTGTCTTAAGCATTTTATAACAATAGTCACTAAGTGGTAAGAAGTGAATGTATAAACAATTAAGCACACATTACCCATGTTGATAAAAGACATGCTTGTGTAAGTCTACATGATCGTGTAGCTCTTTAAGATCGTGTTTCTTTACAATTTTTGAAGAATTAAGAAAGAGTGAGGGACATGGTCATGCACATGGCTATGTGGGTGAACGTGAACACTTTAAAAATCCTAATTGCAAGCTATAAAAGTGCAAAACAAAGAGAAAACAAAAGTAGTTCATAAAAGGTTTGTAGGAGGCTTAAGTGAGGCTCGATAAAACAAATATTGTTATAGATAGATCTAGTTATGATACACATTAGATAGATGCAGTTAACATAAACATGTGTATATTATTATGATTCTTTGAATATATCCTTATAATTGACGTAATTATCCTTTGTAATTGTCAATTATATATACGGAATTAAACCATCTGAGGAGATCAATCAATTCCCGCAATTTTTCATGGTATCAGAGTACTTCAAATTGGAGGGGGAGTTTGCTGGTAAAGTTTGGAGTTGTGAGCCAATAAAAATGATCTCAATTCCAAGTATAATGGTAAAGGCTTCTTGGCTGTCATAACAATAGTGACATCAAAGTACTAATCATTGGGAAGGCTAGCGAGAATCAGTAAGGTTAAATCAGTATCCAAAATTTGGTGACTAATAGACTAAAGTGCATCTACGATAGATTTGACGTACTGCAAGTAATCAACCATGGATTTGATCCCCTTTGTGGCTTGAGAAAAATTCATCTTTAACTGCATAAACTTGGCCAAAACATTATCCTAGAATAATTCTTCTATATTCAACCAGGTTTGGCGAGCAGTGGTAGAAATTCCTAAGTGCAAGATGTGCTGTAATAAATCTTCATAGATTGTAGTATAAAACCAGGACGCTATAATGCAATCAATTTGTTTCCATGTAGAGAATTGAGGATCGAGTGTAGGAGAAGTAGTGCTGGAGCCTTGCTAAGGTAGGAGAAATTAAGGTGGGCATGGCGTGGAACCATCAATATGCCCAATCACTAGATGACACTGTAAAATATTGAGAAAAGAGTGTTTTTCCATATGAGGTAGTTTGTGAAATCTAGAGTTGTAGATATGTAATTTTAGATATTAGTGACAGAAAAAATAGAGGGGGAGGGAGAATATAAATAAGGAGACGAAGAACTAATGTCAGATTTAGAGATGACCATAAGGGAAGGGAAACGAAAAATTTTATTTATGTATTTGCTCTAATACCATGAAAAACTGAAGGAATTGGTTGATCTCCTTAGATGGATTAATCTCTTATATATAATTGACAGTTACAGATGATAAAGTTTAGTAGACATAGAATATTGACCACTTACAGCTTTGGTTACAAAAATTTATTGGCTCAAATATATACTGCGTGATTTGCATATTCATGATGATCAACCAGTTCCAGTTTATTGTGATAATATCCCAGCTACATATTTAGGGGCCAATCTTATTAATCATGCTCGAACTAATCATATCGAAGTTGATTTGCATTTTGCCCGAGAAAAAAGTGCAGTCGGGTGATATTCTCATCCAACATATACCAAGCACAAAGTAGCCAGCAAATATACTCACCAAGGCCTTGTTGGGAGCACCTCATTGTAAGCTACATACCAATCTTGATGTAGTTTGCCTAACTTCTCCAGTAGATTGAGGGGGGGTCATAGATAGACACAGTTATGATACACATTAGATAGATACAATTAAGATAAGCATGTGCATATTATTATGATTCTTTGTATATACCCTTGTAACTGATGTAATTATCCTTTGTAACTGTCAATTATATATATGGGATTAAACCATCAGAGGAGATCAATCAATTCCCTCAGTTTTTCATATTGATCACCAAGAATGATAGAAAGAATAAAGAACAAGCAAGAAAACATATTTGGAGTGAATTTTCATTAATCTAAAATAGATTTCATGATAATTAAAAGGGATCTCATCATGGTTCTTGTAGTTTTCTATTTTTCCTTTAGTCTTGATGTTATAATTATGACTAAGCTTTTGTCAGTACTTGGATTAGATGGACCCTGGGATAAACATTATAGTGATTTTAAAAAAAATTAATTCGTATTTTGTTCTATTGATATTTAATTATGTGTTCTTAATTATCCTTAAACTAATGTTGCTAGTGTATTATTTCATGTATGATTTGATGTAACTGAGATTGAGAAATTCTTTTGTATGACTCGATCTACTATAACTGAAAGGAGTACTATGCAAACCAAGATATAAATCAACATAAAATCTTTAGATTATGGTCAAACCTAATACTAAATTCACAAATTAATTAATGCAATCTTAAGAGTTTTAACTAGAAAGAGATTTCAGTTAATCAATTGAGTGGTGTTAATAGTCTTGATAAATATATTAACATAATTAAGAAAATTTTAAGGTATAATAAACTATAGATTAAATTGAGTAGTGAAATCATGATTGTAAGAGAAGTCCTAGGGGTTTCGAAGTCTATGCTCCATTATTTTCTTTTATTGCTTTTAGTTCAATCTCTCTTTTAGTTTCAATTGTGTTGCTTCAGTTTAGTTTTTTGTTTGAATTTTACATTTTCATCACTATAATTTGTTTGACTAGATAATAAAAAGACAATAAGTATTGGTAATTCTAGTCTTTATAGGATCGAACTATACTTGCTAGTACTAGCTACAGCTATATTATACACGTATGATAAGACACATTAATTAAGTTTTTGGCACCATTTTCAGGGAATGCAATATTAATGAAATCTTATGTTTTATTGACCTAGTCATTTTTCTTTTCTCTTAGGTAGTTTTTGTTTCTTTTATTTTTTTTTGTTTATCCTTAGATCTTTCTTTCTTAATATTATGTTTGTGGCTTATTTTTCAGGAATTGGATATATTCATCTTTGTAACCACCAAACACAATGGAAGAATGGAGAGGATACTATTCTCAAAGGGACTATCATATGCCGTTAGTTATGGCAACATTAGAAGCTTGGAATGATAAGTATGGTGACTCAAATTTCGAAGCTCAATCGATATCTATAGTTTGTTATGACATTTGTGGTGGTGATCGCTTAATCATGAATGTCAACATTAAACTATATATGGCAACATTCGAATTACATAGAGAACTTGCCATAAGAAATCCATTATGAAAATACTTATAATCTAAAATGGAGCTATTATTACAATTTTTCACTAGACGATCATGCTTCATCTATATTTCTATAAAACTATAATAAGAGGAAGAGGAACTTCTTTGAGATATATTAATGAAAGGCATTGCTCCACGTGAGGTTACCCTCTATAGACTCCAATAGCTAGGTGCTTTATTTGAATACACCAAGTTAAAATTGTGGGTTCATATGAGTCAATTAATTTTCTAGAGTGGAGGAAGCTATGGTTCAAGAAGAGGAGGAAGAAGAAAAGGAGGAAGCTATTTTCAAGAAGAGGACGAAGAAAAGAAGGGAAAGGATATAAAGGAAGATGAAGAGGAGGAACCAAATAAGGAGATTGTTGAAGAATTATCGACAAACATCTTAAGTTCAAAGGGCTCGTACTTTCCAAAAGACAAACTGTCAAAGTTAATTAAAGATCCTAGTATATTGACAATTTGTTACTAAAAAGGACATTGGTGGAGTTAGTCAGTTTTATTAATTTGATACCTTACGTCCTTCTTATCTTGTAGCATGTGACCTATTTATAGGCTATTAAAATTTTATAAGGGAAACAAATGGAACCAGGTTACTAATTATATATTTAGGTTGGAAAAGGATTTATTAAAAAGTTCAACTATAAGACCCATACAAAAATGTTGGTCGGGAAGCAACCCAATACTTAGGTGTTTTTTTATTAAGTAGTTTGTAGGATTAGGTGTTTTTTTATTAAGTAGTTTATAGGATTTTTGTTAGTAGTTTAGTTTCATATTTTTAGTTTGATGGCCCTAACTATGTTACCTAAGATTTGATGGAGATCCGTAGGTTATGAAAGTAACATTACCCCTTGTTTTAAAGTAGACAAGATTTTGCTAATAGCGGATAGCTATTGATGACATTAGACCATATTGAAAATCTTTTTTTTTTAACAAAGGAGTACCAGTTATTCTCACCTCTTACTATTATTTTTCCTTTTGTATTTTTCTTGCTTATTTTATACATTGAGGACAATTTACAACTTAAGTCTGGGGGATGCATTTAGTAGTCAATCATGTCCATTTTTTTATAATTATAATTAGCTTAATTATGAATAATTAAGAAAATTTTTTTAAATAGGATGTTGATCAAGATGATTCATCATAAGTTTGGTTATGATTGTGATTTGATTTTTTAGGCAAATATCTCTTAAGTTTTGATGATTAAATTGATTTCGATTTAGTTCAATAATTTTAAGAATAGATACTTGATTTATATTATGATACTTTATGTATAATTTGTACATACATTAAGTTAAATATGTATAATTTGTACATACATTAAGTTAAATATGTATTCTTTTTAGTGTTTTCTTTAAATCAAACATATATATAGAAAGAAAAAGAAACAGAAAAAGAAAAATATAGTAATACGTGAATAAATGAACATAAATAATTTCACTTTGCTGGCTTTATACTAATAAAAAGTTCAAAGTTAAAGAGTGGTGCTAGTAGCCATTTGAGATAGTGACCTAGTTGAGTAATTATGGTTTATTCATGATAAGATGTTTACTTTCATGTCAAAAGACTAGGTGAGTTTTCATACAATCTTCTAAATACTCATATTTTTAAATTTAGTGTTCTAATGAGGGGTATAAAAGTATTTAAAGGTTTTAATATTTTTTATATGCATTTTAACTTTATGCATTAAGTGAAATGGTGTGGATTAAGTTGAAATTTGAAGAATTATGTATTAAATTAAATTTATTTATAATTTAATGCAAGCAACTAAATATGTAACATTTCAATGAAATTTACATTTGAATGAATATTAGAGAACCTTAATGGATATCCTTTTTGTTTAATGCTTTATTGGAGTTGTTTCTTATTAAGTTGAGAGTACTACAATTAATTTGCTTGTAGAAAAGAAAATGCTTAAGTGTGGGGAAGTTTGATAACTACTAAATAGATTATATTTCTAATGCCATATTTAATGCATTTTGCCTGTTTATTTAAAAGTTTCATCTTATTTTGGTACTTATCTTGTTTCTATTATGTTTTTAGGTCTTATTTGCCTTCATCGATAAAAACGTCAAGAATTAGGGAAAAATTGGGACAAAAATGGAAGCATTAGAGATATTTTGGAGGGACTTGTGCTAATGAAGGACGTGTTCGTGTAAGTCAACATGGCCATACGTATGACCATGTAACTCTTTAAAATCATTTTTCTTCACAATTTTTGTAGAATGAAGTAAGAGTAAGGGACAAGGTCATGCATATGGTTGTGTTGGTGATTGTGCCCACTCCAAAAAGCTATGCTAATTTTGAGCTACAAAAGTTGTATACAAACATAGATATAGGTCGACATAAATCATCTAGATTATGGTCAAACCTAACAGTGAAATTCACAAATCAATTAATGCAATCTTAGGGGATTTAACTAAAAAGAGATTTCAGTTAATTAGCTGAGGGTTAGGTATTAATAGTCTTAACAAAGTTATTACATAATTGAGAAATTTCCATGGTCTAATAAACTATAGATTAAACTAAGTAGTGAAAATTTATGATTGTATGGGAAGTCCTAGGGGGATTCAAAGTCCAGGTACCTAGTTTTTCAATTATGTTGCTTTGTTTAGTTTATTGCTTGAATTTTACATTTTCATCACCATAATTTATTAGAATAGATAATCGAAAGACATTAATTACTAGTAATTATAGCAATCATAAGATCAACCTGCACTTGCCAATGCTAGTTACAGCAACATCATGCACTTGTGGTAAAACATATCAATCAACTTTGTCCATTGAAGAAATTAAAGTTTAATTAGAGAAGTTGACTATTTAATGAAAACCAACATGTTTATTTTGGTTCATAACAATCAATTAGTTTACAAAATTTGGCCAATCAATTAATAAATTGATCGATTTTTAGTGACAAGGTTATTAACGTAAGCTGAATTAGAAAACTAAATAGCTTAAAGTTTTTAAAGTTTAAATGGCCTAATTAGTTTAGCTTTTTAATCATTAAGTAAAATAATATAATGTTCTAACCAAATATTACAACTTCAAATACCTCACTTTATCACTTGATAACTCCAAAGGGGCTTACTCACACAAATATAAGATAATGATGCTTAAATGATTACTAGCAGAATAATATTACGCAAATGCGCAATAATAATGCCCTGTGAATTAAAATACAAAATAATTATGATATTAATAGTAATAATAATAATGAATATATAAAATGTTTATCAAACGTTAGAATAATTTTCGATTAGAATATTCTTTTGCTCATAAATTTATTTTTTGCTTTACCAAAAAAATCGATTAGAATAATAAGTACATATACTTATATAGAAAAAATAGTATTAAAATAAATGTAAGAATTACATCCTAATAATTTGATCATAAACAAAGACTTATATAAAATTAATGTAACCATATTATATAAATACGAAGACGATCTTATAAAGCAATACATTGTATTAGTAAAATAATAAGCAACGAATAGTTATTTTAATGCTCAGTTATTT
>JANZLD010000237.1:30704320-30716537 GCA_026413575.1 Erythroxylum carthagenense | reverse complement strand
TATAATTAGAGGCCAGTAACATGCTCAGTCAGTGAATGCAGTGCAATCCTATAAGTCTGTCCCAATTACCATAATACTCTTGCTAACAGTAACGGGATGTTACAATTCATATATTAAATTATTCTTTTGTGGTTTTGTTTTTATAATTATTTTGATTGATTTTTAAAGTATGCGATTAGTTTATTGATTAAAACAATAAAAGTTCAATTCTTTTAATCTTTATAATGACTAGGAGTTCTTAATTTGTTGTATTAGAAATTGTTAACTTCTAAGAAGAGCATCAACTATATTAAATGCAACCATAAATATTGTATTATCTTGTTTCAAACGGTCTTTGTTTTATTAAATCTATTGATTAATTAAAATTTGGATCATTTCTAAGGTTTATAAATAATAAGGATTAATTGAATTACACATTTTTGATTAGCTAATCCTAAAGAAATGATGTTTTTTAATTCCCTAGTAAATATCTTACTAATAAATATTTTTTTATCGATCATCAATCATAGTTCTAATAATAAAAGCAACCATAAACTAAGGTTTATTTTACAATAACTCTCTTTTTTATTACTTGTAGAATTTAATTTAATTTCTTCATTACAACCCTCATTTTGTTAATTTACGTAACATTTGACAAACAAAGATTTCACTTGAGAATGATCCCTACTTATCTATACTACGATTATTTTTATTGCAAACGAAACCAATACCAATATAAATTACACTTTTCACTATTCTTATAATTGAAACTCTTTAATTTTTAAACTTAACTAATGGAATGATATAGGCTAGATCAATTAGTTCAAATTTACCTAAGACCATCGCTGACAAACAAGTGCTTCTTTTAATGAATAAATGGAAAAGAGATAATGACGTGTAAATAATTGAACAAAATACTTGCATGATATTTACGACATCATTAGTAAAAGATCTTCAAGGTTCATCATAATAAACCCTAGATGTTTTGAATATTTTTTATAATCAGTCTATGTAATTAACTAATAGTTCATTTTTCACATAAGAAATTGTATAACCTTTATGGAGGACTTAAAATTCTAACAATGATAAACGCTCAAACTTAACTTGAAAGTCTAAGATTCTAACAATGATAAAACGCTCAAACTTAAACTTAACCTGAAAGCCTAAGATACCGAATTAATTCCTCAGTTGAACTTCAGAGGATTTAGTTCCCATTGCCCCACCTGAGGAGCCTTAGTTCCCCAGTTAACGATATTAAAAATGTCAAATGTACCAACTGTCTCTCTTCGTTTTTGTCCTGTCGTTTCTCAATGCCTTGCAGATGGGATTGCAAATTATGCAAACACAACATTGAACTTGGTATACAAAGATCAAAATTGCCTCAAAAGGGCAAACAAAACTATCAGTCGCTCAACTTCTTAACGATCTTGGACAGTGCCGAATAGGTTCCAAAGCCTGATGATACAAGTCCTACGGTAATGATCACAGTACAAAACGCAACCTACAAAAGCAACAACAAAAAAAGGGGGGCAAAGATTTAAAAAAGAAAAGAAAAGAAAGGAGAGAAGACAAATGGAAAAGGAAGGGGGGTAGGGTATACCTGAAAGCGGCTTACTTTGTCCCTCAATATGCTCAAGAAGCAAGCACATGGAAGTATCAAGGTCTGCAGTAGATGTTACTGGTCCATAGTTATGCCGGTATTTTCAGACTAATCTTCATGATTAAAATGGTACCAGAAAACTTACCACAAGCATTGTGAGTAGAGATCCAATTAGTGACAACACCAGACCTGAGACAAAAAAATACAAGATTATGAAACTACGGCCTCGGTGTAAAAACATTTCAAAGCCCATCTTTTACTAACCGAAAAAGGGAACAGCAAGACCAACAAGCAGGGAGGAGATCACCAGGACTGTCCTAATGCACATAGCATATATGTGAGATTTCATGTGGTTCGATGGTAACAACTCCTCCAGACTCATCGCCACAGGGGAAATAGTGATCGCATATGTGCTTCAGATTAAGGATAATTCCGAATAACATTAAGAACATCCAGTTTTTTTCTACGTCCTCGTCAAACTGAATCAATTAAGAACCATACAAGTGCCATTTATGTTCCCTTCGTTATTTCGTAGACTAGCAGCGCTATTAATGAAAACAACTTATCTTTGTAGAAACGAAAAAGGAAAATAACAATTACTTGAACAAAAGGATATTTTGTGAATGGACTAATGATCTGCAAGAAGAAGTAGAAAGCATTAGTATAACCACTTGCCCCCGTAATAAATATACATATTTTAGGCAGAAGCTTCAATTTGGAATCTGAAAGTGGCAACGCAAAGAGCATAAGATCATGACTCTTTGAACCTTAGTTCTTTATGGATTTTATTGAGAAACTAGTCTGATAAACTTGATATTTTGTGAATGAATTAAAAAAAGAAAAAGAAAACAGCAACTTGTATATATTGGAACCATGTTGGCAAACATTAATTCCTTTTAAACTTCATACTAGGATCTATTGAAATTGGAGATCATACCGTCATCCACACAGCAATCTTGGAAGCAACTAGATTTTGGGGCAAGTTAAGAGTGTACTGCGACTCTGTTGATTCTCCAAACATACTATATCCCATAAAAGCTACTCCAGCATACATTAAAGTGCAAATACTAAAGCTGCATGCAAGACGAAGTCCAGTTTACAATACAAATTTAGCGGTAATTAAGACATAATATGAACAACTCTAACGATAACTAAGACGGGATTCCAATTTTACCACGTAAAGAGAACTGCAGGGAATTTATTCGGTTGCACCATTGAGGTATAAATGTTTGGGAAAACTGCATGCCCAGAATAGCAATAACCATATAGACCAATAGCAACAGGAAGAGTTCCCAGATTTATCAGTGTCCCTTTGCTATGAATACCAACATGATCGACCAGACCGACCCAAAATAAGCAGAGGACCACCACCAATGTTGCAATTACTCCACCAGCTGAAGGAAATTGTAGAAACGGTGTTGAATATAGAAATAAAAGACTGTCACGTTCTTGGATATGCAAAGGCTAAAAAATTCCCAAGAACCATCCTAAGGCCTGAATGTGATTAATACAGTACGAAAGGGAAATCACAATACACCTCCATATTATGCTATGGATCAAAGAAGCAGCATAAGTTGAATAGCAGCAATTAGTAAATGTGATTGATATTCATTGAATCTCAAGTAGCGACCATCTAAAATCTATATAAGCAGCTTGGACATGAGATACTCACCAGATATATAACTAAGGACACTCAGGTCTCGCAGCCAAACTGTTGGAATAACTGCTACAGTTATCAAAAGAGCAAATAAACGGTGCGAATCCAACTCAAGTCCACCAATATTAACGTGGGCATTTGGAAATAATGACGATAAGTTATCACTCTCCAAAATAATGTATTCAACACAACAGGCCTGCAGGTGAAGTAACCAAACAGTGTGCAATTAGTAAACATTACCTGTCGCATCTTTCCCAGACAAGACAAACATTCAAATAAATGAATAAAGTAACAGCTGTACTTACATATAATTCGACGTACAGTATTATCTGCACAGTAGAGAACCAAAAGGGGACTCTTAGTGGCTGGTGAAGTATATTTATTAACAACTTGTCTGGTAAGATTTTCTATTGTAGGATTGGGCACTTACTGAAATGACTATTCGTCCTGCGGTACCAAATGCAGCTTGGCCAATATCTGGGTAAGTTTCAAGCCCAGGTTCACTATCTAAACAGTAACGCAAAAGCATCCCAGTGTAGAAAGACAGAACTCCAAACAGCAGCAATATTAAGAGACCAAGCCATCCTCCTTCTTTAACAGCATAAGGAGTGGACAATATTCCAACTCCGCATAAAACGTTCATCCCTGCATTAATTTTTTTTTTAATGAAACTTAAATTCTTAGTACCGAAAGTGAATTTCTTTAGAGAGGAGCATAAGAACCAGACGCATGTTGTTGATACTCTAATGGATCCTGTCACATGCTACGAACTAGACGACAGGGCCTGTAAGTTTGTTGTTTTCATTCCCATTATAAAGATAAATAATTATAAGCTACGGATTTTTTGGTCCCCGTAACCTATGGGCCAAATTTAGATTGAGACTCGTAGTAACCCTGCGGTGGAATAGTGGCAATACAGTGACTCATCAAGCTGTCACTACGGACAAAACAGACTCCTCTGTTCCCATTTTTAAACATGTAGCCTTTCCAATACGCCATGAGATGAAGAGAGAGTTACATTTTTCTGTAAGGTATCACCTGTCCACTCTACTCCATGTGCTTGTCCTAAAAAACATGCTACTAAAAGACATTAAAGATGCGCTTTCTACTACCAAACCCATTCAAGATCAGCATGATCAATTGTCATTTCCCTTTTTGTTTGTTGGTTAAACATTCAAGAAGTTATGCAAATGCTAATTAACAGATCATCATCATACCATTAAGCACGGCTTGCTTGAAGGAGCTTTCACGGGAAATGGGAAGTTCGTGTGAAACCATGGATGGCTTCTCATCTTTTCTGATTGAAGATCTTCTCGACGGAATAGGAGGAAGTAGAGAATGGGAACTGCGCCTTTGGTGCGGAAGTTGCTCATCTTCTACCTTGTACAGTAGAGGTTTGTCTATAGAAGGTAATACCTCAGGTGTGTGCCTCCTTGTTAGTGAGGAGGAAAGAAATGAACTGCCCAATCTTGACAATGAAGGAGTGCCCAAGAAGTTGATGCTTGGGGACGGTACACTGCTGTATAGATCAATGGACTGCCTGGAACATGAATAAACGGAGAAAGCTGAGTTCTTTGAATCGAAATTTTTATGCACATCCTTCTTTTATTTACCGTTGGAAGTTCAAAACGACAGTGGTACTAGAGTCCACTTGTAAAGAGTCAATCAATTACAAACCAGAAAGGATTAAAACCCAATCTGGGAAAATCTTGGCTGATGACGCTAGCATCCATTCAGGTACGTTGGGTCATGGAACCATTCAGAGTTTATGCAACTATGTCCCACGTGAAAAAACAAGCCATGTCGGCAATTCATGGCCAATCAATCTACTTTTTACGTAACAGGAAAGCGAACGTTGAATAATGGAAACATAAAGTAGAACAAACAGAGAGAGATGTGGAGGGGACCTGTAACTTTGTGGCCACGAAGTGGTGTAAGATCCGGTTTTGTTTTGATGCCGGTTATCATTGGAAGAATCGTCCAAGTCTGATCCAGTTCCGTCGTCTTCCTCTTCTCTGTTAAGTTCCTTTTCTTCGTCGTCTTCATCACTCTCAATGTAAAAACTCTGTTCTGAAACTGAATTCTTCATTTTACGCCTACTCTGTTCTGATACCGAATTGCACTGCACTAATTCATGTTTTGTTGTACGAGAACATAAATCAAGAGCACCCTAAAACAAATATAATGGAAGAAAAAACTGGAGACCTTTTTCCAATTCAACCTTTATTTGGCAGCTGTCTTTGATTGCATTACCTGAAATGGCAAGCAAAAATATTAAGAATAACCATTAGCAAGCAAAGGAGTGCCATACAAGGCGAAGAATTTATACGACTATTGAAGATTTGTTTCCATGTTTTCCAACCTAATCACAGTTGTGCACTTGGAAAGAAAATACGCCCCTATTAACAAGACAAGGAAAACCATTTTGACACATGGAGAGAAAAAAGAAAAATAACAGGGAAAAACTAGACCATGAAGATTTTCAAGGAATGCTTCAAATACACAAAGAAGTTTGTAGCTTTCACACAGACTCTGTGTTTCGTTACTGGGGAAGCACGTGAAAGGAGGGGTGTATATTTTGCGGACTGCGGATTTACCCTTTCTCAGCTTTTTGTTTGGGTTTAGAACTGAAAAACTGCCATAGGAAAAGAGAGAAAAGCTCCGAAAAAAGGTAAGATTTGAAACCTTTCGTTTTAGTCAACTTCCGATAGATAATTCCGGAATCCCCCAAGGCCACAGTCGTTAGGAAAAAGAAACAAGAAAAAGGTCCAAAGAAAGCGTGAGGTGAGCTCTACTAAGTCATTCATCTCGAAAACAAGAAGTGCGAGTGTTGTGTTACCTGTGATCTGATAAAACACGAGCAAAGTCCAGGAAATGAGAGAGGGGGAGAGAGAGAGTATTTGTTTACCTTAGAGCATGGCTTATTGACAAAACCAAATTTGTTTTTATAACCAGTCGTAACCGTATAATGAAAATTTAAATGGAATCAACCATCCGAAGCTTATGTCGTGAATTATTGTTTACATTGCAACTTGTAGTTAAATGATTTCAATTTTTTTTAGTTGCTCACGAGATGTTTTAGACGAGTTTTGATGTTTTAGACGAGTTTTAATTATGAGAAGGTACCTTTTTATACCCTGCAGACACTTGTAAGTTAATGTTACTTCTACTAGTTTGGATAATATATACATAAGATCAATAATTATTATATATATATATATAATATAAAGGTACGTATTTATTGTTGTTCTTCCTTCCTTTTCTCTCTTTTTTAAAGTTTAATTAAACCTCCAATAAAAACATAAGATTGACACAATTGTTTTATCTTTCATCGTAATTCTCTAATAAAAAATAATTGTTCTTTTTACAATTAATTATAACAATAAATAAAGAAAATTATTCATTTGAACGTAATGATAAAAATTATCATAATCGATAATATTACTCAATTATGTTTATGATTAGTAGAAAATGACCTTAAAAATACATCATAGTAAGAACCCCATGTAATGCATGTTGAAAGCTGAGATAAGCCTGGACTTAAAGGAGTTTTTTTTTACAATTTGTTTGTTTTATTATTAATAAACTAGAGGATCAATTGTGATTATATAGCTGCTATCTTTCCTAATTCATAACTAAGTTGGTAAGAGTTTGTAGCTTAGCTTTCCCTTTTTTCAACAAGTGTCAGTTTCATGCAAAGCCTATTTAGTAGGCTTCTATTAAGATGAAATAAATATGAGTAGTAGTGTCGTACTTCTCCATTTTCATATGCTTTTATCTAATTTTCTCCAACAATTCTGGTGTCAGAGACAGGTTTCATCTGAAATGGGCGCCGTGTTCTCATTTTTTTGTTTTTTAAAAAAAGGCAATAAATGGAAGTGCAGTTAGCTTGTCTCAACATCAAATTCCAATTTTCAAAGGGGACTCGTATGAGTTTTGGAGTATCAAGATGAAAATGCTTTTCAAGTCTCACGACCTTTGGGACTTAGTGGAGAACGAGTATGTAAAAAAAGCGATGATGAGACAAGGCAGAAAGAAAATTAGAAACGTGATGCCAAAGCGTTATTCTTTATCCAACAAGCAGTGGATGAATAAATATTTTCACGAATAGCAGCTGCAACCACGACCCAGCAAGAATAGACCATCATGAGAACATAATTTCAGGTTTCAACAAAGGTAATTATTGTTAAACTTCAGTATTTTTTACGTGAGTTTTAAACTTCCTCCATGAAGGAAAATGAATCACTTCAAGAATACTTGGAACGTGTCTCGTCTATCATAACTTAGATGCACTCTTATGGAGAAATAATTGCTGATGAAATGGTTGTTGCCAAGATTCTAAGAAGTTTAACTCTTAAATTTGATCATGTAGTAGCAAAGATTAAGGAATCTAAAGATCTGTCTATTTTTTCTTTTGATGAATTAATGGATTCTTTGTAAGCAAATGAGGTCAGGAAAAATACGACAGTGACGAAAGAAGAAGAAAAAGTTTTTGAAACTAAAGGGGAAACAGAATCCTCGAACCAGCGAAGAAGAGGCAAAGGAAGGAGATAAGGTCGTAACAGTTTTATGCAGTGCTCTTATTGCAAGAAATATGGACACATAGAAAAGTTATGTTAGTCAAAGCCTGATGAAGCCACTTGTGTAGAGGAGGATGAGAATCAAGAAGACTACTTGTTTGTGGCCGACACAACCATTAGAAGGGCAAATAATGAGTTCTGGTATCTTTACAGTGGTCGCTCGCATTACATCATAGGAGATAAATCCAAGTTTAAAGAATAGGACGAATCCATAAAATCACAAGTTTGTCTAAGTGGTAATAAGAAGCTTCAAATTGAAGGACGTGGGATGACCATAGTTGTGATAGGTAATCAACAAAACCTTATTAAAGATGTGCATTATGATCCTCGATTGGCACATAACTTGATAAGTGTAGGTTATTAATTGAATGTGGTTATTCTATGGTATTTGATGAATCAAAATGTGTGATAAAGAACAGGAACTCAAGAAAAGCACTTGCTTAAGCTGACCTGTCTTCCAATAGAATGTTCCCTTTTGATTTCACTAGAAACATAATGTTGGTCAATAAAAAATAGAGGATAGCAAGTTATGACACTTGAAGTATGGTCATCTCAACCATAAGGATCTGCAGTTATTAAAATAAAGACAAGTGGTTAGTGGCTTTCCTGCTACAAAAGATGGTATGTGAAGGGTGTCTGCTTGGAAAACAAGCAAAGAAAGCATTTCGTGTTGGAAAAAACCAAGCGAGCAATAGAGGTCCTTGAGCTGTTACACACTGATTTATGTGGACTGATGAAGAGTGAATCTCTTATGAGAAGTAAGTATTTTTTGCTATATATAGATGATTTCAGTTGGATAAGTTGGGTTTTTTTTTCTACATATGAAGTCAAAAACTTTTGATCATTTTAAGAAATTTAAAGCTATGGCAGAAAAGCAAAGTGGAAAAGATTTAAAAGTACTCTATACAGATCAAGATGGCGAATTTCTCTTGAAAGAGTTCATTGCATTTTGTGATGAATAGGGCATTAAAAGGGAGCTCATTGTGTTGTATACTCCATAGCAAAATCACATGGCTGAACGAAAGGATCGTACATTGGTGGAGATGACTCGTTCAATGATGAAAACCAAAGGTCTTCCTAACTCCTTTTGGGCAGAAGGTGTTGCTGCAGCCTTCTACATCCTTAATCTATCTCCCATATAAGTTGTCTGGAATCAAACCCCTTATGAAGCTTGGAGCGACATTAAACCATCAATGAGCCATTTACGAATTTTTGGTAGTGTATGCTATGCTTTTTAAACTATGGATAAGTATAAGTTAAAAGACAAGTCACAACAATTTATTTGTTTGGGCCATAGTTCCAATTTTAAAGTGTATTGTGTTTATGATCTAGTAAAAAATTGTATTGTTATTAGTAGAGATGTGGTATTTGATGAGTTGGCTGTCTAGAAGTGGGAAACAAAGATGAGAATCAAAAGAAGTCAATTGTAGACATTGAAGTCAATAAAGAGGCAATAACTCTGATCAATTCACCGAACTCGACACTGACAAGAACAAGCCCATTGTCAAATACTACCTATTCATCCAAAAAATCTCCTTCCAATGAGCTAGCTTAGTTGTATAAAAGTAAGTGTGGTAGAATACCTCGACGCTGATTTGAAATTGAGGGAGAGGTTACATGGCTATTAGTTCTATTTGTTGGAGATCTGATTATGGTCTAAGAAGCTATGCAAAAGTAGGAATGAAGAGATGCAATGAAAGATAAATTGGCACCCATATAACATAATCAAACATGGGAGTTAACTGATCTTCCTAAAGGTAAAAATTGCATTGGTTTGAAGTGGATTTTTAAAACAAAGTTCTTAGCTGATGACAATATTCAAAAGCACACAGCAAGATTAGTAGTGAAGGGATATGCCTAACAATAAGGAATTGACTACAAGGAGACATTCTCACCTATAGCTCGGTTTGAAACAGTTTGTATAATTTTGGCATTAGCAGCTCAAAGAGAATGGAAAGTTCATCAGTTTGATGTTAAGTCGACGGTCTTGAATTGAGAACTACATGATGAAGTATAAGTGAGTCAGCCCCCTAGATTCAAAGATTCAAGAAAACCAAACAAAGTGTACCGCCTAAAGAAGGTAGTTTATGGGCTCAAATAGGCTCCTAGAGCGTGGTACAATAAGATTGATGAATTCTTTCACAAAAATGGCTTTGAAAGAAGTATGTATAAGTCAAATTTATATATCAAAAGGCAAGGTATTAAAAAACTTGATGATAGTAAGTCCATATGTTGACGACATAATTTATACTAGTTCATCCTCACAACTCATATATGAGTTTCAGAGTTCCATGAAGTCAATGTTTGAGATGACAAATTTGGGAGAACTTCATTATTTCTTGGGTTCAAAGTTGTTCAAAGTAAAGAATGAATTTTTATTTCATAAAGGAAATATGTTGAAGACACTTTAAAGAAGGATAACATGATGAACTACAAGACAACAATCACGCCCATGAACATCAACGAGAAGCTACAACCTGAAGATGGTACAGGGCTAGCTGAAGGAAACCAGTACAGAAGTCTAATTGGATGACTTATTTATGTGACCAAATCACGACCTATCATCAGTGTTTTAGTAGGAATGTTGTCAAAATTTATGCATCATCCACCGAAGCATCACTTTGGTGTTGTGAAGAAGGTATTGTGATACTTGGAAGGAACAAAATAAGTGGGAAATTGGATTTGGAAAACAGTATCCTCTAGTCTCAATGGTTATAGTGACAACAAAGAGTTGTTGATGATAAAAGGAGCACCTCTAGAAACTGCTTTGTACTTGGATCAACAATAGTCTCATGAAGTTCAAAGAAACAAAACACAGTGGTTTTATCATCCATAGAAGCAGAATATGTTACTATGACAACTACAACATGTTAGGTAATATGGCTAAAGAGGATTTTAAGAGATTTGGGATGTGAACAAGATGAAGCTACAAATATGCTTTGTGATAGTAAATCAACGGTGATGTTAGCAAGAAATCTTATCTATTATAATAGAACAAAACACATTAAAATCAAGAATCATTATATCAGAGAACTGATTGCTAATGGTAAAATTAAACTGAAGAATCGCATGACAGATCAAAAGTTTGCATCTATTCTTACAAAAAACTTGCCTCAGAAGAAACATAAAGAGTGTTGTATTCAACTCGAACTTTACAAGTTCGAATGAAGGAGGAGTGTTGGAAGTTGAGGTTAATCCGAACTTGAAGGAGTTTTTTTTTACGGTTTGTTTGTTTTATTGGTAATAAACTAGAGGATCATTTGTGATTATCTAGCTATTATCTTTCCTAATTCATAGCTAGATTGGTGAGAGTATGTAGCTTAGCTTCTCCTTTTTCAGTAAGTTTTAGTTTAATGTAAAGCCTATTTAACATACTTCTATTTAGATGAAATAAATATAAGAGTAGTAGCATTGTAGTTCTCCATCTTCATATGTTTTTACCTAATTTTCTCCAACAATGCAACCTTGTGATTTTCTTAAAGAACATGATAAGGTTGGAAAATGACATTAAGTTTGCATTATGTGAAACTATATATGAACACAATTGCTATAAGATAAACGCCCATTAGCATTATGTGGTATAGATTAAACTTGCAAATCGTCTACTACTCCATTTCTAAAGCCCTTAGTTTGTCCATTAGCATGAATAACATCTTTAATGTATCAAAAAAAAATAAGGTTGAAAGTCTGATGCACTTCCTTGGATATGTAAGAAAATTTCTTTTAGATATAATTCAAGTAGGAGAATTTAGATATTAATTACAATAGTTAGATATTATCCATATTAGAAAATTTTATATATTATCAAAATATCTAGATTAAAGGAATTAATTTATGGTATAAAATAAATATTAGAATATGTGATAATATATCAAGTTAAAATGTATGATTATAGTTAGTTTAACACATCTATAAATACTCATCAATTTATGTGATAATATATCAAGTTAAAATGTATGGTTATAGTTAGTTTAACACATCTATAAATACTCATCAATTTAGTTGATTTGTAAACCAATAAACAAGTTCAAGCATCTAAGAGTGAAGTTTGTGAGAATTCCAATCTTATAGGTTTTAATATTTGTAACTTATAAAGTTATTATTATAATTCCTCTTTGTACTTATAATAATATTTCATATGTATTCTTTTTCTACCAAATTCAGTTACATTCTTACTCTATCCACCTAATCATTCCAACAAATAATATTAGAGTATATTAGAATATGCATATCTACTTATTGGATGCTCTATGGTTGCTACTATAAATGAACCATTCACATCAGAAAGCAAGTTAGATATTACTCACTTTTTAAAGGTATTATGTGTAGGAAAATCCCGGGGTAGGCATCACATGCCCACAGTGAGGAATTAAAATTTTTGAGTCCCGGGACATTCCCGAA
>JANZLD010000237.1:30427823-30464479 GCA_026413575.1 Erythroxylum carthagenense | reverse complement strand
GAAATGGGCTCCAAGAAAACCGAAGAGAAGATGTAGGAAGAAGGAAGAAGAAGAAAGGAAAAAGAAGATAGAAGTGGAAGGGGGATGTCGGGTGAGTTTATATTTAAAAAGAATTTACCGATGGAATTACCGACGAAAATTTCTGTAGGTAAATTCAAAAAAATTTTATACCGCCAATAATTCCTGCCTTTTTACCGACTAAAATAAAATTTCCGTCGCTAAATTCATTTACCAACGGAATTTACCAACGGAATTTTCCGTAGATAAACTCAAAATTTTTTATTCCGTCAAAAATTTCCTCCATTTTTAGTGACGAAACATATATCGTCGCTAAATTCCGTCGCTAATTTTGTCGCCACAAATTCCCTCCAAATTTAGCAACGAGTATTAATACCGTCACTAAATTACTCAATTTTAGCGACAGAAATATGCTTTCCATCGCTAATTTTCAACGGTATATTTTTCGTCGGTAATTTATTGCCGACGGCTATATTGTTCCGTCGCTAATATCCGTTGCAAATTTTGCTGGAATAAATTCCCTCCAAATTTAGCGAACAATATTAGTACTGTCACTAAATCACTCAATTTTAGCGACAGAAAGCATATTTTCATCGCTAATTGCTGACGAAAATTTTTCCGTTGCTAAGTTTCCGTTGCTAATCTACATTTTTCTTGTAGTGAGTGATAGATGCAGTTAATATCACACTTTTTTGTCCATTCTGATAGCCAAACTAGGGATTGGTACCAAACTTTTGATAATTCACAGGCCTATTTAGCTTTGAGATCATACAAATACTTAGCCTTAATGCATCTGTAGCACGTTTACTTTTGAGAAAAGACTAAAAGAGACACCAATCACCATGCAGATACATTTAAATGAACAAAGTCCATACCTTTGAGGAGGCTCGTGTAAGGGCAAAAGAGTAAATAAACTTAAGAACAAGTAGAATCATCTTTGGAGTAGCTACCAAAACATGAGCCTCACCATAGATAAGCAGGGTCTTATACATTGCACACATAAGAAGTTTAAGCATACTAAATAACGGTTAATGATAAACTTATAAACTTAGTAATTAGATGTACCTTGAGGTCCTAAAGACGAAGAATGTTTAACGTCTTAGGCCTTACTTTAAGATATTTTTTTAAAATAATGGTTATATTTATTTATTAGATATGAAATGAAGCAATACATATTCGATACGAAATCCTTTTACAAATTACATAAACAAAACTGATGTGAACTCGACTACCCAACATAGGGGGATCCATTACATGTTGGCTCACACTACAAGAAATTAATACAATCTACGATGTTTTATTGATAAAATATTTTTTATTAAAATGTCTTAAAATAAAAAGAGCTACGTTTTGTTCAACAAAACGTTGCCTTTTTGTTTAATTAATGACCTAAAAAAAATATAAGCATAACACTGTAAGAGAGAGGCGGTTCAGCGACTAAGCAGTAGCTAGCATACAGTGAGAATAGGAGATTTTGATTTTCAGCGGCCGGGGAAAGTAGAGAAACAGGAAGAGAGAGAGATAGGGAAGAAAGCAAAAAGCTCAAGAAAGAAAAAGAAAGCATGGAGAGCCAATATAATCATCGACGACATAGACAATTTTCTCAAAAATCCACAAGGGACGCTCTCTCCGGCAGCTCTTTTTCCCACATCTCTAACGATTCCGTCTTCTTCGTTGACAATTCCAAAGGTGTTTCCTTATAAAATTTAGAAAACTTTTTCTTTTATTAGTGTTTTAGGATTTTTTTTAGTTCATTTTTGTTATGTTGTTAATTGGCTTACGTTAGACGGTGCCGTGCCGGTGCTGATGCTTGTGCAGTTGAGAGTCACAACCAAAGGAAGAGGAGGAGGTGCCGGTGCTACCTTTGAAGTTTCAGGACTCTAGATAGCTTCAAGTTCTAGGGTTTTCAAAGCTACCCAGTTCAATTTCCTCTCTTCCCCTTCATCTCGTGCTCTCTGCCTTTGGTTCTTAATTCCTCCATTTCTTGTACGAATTTATTCGTGGGTATGTTTCTTTTTTTAATTGCATTTCTTATTTATGTATTCACTTCTCTTTAATTCTGCCTGTGTTCTGGTCAGTCATTGGAAAACTGTTGAGGTTAAGTTTGGATGAAGAATGATTTTTTCATGCATTGTTGCTTTGGTGCTGTTGTCAAATTGTAAAGTTGTTTTTTTTCTTCTATTAATTTTGGGTTTATTTTACTTTCTTGGGTTGCTGAGAAGAAATAGTATTGATGCCCGTTTGAAGTTTCTTAAGAGCTGTTGCTGGGTGGTTTTCTTGTTTTGTTGAAGTTGCGAGTTCTTTTGGTACTTGATTGACAGTGAAATTGGTATTCTTTTTATTTGAGGTTTTGGTTTCTAGGTTTTGATATTTGCCCATGATATATGAAGTTCTAAATTTAATTGAAGAAGTAATGGATTGATTTCCCTTTTTCATTTTTCATTTGACCTTTTTCGAATTATATAGTTGATGCTATTGATTTTGTCTTCCTAGATTACTGATTTTGCTTTGACTAACAAATTAATTCGGAAATCTGATTATGACAATATCAAGGCTTTGGTTTCGGATTGTGTAAAGCAAGCAAATTCATATGGTAATTTCTAAAATTTGGTCTTATATTAGTGTCGGATGCTGTTGAATAAGTCAGTCGGATAGTCATATGTTTGAAAACAATATTGTCCGATTAGAAGTAGACATGAATTACTCCAACCTTTTATTCTGCCTCTCAGATTCTAAAGGCGACGATGATGTTTGCTTGTCTGCTTACTCCAGTTGCATAAATATTTTGAACTCCATCGTAAAGATTGCTGGAAATGTAAATGTAAAGAAGAAAGAAACCTGAAACTAATTCTTAAAACAATCAAATTTTGTCTAGTTCAATCGATTGATGATAAGAATTCTCCATTGTTTTAAATCTGCAGTACTATGATATCATAAAGACCTGTCAAGGCCAGCTGTGCTACAACTTCTCATGAGCTGATAGTTTTCTAAACCAAGATACAATTAAGAAGGCTCTTGGAGTAGGAAACATTGGTTGGGTTGAAAAATTATGAAAAAGGAATTTCTACGCTTATGGAGAGTAGTATCAGAGTGCTTTTATATGTTGGAGAGGAGGATTTGATATGCAACTGGCTTGGTAAGCTTCTCTTCCACATTGTGGTATAACCAGAAAGCTCCTACTTACATAACAATATATATTATACATATATTTGGCACAGGGAATTCTTGGTAGGTTAATAAAATTAAATGGTTTGGTCGGAAACAATTTTTAGCAACTCCTATGGTCTCATTTAATGTTGGAGGTTTTAAAGCTGGAGAGCTAAAAGAACATGGCCTTCTCTCCTTCCTCAAGGTTTTTGGCTACACCTATATGTATCACACTAGCATCACCTTTCTTATTTTTTTTTCTCATACTAATCATAAGATAAATCTAACTCTTTCAATTATATGGTTGACTATATCAAAATCAGGTCCATAAAGTTAGTCACTTGGTGCCAATGGATCAACAGAAAGCTGCATTACACATGCTGAAGACATGTCATGCAGAACGGAAGTTAAGAACGAAACAAGAACGTTTAGACTCCGTTCAGGAGTTTAATCAATGTCGTTTGATTGGACGAAAAGAGAAACAAAAATGACAAGCGATCTTGTAAGAACGACAAAGCCCAATTCTGGAATGAAATTTGTTTTTTGAAAATCGATGATGTCCCGAAAACATAAATAAGGCCTATTTATAATGGCCAAAAACCCTAATCCAAATCCTAACAAGATTAGAAAATAAAAGACAGAAAAATAGAAATAGAAAAATAGTTTTTTTTGCCCCTAAATAGAATTTAAGCCTTTTTTCGCATCCTGCCGCAAACCTTGCTGCGGTCAAGATCTTCCATATAATCTAAAGTTAACTGGTCCGCATCAACATGGATCCAGGGCAAGCTGAGCTAGTCAATCATTAAACACCCATTTATTGTCTTTTTTTGCTGATAAACCAATAGATGTATTGCTATAGCCGCATTTTATCCTCAATAAGAATTTGCATGTCATATTCCATCAACTCTTTCCTTCAATGTTTCCTTGGGTGTTTTTGTGAACTAGTGGCTTACCATTTCTCCAAGCGCCTTGCAGTTTTGGGTTTGTAAATCTAAAAATTGTCCATTTGCTAGCTTGAGTTATTGGTTCAAGTTATTCGATTTGCATCTGTCTGTATGCCTTTCAAACAAACTTCCATTTCAGTGGTCCCCAAGTAAGGGATTATTAAAGACATTCATTGGAGGATGAGCAGAGCTAAAAGCCTTACCTGTGTGGGACAAAACTCCAAATACAATTTTAACACTAATGAGTTGTTATATGAATAATTATTAAAATTAATGATATATTAAAAAATTGAAGAATTATTAAAAATAAAATTGATAAATAATATTGAATAGTTATTAAACAAATAAGATTAAAAAAATTGTATTTTAAAAATATTTATCAAAATTAAAAATTATTAAATTAATATAATTTTTGAAAAATGAAAAAATACAAATAATAATAAAAACGTCGCGGAAGACATTTTGCGATGTTTCCAAAAAAACATTACGGATTCTTTCACATTCTGTGACGTTTTAAAAACGTCATGGAATGTTAGATAATCCGCGGCATTTTTTAAAAATGTTGTGGATTGTTCAAACTTTTAGTGACGTTTTTATAAACGTCGCGGAATGTCAGTATTTTTTGTGACGTTTTATATAAAACGTCACAAAAATCTTTTGCCTACACCACATTCCACGACGTTTTTTAAAACATCACAAAATACATTTTGTGACTTTTTAAAAAAGTCGCAAAATGTCTTGTTTTCTTGTAGTGTCAGGTCAATTACAAGAGAAGACTCAAGAAGAAACAATATGATATAAAATCTCGTTAAAGGCTAAATAAAAGACCAAATGGCATAACTAGGAGAAGTGGTGTGGTACATGACTTGGGTCTTAATCGTTTCCTATATCTTGTTTATTATAGAAATATCCATCTAAAAGGACACTAAAACCCTAAAAACAAGAGAGTTTAATTTAGTTTAACATCCTTTCTTATTTTTTGTAATTAGAGTAATAGATGTCTAGGGAGAAAGGCCCAAGAATACATATGTTACATCGTTTTCAAAATTTAAGGAAGATAAAAATCATTCAAGGGATGTAAATTGCATCAAGATATCATGATCATCATCATGAGGATACCTTATAATGAGTTATTCTTTTCTTTTTATTGTCATTTTTATTTAGATGACTAGTGGATAAATATTTTTATATCTAGATTATATGGAACCCTACCTTATTCTTTATGAATTAATATTTTTCATAATAAATATTTATGACAGTACTTTGATCTATTATTTCGATTTAGTTTTAATTTGAACTATTCAATCATTACTTTTTTGATCAATTAGATAAAAGTGGTTAGGTTAGACTTAGCGATGATCAATTTTTAATCTTATAAAACCCTCACTAATCCACAAGTGCACGGGTCGTAAAGCGTAGTACCTGAAGTGTCGATCCCCCAAGGAATTAGTAAACTAAATTCAATCATAATGATATCTAAGGTTATAACAAGTGTGATAAAAATGAAAATAAAAACTAAAACAACAAATTGAACAATTGATTAAAAATGAAATTATGAAATGAACAAAAGGAAATCAAAATAGAGTACAACGAATTAATAATTAAGAATTTGTATAAGAGAAGATTAATGAATTATGAAATGAGGGGATTTGTTTATATTCAATTGCTAACTTAATTACTTTTGAGTTAATTGGTATCAATCGTAGAATTTCGAAAGGTTGATTATTCTCTCTCTCGACCTAATCATTAAACCCTAAATCATAATCCCTAATTAAATTCGAATTTCTAAATTTTGCAATTTCTCAATTAACAAAATAATCCACGTTTTAATTAGTTCCTAAGCACTCTAATAGACAATCGAGTCCTTACATAAGATCTCTCTTCGTATAATTACTAATTTGATATTTATGTGATCTATTAGGGTGTTAATTCTTATTATCCAACCTAATCATGTTACTATTGGTTCACTCTCGAGATTTGTTACTAAAGTATGCAAAAACGATAAACAATCACAATACCCAACACATTAACATCAGAAGCAATCAAATCACAGTTGATTCAAGAATCAATTGCAAATGAGTTTAGAACATCCTTAAACAAATATTCATCATCCTCATATTCATCCATACATCAAATGAAATAAACACAAAGAAGAACTAAGAAAATTAACTTGGAAGGATGGTTGGAGTGGTTGGCAGCTCTGCTTCTTCTTCCTTAACTTCTTTTTTCTAAATGGTAAGATGGAGACTTAGCTTACTAGGTCATCTTTTTTCCTTTTATATTTCTTTTGCCTTTTAGGGTAAAAACTAGGTTTTACCCAGGACAAAAAGTCCAAAATGACCCTCCAAAAATGAAAATTGAAGCATATCCCCTTGTTTGTCTCACGTCTGTCACGATCGCGGACCTTTGAAAATGAGCTTCTGTCACGATCATGACCTTAAATATAGCTTCTGTCACGATTGTGGGATACAACAAAAAAAGATTCAAGTTTCAGAATAAGGTACAATTTAAGATTTATGCTTTGATTTAGGTGTTAATCATTTTATAAAATTATCGAGATGTTGGTTTTTAAGAAGTTAAATATATAAAAAAGTTTTGTAATTATTCCTCCGCGATTAGGATTGGATTCTATCCCAGTTTTCCAACATGCAAGCCTTTTACTCAAGAAGAATCCTATTAGAGTTAATGTCCATGCACTAGCTCCTCTCTTTAGAGTTGCAACATCGGGAGCAACTACAATTCTTCCTTCCAAGCTTACCGAAGGGATGTACTACAAAGAGGTTTCAGTATTATCTCCTCCAATAGCCTTTCAACTCAGTCGAGAATTCGCCATTCACTCACCAAGAGGAGGTTTTGATGGAGGAGGAGTAGTAAGGAGTTGTTTAGTAGGGGCAGAAAGGTAATTCAACTTTGGGCGTCAAGATTATTTATAGTAGTAGTCATTTTTTGAACTAAGGTTACATCCGAACTAAGGCTAAGAATCTTATATTGATTTGTGCTCTACAACCAATCAATTTGGTTGTAGTTTAGTGCCAATTATTTAAGGGCATTTTTTATCTTGTACATGTTTAGATATATATGATAAAGTCGGAATAATTGTACATTACAAATAAAATTATAATTATGAGATTTATATTACATTTATGTATTATCCATAAATTATTCCTAGTCATTATTCTATTAAAATTGAACATTAATAAAACGTAAAAAAATACTAGACATGTTATATTTTTTTTTATGAAGGAAGCATTCAATCTTATAGGCTAAAGTATGGTGATACTTAAACAAACGTGTGAGTGTTTGTTAGAGAATAAGTTCCCTAAACAAACTTGATATTAGAAATCCATTTGGAACATTACTTGTATGTCTATGGAATTCTTATTGTAATAATTAAATAAGTGATTCTTTAACTTAGGTCTCCAAAGTTATCTTGTATAGAAATTGTTATATTTTAATACTACTTATGACCTATTTAATCATGAGTCAATCAATCGATAATCATTAAATGTAGCATAAACCATATGGAGGCAATTTTGTAATCATGATAAGATTTATCACCTTAAAGTAACTAGGGAGAATGTTTTGTTGTTCTCGATTAGTATTGGTTCAAGAAATCCTTAACTAAGGTAGAATGATACTTTGTAAATAGTTTATAAATGTCACTAATTGAATTGATAGCTAATGGTAGAGAACCAATATGATTGGATTAAAAATAAAGTAAATATTAATTCCAAGCTCTATTTCTTATTGAATCGTTGTATGATGAAATGATTGAATTATACGTAAAAATCATACACGAAAAGATCAGTTAAAACCATTTTAATGTTCCTAAATATTTGAGTAGTCATGATGTTTTGCCAGACGACAATCTTGATCTATGATTATAAATTGTTTAAATGGAGAATTAAAGATAAATTATTTTTTAATTTATCTAATTATAATTATAAATTATAATTATAATTTATAATCATTGCCAATATATTTGAAAACCTAATGGGTCTCACATAAAAAAATAGGTTGAAGATAGCAAAGATATTTTAATTAAGTTAGACTTTATTGTAAAGTTTGGGAAACTTTATGATTAAATATGAGATATTTAATAAATAAGGATCAATATGAGATATTGGATCTTATTTGAGCATAATTGGTATTTAATTAGAATTATTTATAATTCCAATGAAAGTTTAATTGAAATTAGAATTTAATTTCAATTAAATTATAAAAAATCTATTATAAATAGGCTTCAACTCTATTGGATCTAATAGTTCTTGCTTAATTCTCTCTGTAAGAGTGAAAGAGTTATTTCAACCTGTTATATAGATATCATTATAAGTTAGAAACTTATGTGACTACAGTGGTTAAAATTGATCATTTTCAAAAACGGTTCATGGAATATAACAAAAAAATGATCAAGCTTCAGAATAAGGTACAAATTAAGATTCATGCTTTGATTTATGTATTACTTATTTTATAAAATTAACGAGATGTTGGTTTTCAAGAAGTTAAACATATAAAAAAGTTTCGTAATTATTCTTTTATGATTAGGATTGGATTCCATCCTAATTTTCCAACATGCAAGCCTTTTACTCAAGAAGAATCCTATTAGAGTTATTGTCCATGCACTAGCTCCTCTTTTTAAAGTCTCAACATCAGGAGCAACTACAATTCTTCGTTCTAAGCTCACCAAAGGGATGTACTATAAGGAGGTTTCAGTATTATCTCCTCTAATAGCCTCTCAGCTCAGTCAAGAATTCACCATTCGGAGGTTTTGACAAAGGAGGAGTAGTAAGGAGTTGATTAGTGGCGGCAAAAAGGTAATTCAACTTTGGGCATCAAGACTATTTGTAGTAGTAGTCAATTTTTGAATACATAAGTTGCACATAAATTATTGAAATAGAAGCTAGAGATCATGACCTCTTTAGCTTCCTTGAACTTGGTCTGGAACAAGTGGATTGTGCGTTCAAGCACATTAACAGAAGTAAACATTTGAAGAAAGTTTAACAAGAGAAAAATATTGTAAAAGCCCAAATTTAATCTCTAGGCCCAAAACTAAAAAGCTGCTCTTTAGCCCCCTCTTAGTCATAGGTGGGATAAATGCGTAATTTTCCGAGCCTTTATAAGAAACCCTTGGTCGACTAAAGCCCGACTACGAGCCGTACAGCAGCAGCCAAGACTCTTCTCTAATGGCTCCTTCTAAAGGTATGTGCGTCTTATAATCCTGTTTCTGTACCCCTCTTCGTCTCGTTCTACAGTTTTTAATGCGGGTTATGGGAATTGTTTGTGGGATTTTTCATATAAACTTATTGTTTAAGATTATGGTTTGATGTCTATTTGTATTGTTGAAGTGATGCTGCTGCTCCTTGTACTTACGAATCCAGTAGCGTGTTAGCTTTAGTTTAGATTAGTGGTTTTTTGGATACTAAAAATTAGAAGGAAATGAGAAATATGTATGTCTTTGCAGTAGATGGTACAAAAAAGGCTGAGCCGAAATCACAAGCTGTGAAGGCTGCCAAGGCTGTGAAATCAGGTCCAACGTTTAAGAAAAAGGCTAAGAAGATCCGAACTAAGGTTACATTCCACCGTCCCAAGACCTTGAAGAAAGAGAGGAACCCCAAGTATCCCCGCATCAGTGCACCTCCAAGGAATAAACTGGACCATTATCAGATTTTGAAGTATCCTTTGACTACTGAGTCTGCTATGAAGAAGATCGAAGACAATAACACCCTTGTCTTCATTGTTGACATTCGTGTCGATAAGAAGAAGATCAAAGATGCTGTCAAGAAGATGTATGACATTCAGACCAAGAAAGTTAATACCTTGATCAGGTACACATTTTCTAAAATGGGATTAAAATCTGTATTTAATTTAATTTTGTACACGAATTTAAAATCTGTTGACTTGTCTTCAACTCAGGCCTGATGGAACTAAGAAGGCGTACGTCAGGCTGACTGCGGATTATGATGCGCTGGATGTAGCAAACAAGATTGGGATTATCTAAGTTGTAGTTTTGTACTCTCCTTTGAGTAAAGTGAAGTGATACCAAACTAAAATCAGCTCTTATTTTTCCAATTTTTTGTTAGAACCGATGCACCATGTTGTTTTTGTGAATTAGAGTCTGGAGATTTCTCATTTTGTATGAAAAAATTTGTGCTTTAATGGAGGTGTTGCTTTTCTCTGATCAATTTTTTTCAAGAATGCAGAATTTGGAGTCATTCTTTGAAATATGTTTGGTTGTTGAAGTTGACATTCAACGTGAAGAGAAAAAGTAATGTTGACCAAGTACAGCTGAGAAAATCATAAACAATTTATAAGCCTAGGACTATCTACTGCCACCATTCTTTTCTGTCATGTACAATCTTGCGGGAACGATTCCATCCCATTTTCCGGTTAGAATACCCAATCATTGCTCGATATATCCACTGGGGAAGGTAATAAAGAGCAACCAAGAAAAACAAGGCCAAGTTAATATTGGACCAAATTTTGTTGGGTGATATGACAGACATGGCCAGTAAGTAGCAGGAGAACAAAAGGAAAGCACCTTCCTGTCTTATAATTCTTGCAACTGTGACAAAAAAGAGGGAAGAATTCGCCAACCAGAAAAGAGTAAACGTGACACCGCCCATGATCGATGTTCCCACAAAGTGTGATGAACTCCACACAGTCTGTGTCTGTGTGCTATTGCTAGGCGAATTGATGTGAATAATACTTCTGGAGGGCAGATTGTTTTCAGATTGACCTTGCCAGACGCCACCGGGCGGGCTCAAAGCTGTTTGAAACGTGACTGTGGCGATCAGCGCATGCACTACCAGTAAAACGTTGTACCTGTCAGCTGGTAATATGTTTCTCAGTCGGTCTAAGCGAAGCGTCTGTTGTTCACAAATCGTCACTGGTGAACTCAAGTTATCTAGCGGTCGATTCGAACCTCTAAAAAATCGCGGACGGGATTGGAGCATTCGGATATTTTGACCACGCAAATTTTGACTTGGATCTGTAAGGATATCTGCGGCTGTTCTATGTTGTTGGTTATGTATGTCACCATAAACACGAGTTGACACCAACAACGTCACAGCCTATATTTAGAAAATATGTATCAGAGAACTTTTTAAGAGTTTACGAAAGTCTAGTTCTATGATTTGGTAAAAATATAAATAAATACCTTGTGTAGATTCCTCGAGAGAGCTATGTGTAACAAGGTGTCTCCTTCCTTGTTCTTCCAGTTCAACAGTTCTCTTTGCCAAAAGATGGAATCTTTGAAGACACACCTCCTAAGCCATCCCAGCAAGATCTCAAAAGCTTCAATTTGGCCGTTTCTAAGCGCAATATGCATGGCAGTATCTCCATTATTAGTCACGTCCAATATAGATTCTGGACAAGCTTCGAAAATTTCCGCCAAAATCGACGAATTTCCGAACTCCGCCGCGCAATGCAAAGGAGTCCTACCGCCTCTACCTTTGACACGAACAAGCGCAGAGTCAACGTCTAGGAGCCAAAGCACAATGAGTTCATGACCGTTTTCGACGGCGAGGTACATGGGAGTCAATCCACTTTTGTTTAGCTTTTTGGCAAATGATGCTTTCAAGATCATAATCTCCATGGCGAACTCAATTTTCCCATAAGCTGCAGCGACGTGCAGCGGAGTTTCAATCAATGGTATCTGATCTATCCGCTCCAAAAGATAGGGGTCCTGGTCGAGTAATTCATACAAGGCGTCGACGTTGCCTGATCGAGCAGCTTCGTCTAAACGAGTCAGATCTGGGTAAGTGGGATCCATTGCCAAATGACTTGAAGGACCAAGAAGTTAAGAATTTGTGAAGAGATGAGAACCGACGTCCTGCAATAATGGCTTTAAAGTCGAGTCTTCCCTTAAAAAATCTTCGGGATCTGAGGCTACCCAGTTTGAGTCAACACAAATATTTTTGGCAGGAAGCTTCCTGAAGTTTGGTGCGGGTCATCATTGTCAGGCACGGTTCCAATCAAGTTCATCTGATTGTCGTTATTATTGAATAAATAAACAATCGATCACAAATCTTAAAAGTTCCCCCAGTAATGAGTTGGAATCGCTCGATTCAACTGGAATAAAGTAGAAACCCATGACCCAAGTAAGTCTCAGGAAAGAAAGCATTTTGTTTTCTCAACACAAAAGAAAGCATTTTGTTCAATACCCTCGTGCAATCTCACAATCCTTCCATAATAGGCAGGCTATTGTCTAAAGGAAAAATTGAATCTCGAAGCACGACTACGGAGTACTTTCAAGAATCAAGCCTCATCGTGCTAGTATTTTTACCAAGTAGGTTGTTTTAGGCCTGATAAATGAAAAATTCACACGTTAACTACTTTAAAGGAATCAATGACCGTGCAAAATTTATCTTTTCATCTGCAGCCACATACTTTCATTTGCCCCTGATGTCAACGCGTACAATTTACCTGCCAAAAAACAGTCAGATCCAATCAAAGCCCAGTTCTCTAGGATACAAACAGATACCAACATACTAGTTTGATATCAAGAATTTCAGCCGCATTGGCAATTCCTGGTGTTATAAAACTTTTTTCCAACTATAACACACTGCTTTCAGAAGAATCATGTCGTTGCTTCCTAATTCTAAAGCATTGACAGTATGGGGACACAACTTGGATAGAAAATTGACCATAAGCAATTCATTTCCGGAAACGAAATTCAAAAAGTTCATCACCAAGTTTCATACCATTGCCAATAGAGATTGAACCAAGTGCATGACGAGTATAGATTGCAACTTGAGCGATGAATTCAAATGTGTAACAAACCCTTCCATCAACATTGTTCTGTGTCATCTTGCAAAAGACAGCCACTGCAGGTTGTACAAGAGCTGCAAAAGCCCAGCAATGTAAAAACATTTCTCTCTCTTCTCTATCTCGGTGAAGAACAATAACGAACAAGGAAGGTTTGTGGTAATCTCTCTACAGATTTTCTTGAGGTTTGTGCGAATCAAGGAAGGTTTTGGGTGAGGTTTTTCTGTACTTTTTATAACCTCTCGGCTGTGGTATGGTGAATTTGAACTCAAGTTTTGTTTATTCAGTTGTTGCGTGTGTGCATTTAGGAAATTGAAATAAGGAACCTTAATCGACTTTGTATATACTTGTCATCTAGGACTAGCCTTTTGGCAAATTCGTTTGCATTTGCTAATTGTCCATGCATAGTAAGCAATTTTAAGGTCTTAATTTGACTTGTCTTTCTGCACCTCCCGCTTTCAACTGATTTTCATCGGTCACCACAAACCATCCTCACCATCGCTGCCACTCTCAGCAAGCCCATTTGGTTGTCCCCTCAATGGCTTTCCAATCTTTAAACACATAGTTAATAGTCAACCACCTTAAAAGGTAGATCTCCATTATCTAGAATAAAGGATAAATTTAGTCATATACTTTCTTCTCATCCCAACTCACTCCAACCCACATTTTTCTCAACGAGCGAGTTACTATTTGTCTTAGTCACTGAATTGCCCAGTCTTGTGTCATTTTCGGGCATAAGTGAAAATAGAAGAAACCAGACGTGTCGTCCTTTGTTTCTTTTCACTTTTGGAGAGCCAACAATATGCTTTCTCTTTTAATTTCTAAAAATCTTTGCATTTTTCCCCAGAATTTGTGCTTTTAGTTGGCGTCAGTGGAGTTAAGGGAGTGTGTTTCCGTTTGTGGTTTGTTCCAATTTTAAAGCTCAAATTAGAGTTTGTTCTTGTTACGTGATTCACCAATTAGAGTAAGTATTGCACGACCATTTCTCACTTCTTGCTAAAATGGGTTATCCTTTTATATCGTGATTTTAATATCCTACTCGTGTGGTTTGGTATAATCTCAGTCTTCAAAAGTGATGTAATTTGTTTTGGACTCCTACTTCTCTTCATCTTTCATCAAAAGCTCACCTTGATTACCATCTCAAACATTTTGGGGTTACATGTGCGTGTGTCTTATAAAGCTTGAGTTGGGTATTAGGATAGGAGTGACAAGCTTTGACTTTTGATGGTAGAGCAATAGTTAGTCTTTCGGTGAGTCTTGAATCTAAGAGAACAGAAGATATTGACAAATTGTAGATATGTTCATGGAACATCGGGACTTTATAGGAAATTCATTGAAATTAGTAAAGATTTTAATATAAGATTTATATAATGTGCATCCAGAATATAAAGTGAATAGGGACTGGAGCAAAAATGATCAATGAATTCAAACTTTAGTATTTAGAATGTTCTAGGCAACAAAATGGTGTAAATATTTCGGCTATCAAGGAACTTATACATTATATTGTGGGAGTAAAGAGGATTAATGATAGGATTTTGTCCTTAAAAATTATGGCGAAAGATATTTTTAATATAGTGTGTACTTATGCAATCTAAGTAGAGTTTGAAGAACAACTTAAGTGTCAATTCTGAGAAGAGCTAGAAGAGGGGATTCAATAGATTCTCCCTAACAAGAAAGTTATTCCAAGAGTAGACTTTAATGGCTATATAAAGGCAACCTTCGATAGGTATTAAGGGGCTCATTGGGGTTTTAGATATAGAGATTGGAATAAAAGTGAGACTGAGTTATTGGACTTTGAAATAGTATTTCGTTTGGCGACAGCTAACTCATTTTTAGGGAAAAAAAAAGAAGCACAAGGTGACTTTTACGAACAAAACCGCGAAGACTCAAATTGGCTACTTTATAAGGAGGAGTGATTGATCTAGTTGTGTAGATTGCAAGACAATAACTAATGCATGTTTGTCAACTTAGCAAAGATTATTAGTTTTGGATCTTACAATTAGGGTTGGAGAAAGAAGAAAAATCTTTGAAAATGTGCCAAAATTAAATGGTGAAATCTCAAAGGGTATCGTTGAACAACTTAATAATAAAGTAATGTCTGGAATAAAAATTGGAAGGAGATGCTAACAGATGTGGGAGAGAGTGACAAATCTTAAAAAAAAAAGCAGCTAAGAAGATCTTGACAGTTTTCAAAGGGCTTGAGATTAGTTAGATAGAGTCTTGGTGGTGGAATGAAGATATACAAGAAAAGATGAAGATCAAGAAGATTGCTTATACAACTCTATTGGATAGTATATGTCAAAATATCATACAGAATATTCTTTTTATAATAGGAAATATCCTATAGAGTATTCTAAGTGTATGTTTAGGCTATAAATATTTGATTTTATTTCCTAGTTTAGATACTATGTGTAAATATAAATGAGTATACTGTAACTCCTAAAATGAGTGTGTACAATACGACTCATTCTCTTGTTCATATTAATTTACATGGTATCAGAGAAGACCTATTTTCTTTGAACAAGAAATCCTAGCCCTTAATCACACCTTTTTTTCTCTTCATCACTATGTCTGAAATCACATCAGATTCTACGCCCTTTGGTGTTCCTACATCTTCCTATTCTGAACCCAAGGACTTTGTTAGTAAGACAAAGAATCCTCATATGTTACAGGTTCCCATTCAGTCCAGATAATATGACCCAACCCATCAAAACATACACTAGAAGGAAGAAGAAGCGTGACTTGGGCTTAGACCAACTTTCCATTATACAGCTGTCATACAATTACTAGGAGAACGTGGGTTAAGAGTTATAGTTCAGGGGCAGTTAATGCTTTACGTGTCAATATTTGTAGGAAACAGTTATCGTAATGCGTGTCTTAGTTTTAGGAGTTAGTTATTCCACTTTTATTTAATTAGTGTTCAAATCGGTATATGGAGGCATGGTCATTTATTCTATTTATGATTGGAGATTCTCCTTTGGGTTATCAGATTGGTATATCTTTAAGGTTCTTGCTTATATCCATCTGGTAAATGGTGCTCTTTATTTTTATTTATACTCTTTATGGTTCCTACCATTTTGGTATCAGAGCTAGGTTTGTTCACCATGGTAACTGTTATAAAGGTCATCTTGGAGACTCGAACTTACACTCGAAGTTGCTCGATCACATCCTTTATACGGCAGTCTCACTTAGATCCGTTAAAGCAAGACTCAGCCTTTCTCCACCCTCGAAGTGTTTACCTTGCACACACTCAAAGAAACAATACGGAAGCAACAAAGAATATAAGCAACAAGAAAACACACAGAGATACAGTCAAAAGACCAACTTTATATTACTTTCCCTTAAAAGAATAAAAAGAATGCTCTCTTTGATTTCCCGACTGAATGAGAAGAGAAAAGCTAAAATGAGCCATATATATAGGCATCCTAACTTGGAGTCATAGATTTCTACTAAATCTGTATTACTTAAAATCACGTTTATCCCTATCAGATAAGATTACATGAACCAATTGGATGGCACGCCTATCCAAATAGGAGTCTAACTGATAAGATAAAATCTAACAAGATAATATAAGATAGAGTTTATATTTATCTAGAACACTAACATCCTTATCTGTGAAGATCTCCACTATCTTCAGATGTTGAATTTCACTGCAACTCTAACTCACATTTATCACCACATCATCCAAGATCTCCCCGCGATCTCTATCCACTGGTGATGCAATGTGATTTCGCCGAAGCCTACTAGCACACTGGTCTGATCCAATGCTTCCCATAATAAGTCTGCTAGTCGTGGTCCATCCATCTGAGCATAGCTAAGTCCTTAGTCCGTCAAGTCCTTAGCCTAGGTCGAGTCAATCTCTACAAGGTCCGATGCTCTACTAAAATTCGCTCCAAGTCTGATCTCACTCACCCATATTTGCCTTAGTGTTCTCAACGCAACCTATCTGCACATAGGTCCATCAATACACTTCTATGGACAAGTCCATCTTCCATGTTAGGATCACTCATGATGTAGTATCGTTACTTCATGACTAAATCATAAGTCACAATTCGAGTTAGTATAAAAAACCTCGCCCATTTACATACCTCCGACCTACCTCGTCGAAGTTAGGTGTTTAGGCGTCTCGTTGTGCTCGCATGCCTTCGTGCATCCTTGTGGGTCTCATACACCTTTACGCTTCTCACGCACCCTCGGTTCTCGCATGACTTAGTTTTCTAACTCTGCACAGCCTCGCATCCGAATCTCACGTGTCGTCGAAGATTTTCACCGAAGCATGCCTACGCATTCCTATGCGTATCGAATCTTGCCTCCTCTCGAGATCTTTGTCGATATTTCCCGTATCTCTCGTCTATTTCGCAAGTTCCTCAAGTTTTGCTCGCCAACTCGCAAGACTTTACCTTGTTCTCTGGTCAACATGCCTTCCTCGTGCCAACTAACGTGCCAAGCATTGGCTAAGGCTCGCCAACACTCGCACGATCCCACATTCTGAACTTAGGGGTCTAATAAACCATCCTACTAGAAGAATTCGATGCCCTCATTGAAATAATCTGTGGGCAGTCCTCCACGAGTGGTTCCCTCGAAGACTCCTTAGTCAGCTTTTGAAGATGATAGTACCATTTTCTCAATCCATCGAAGTTGTTTTTGCTTCCACTTGGACTCGCCTTCTTAAGGCTCACCGTGTCCGTCAAAGACATATTGAGAAGAGCCCAATCCACTGAGCTTTCCCTATCACCTTGATCCTCCGCGATCTTGGCGATGATATGCTCCTTACCCACCTTTTATTTTTGGGTTTTCTCGAGAATAGTTTGGCTCCTTTTCAATGATCATAACCGACATATATGCTACTGATGTCATAGTTTCTTTCGTCCCACTAACGAATTTACAACAATTAACAAAGAAGGATTTTTCACCATGCATAAACATCATACCTCCCAAACTAGAATACAACATCGTCTTTGCTGCCTTAAAGAAGTCGACCCCCAATATTAACTCAAAATCTTTAAGTGGTACGACCATGCAATTCATCTTGGCACTCCAACTCCTTATGCTCACTGGGACATTGTAAGCAGCTCCCATCATCGCTTGTGCCTTACCCGCTAGGGTCTTTACCTTTATCGGGGTCTTAGACATTTTAAACCCTAAGTTGCACACCATCCTTTCTGCTACCAAAGAATGTGACGCACCTGTATCCACCATCACGGTCACCTCTATCCTATTAACTTGTATCTTCACATACATCAGTTCATCATAAGGATTAGGTTCTTTACTAACTGCATTCAATAATGCAATCAGATTTAGCGCCACCTCCTCCGCAAATTCATCCTTTTTTTCGACTATTAGGACGTTTAGCTTCTCTTTCCTCGAACATTCTCTTGCATAATGTGATCCACCGCACAGGCTGCCCTTTTTGGAGAATGTCTCCCCAGTCTCAGAGCCACCATTTTGCTTGCTTTTCTACCTGAAGTCTCCCTTCTTGGAATCCTTCTTTTTTCCCTCTATATTCTCCCGTTAAGCATGACCTTTGCCCTTAATAGAATTAGAGGAGTTTACTTTAGTTTCCTTCATCGCTCGAAAGTCTACCAAGGCATCAGCGACCGCGATTGCACCAACCATGTCCTTCACATTTTGCCTCCATAACTCCATTTGCATCCACGATTGTAACCCGGACAACAAGTTGAAGAGCTTGTCATCGTCTGACATGTTTTCAATATCAAGTAGTAGAGAACTAAAAGATTTTACATAATCTCTTATCGATCCATCTTGTGTTAGCTTCTTCAAGGCATTCCTCGCTAGCCAATAAGTATTCATGGGAAGAAATTGATCCTTCAACTTCTTCATGAGCTCCCATGTATCTATAGGAGTTCTACCCGCGTTGATCTCCACAGAGGTCCTTATCCTCCACTAGAGCTTAGCATCCTCATCCAAGTACATAGCCGTCACATTGACCTTATCAGCGTCAGATACTCTAACAGCCACAAAGTATTGCTCCATATCCTACAAGAAGTTCTCCAACACCTTGGCGTCCTACACGCCTTTGAACACCCTCGATTCATGTACTTTCGCAGAAGAAAGTGACAGTGTTGATCCTTCACCTCACTTGACATCTAGCGTTACAACGGCACGCCTCAGCATAGTAATCTCAAACTAGGACTCCTCTTATACCTTCAACAAATCCACTATCTGTTATTGCAACTGTTGGATCCTTACCTCCAACATCTCAAAATGAGTACTGTAAGAATTGACTTCTTCCACCCCCTGAGGAATAGATCCAAGGAGTGTCTCCACCCTAGACACCCGTTCTGTCAAGTTGCCTACTGTCATTTCAAACTTTGTCTTTGATACTAGTTGTTACAAAGGTTAACTTGGAGACTCGAACTTACACCTGAAGTTGCTTGCTCACACCCTTTGTACGGCAGTCTCACTTAGATCCGTTAAAGTAAGACTCAGCCTTTCCCCACCCTCGAACTATTTACCTCGTACACTCTTGAAGAAACAACACGGAAGTAACAAAGAATATAGGCAACAAGAAAACACACAAAGATACGGTCAAAAGACCAACTTTATATTACTTTCCCTCAAAAGAATACAAAGAATGCTCTCTCTATTTTCCTAACTGAATGAGAAGAACAAAGCTCGAATGAGCTATATATATAGGCATCTTAACTTGGAGTCACAGATTCTCGCTAAATCTGTATTTCCTAAGATCACGTCTATCCCTAGCAGATAAGATTACATGAATCAATTGGATGACACCCCCATTCAAATAGGACTCTAAATGATAAGATAGAATCTAACAAGATAATATAAGATATAGTTTACATTTATTTAGAACACTATCTAGAGCACTAATATTCTTATCCGCGAAGATCTCCACTATCTTCAGATGTTGAGTTTCACTATAACTCTAACTCACAGTCATTGTCAAATCATCTAAGATCTCCCTGCGATTTCTATCTACTGATGATGCAATGTGATCTCGCTGAAGCCCACTAGCACACTGGTCTGATCCAATGCTTCCCACAATAAGTCCGCTAGTCGTGGTCCATCCATCCGAGCATAACCAAGTCTTTATTCCGTCAAGTTTTAAGCCTGGGTCGAGTCAATCTTCACAAGGTCTGATGTTCTATCAAAATTTGCACCAAGTCTAATCCCACTCACTCACATTTGCCTTAGTGTTTTTAACATAGCCTATCCACACATAGGTCCATCAATGCACTTCATGGACAAGTCTATCTTCCATGTCAGGCTCACTCATGGTGCAGTCTCGTCACTCTATGACTAAGTTATAAGTCACAATCTGAGTTAGTAAAAAAAACCTCGCCCATTTACATACCTCTGACTTACCTCGCCGAAGTTAGGTGTTTAGGTGTCTCGTCGCGCTTGCATGCCTTCACATATTTTCGTGGGTCTCATACACCTTTGAACCTTCTCGCGCACCCTCGAGTCTCGCATGACTTAGTTTTTTAATTCCGCACGGCCTCGCATCCGAATCTTACGTATCGTGGAAGATTTTCTCCAATGCATGCCTATGTGTGCCCAGCGTATCAAATTTCACCTACTCTCGAGATCTTCGTTGATACTTCTTGCATCTCTCACCTACTTCATAAGTTTCTTAGGTTTTGCTCTCCAACTCACAAGACTTTACCTTGTTCTCTTGTTAACATGCCTTCCTCGTGCCAACTTAAGTGCTAAGCATTGGTCAAGGCTCGTCAATACTTGCACGATCCCGCAGTCTGAACTTAGGGGTCTAACAGTAACCACACGTTCTATTGCGTCCATCAACGACCTAGAACCTACCAATGAACCAGATCCAATTCTCCAACAATTAACTGCCATTGCATCTAAGTTGAATACGGTGGATCAATTAGCGGCAAAAGTAGTTGCTCCCAAAGCGCACTTTAGTAATTCTTTATATGTAGGAACTAGTCAGCGCGACTGAGATCGAGGCGAGGCCCCGTATGAAGAAGAGGATGATGCAGACAATCTTTGGTGGCTTAAAAACCCATCTCACAAGCCTCATTCCAAAATGGAGTTCCTAAAATTCGAAGGAGGATACTTAAGAGGTTGGATACTTAAAGCTAAAAAATATTTTAGGTAGTACCAAACTTTTGGTAAACTGAAGGTAGATATTGCAACAATGTATTTAGAGGGAGATGCGGTAGATTTGTTTGCTTGGATTAACAGTGAATGTACTCTTTTATATTGGGAAGAGTTAGTGAAGACACTGTATGAAAATTATGGCCCTGCAAAATTTCAAAATCCTGACAAATATCTTTACATCGTTAAGCAGCTAGGAACTGTGCAGGAATACATGATTGAATTTACTAAACGTGCTTCCAGAGTTAAAAATTAGCCTGAACATTGCTTGTTGGGCGTTTTTATTAATGGACTCAAAGAAGAACTAAAAGCGGATGCATGGATACACAAACCCAGAAGAGTTTATCGTGCTTGCGGCTTAGCCTTAGAATATGAAACTAAAGACCAATCAATGCGTGGATCAAAGAAAAACAACTTAGGCTATACGGGTCGACCTGATAACTCGCTAAACGTGGATACCCGAACCCCAAATCCTTCTAGGTCATCATTCACACGAGTTCCTCTATCTTCACAGAAAACAACCCCAACATCGCGATTCTCTTCCTCGTCTTCCACAAATCTGTTAGGGACTGGTTGAACTTGGGATATGGAGAGACAGGCAAGGAGAGACAAGGGATTATGCTTCAGGTGCAATGAGAAATTCACACCAGGACATCACTGTAAGCCATCGAACCTTGCTTTGATGGAGCTGACCGATGGTGGTGTTTTAGAAGAAGGAGAGGAGTTAGGTAGAGACGACGCCTAACTAGTATCTGAGGAATTGGTTGAGATTTTGTTCCATGCCATCTTGGGAAAGTCAATTAAGGCAACGATGAAGCTCAAGGGGATGCTTAATGCCAGGGAAGTATTTTTTCTTGTTGATTTTAGATCTACCTATAATTTCATCTCTAGCTCTTTGGTTTTTGACCTTAGTTTGCCTGTACAAAATGTCCCTACATTTGGTGTTTAGATTAGGAATGGAGATGTAATCAAATGTAACACCATATGCAAACACCTGGAGGTCAAATTACCTGGACTTACCATCACGGAGGATTTCTATCCTTTCTTCATTGGTGGTGTAGACATGGTCCTAGGAATCAAGTGGTTAGCTTCATTAAACCCTGTGCAATGCACATTGGAACGAGATGTTTCTTATCTTTCATCTCAATGGACGAAAATACAAGCTGCAAGGGGTGCTTATATGAAATGCATCAATTACATTTGCATATTCCCATTCACTCATATTCACATATCATCAGAACTTAGTCCGGCATTCAACATTAAAGTTGAGAATCACATTTGCATTCATATGCAAATGCACATTCAAAAACACAGTTGTCATCAGACCGTGGTCCGACATTTAACAATCATATTATGCACACTTATTTCATCTCATTTACATACAAGTAGCACTTCAATATCCCAGTCAATAGCACAATCATCAGGCTTTCTGCCCGAAAATCAATACAATCATTCACATTCCTATAAGCATTCAGTAGTTAATTAATAAAAAATTTAAATAACAAACAATAAAGTGAGACCATCTCGGTCTACTCACAATACGCTCCAGATTAGCACCAGCTTCAAGATCTGGAAACATTTGAATGCAGACATTCATCCTGCACATCAATATGTCAAACACATGATGCACACACATTAATAATTGCACAATTATAAGCATTCTCTTATGCACAAGTGTGTATATAAAATATATACCATGCATGCTCATTACAATCCTGGGTATCTTTCCCTTATTCTCATCACACTATCAGTCTTATATCAAAACTCATCTAAGTAATGTTTATACTTAGGTGTATGCCTCACTAAAACCATTAAAATTGCATTTCATTTCTCATTGAAACCTTTCAGATTTTTCCATGACACACTTTCGATCTACTATTCGCATTCAATTAGAAAGTGTAGCTGATCAAATTTGTTCATACTCTCTTCTATAAATATGTTTCTCTATGTCTTATGTTTCTATTGACACCAAAAACACTTAATTTGGCTATGTAATGTGAAAGTTATACTCGAAATATTTTTGGGCTACTTTTATTCAACACCCTATACTCAACTTTCACCCAGAAATTGAAACTCTTAGAGTCCGATTTAGAATTTAGTTTCTTCAGATGATTTGTAGCCCTATGTCTCTAGTTTACGCCAAATCAAAAACCAGCCCATTTGAAAAACTACAGAAGAAGATCTCCTCCAGAGAGGAATTCCCATAAAGAAATCACAAGTTCACCGTGGCGAGACTTAAAGTTCACCGCGACGAACTTTACTCGAATGGAATCCTCATTAAAGCCTTCAAGTTGGCCACAATGAACTTCCAAAAGTTTTCGCGGTGAAAATACACAAATGCAAAACCCATATTTTCAACTACTTCATTTCAGATTTTTCCCAATCACATCTTATACTAATACTACCTTTTCTACTTCATTTACTCCTCATTCTCAACTCCATTTAACTCAATAACATTCACAAATCAATTCTTAATCCATTAAAGATCATTCACAATTACAAACACAAGACATTTAACTATGCATTTTATCACTCATGTTCATCATACATTAAACACCATCATACGATTTAACCTCTAACAATCATCATAAATGCTTCAATTAACTAAACCCATAATATTTAACAAGCTACTTACTTGATTTAGTTCCCAACTCTTCAAACATCTTGAAGATCACCAGGAATCCCTAACTTCAAACACAACCTACGATCATCTCCAACTTTAGGGTTGGAAGGTTAGGATTCTTAGTGGGAATGAAAGAGAGGCAAAGTGAAGGAGTAACAAATGGAAGATGAGTGGGCTAGGTTCAAAATGAATGGAGGATGGGAGGATCGAAACTCATGAAGAAGAGGAAGAAGAGAAGCTACGAAGATGAAGAAGAAACCCAAATAAACTCCAATAGATTTTTAAGGGAGAAGCATCGTGAGAGAGAAAATTAAAGGGGGGTTTTTCAATAAAAATTAATAACTTATGACATGTGTCAATTGCACCAATTTCTAAAGCATTAAATAGAACTCTTTAGCTTGAATGGAAGGAATCAATGCACATTGCCACAATCAGCCTGATGACTGCAGCTAACTTCTCTACAGCCTAAGTTCAAAAACATGGACCAAAGCAAAGGCATTTTTTCCACTTTTTTTTCTTCCCGTTCTTTCTTTTAACTAGTTCAATCAATTTCAATTCTACTCCAATTTTTCCCTAATTTTCAATGAAACTTATGAATAAATCCTAAAGTCACTTATCAAAATTTATTTTGCCATTAGATAATAATTTCTACTACCATTTATTAATAGTTTTGCCAACTGGCATTTTTCCTAGTCTAAGAATTATCCCAATTCTTTCCAGAAAATTTCTCCAAAAACTCAAAAAATCCTAAATCAAGAATTCTAATCTACAAATCAAATTTTCAATACAATCAAACTATAATTTCCAAATAAAAACCACATTTACTAACAATTATACCCAGGAATGTCGATGAATGCATGTACAATTATTTTAATGTATGCAAAATTAACTATTCACTTATATGCGCATATCATGAAATGCATGAGCAGAAAATGTGTTTCCTAATTTCTCCATAATCTCTCACATTTACAATTTTGGATTTAACATGGGTAACGAAATATTACATTAGCAGTAGAGAACTTGAGTTTAGCCCCTATTATATTGAACAATGCTGTCTAAAACTGACCAATAAATTATGGATCCTTATCCTATCATTCACTTCATTTGCTGGAACATCAACGTGTTTGAAAACATTTCGATAAACTACTTCTACTAATATCTTTGTTGTACAAGAGACTGGTACAGCTAAGATCTGTGATACCACAAACTATAACACCTCCTATACAAAACCTACAACCACCCACTTATATGCAACCAAATTCTTGTACAAATAGTCATAGAATACATATCTATTCACTTATAGGGACTGTCATTACACACTTGCTTATTTGATATGTGCTTAATTTATTATACATTTATTCTATATCACTTAGTGATTAATGATATGAAAATACTTAAAATATTCACTTGAGTTCATATTTCATTTTAGGTACAATTTGAAAGCAAAAGAGGTCAAGTGAGTCAAAAGCACAATCTTTAAGTCCCTGACTCACCTTGCATAGGCATGACTCAAGTAGTCAGACCCATGACTTAAAAGTCATGCTCATGATTCAACATGTCATGGCTATGACTTTCACACATATACTGCTTGAAACCCTAGTTTTTAATATAAATAGACATATGAAGGTAGAGAGGTGGATGAAATGTTTTGATGTTTTCGTTTAGGAACCGAGAGGGCACTTTGGGAGACAACAATGAAAAAGGAAATGGAAGCTCTCAACCATAAGAGACCCATGGAAGGGTAGACATCCCGACGTCTATTTGGAGGTGCAATTGATGCCAATGACCTGGTTAGGCATTTCTTTCATTGTTTGTTGTTTTGTGTCTTATGGATTGATCATGTTATTCTATATTTAATGTTTTAGTCTTGTGTAAGAATGATTGAATGCTCTATTTTATTAATTTTATGTAAGAATCCTTTGTTAGAATCAAATACAATACGTAATCGTTGTTTTTCGATTCATTTGTGGCAACTAATGGTTCGTAATCGTTAGGGATAACATAACTTAGGTTAAATAATCCTAGCTTATGTGATTATTGTTTAGATTAGTCTATTTTTCTCACTCATAAGGTAACTTTCCAATTAAACTTAGCGAGCATCCCCTAGGTTATCCAATAGCTAGGGTTAATTAACGAGCTCTTTTTAATTAACTATGATCTAAGGAAAAATTGGGATTAACAGAGCTTATTGTTAATCTACAAGCAATAGTTCAAGGAGAGGTGAAAGAATAACAAATCAATTAAATATGTTTAATTAGGGTTTAGTCCAAGATTAAACCAAATAACTAGGTCCTTAGCGAATTCATTACTTTTCATCATTTTTGCGTGTTTTCTTTAATTTGCTTTTGTTAGTTTAGCTTCATTTTATTTCCTTATTTGATAAAACAACTAACCTCCCCATAACCTATACACCTTTTAATTTCATTTCAAAAGCTTTACACACACTCTCTGTGGGATCGACCTAGACTCACCACTGCTATAATAATAAGTCTAGTTTATTTTAACTAGCGTTACGATGCACCCCTATCACTATTCAATGACGTGCATATGCATATTATAAAATTTCTTATCACCTTTATCATTTAAAAGTAGTATTACATCTTTGCATTTACATGATAATCCAAAAGAAATATGACATATAACTTAAATTCTTAGATACAAACAATTACATATACAATCATCTTTAACCAAAAAGATATAATCCAAAAATACATTTACTACTAACGGTTGGCCTTGGTCCTTACAGATGATCCCTATACCTCATTCTTATTACTTTGACCTACATGGATTAACATTGTGCTATGCTTGATGTCATTAAGCTAGAATTAGGTTAGGGTATCTTCTATGTATTTTTAGTTATATGTCTTAAGTTTTAAGACCAATTGAAATAACCCAATTTAGATGTCTGTAGGCCAAGTTATGGCCAAAAAAATGAGACTTGTTCAAACGAACCTAAGACAGAATTCTACTACACATTACTCTCTTATCATGTTCAACCAAAGTAACACTAAGACACTATTTTAGCAACCATTTCATATCCAAATGTATCTTTATATCCATTCAAATATATACTAACAAAAATTAAACTAAGTGTAGTCCCAAACCTTGAAATCAACCAACTAGCTCTTCTAGTACTTTTCCTTCTCTTTTCCTTTAACTTTGCTTGATTCACTAAGTAGAAACACCACAAATACACATCTCAATCCCAATTCTAACTTTATAATTCTATCTCTTTATGAGAAAAGCAAGAAAAGATAAAGATGAAGAGAAAAACTACTAACTTTTACTTTGATTTTCGCCTAGAAATAACTTGATTCCTTACATGCAAAATATTGAGATAAAAAAGATAAAATAGAGAGAAGAAAATTTGGTATTCAAAACCCTAAATGCACATCCGTCTCTCCTGTCTTACATGTCCATTTCTTGACACACATGTTTCAATCCTATTAGATACAAATGTTTTAATCCTATAGGTCACACATGTTTTAATCCTATTGATCCATTTGTTGATTTTAAGAAAATTGCACATTTAGTTTTTTTTTTCCTTTAATTCCGACATTAGCATATAAGCTCATCAATTAATTTCATTCCCATCCATATTTCAAGTCTAACTATTTATGTTCATGCTGAAATAAACAAATTACTAATTTACCTGTACCTTTTACATTAAGTATTATTATGTCTTTTATCACGTTAGATGTACTTAATTCTTTATGTTGACTTCTTAATAGATCCTAAACATTCTATAATACTTCTGAGGTATACGTTTGAGCTTTACATCGTGGATTTTAAAGGGGCATCCAAGAGATGCATACGAAAGCGTCACCGGCCATTGGGATGCTGTGAGAAATATTTACACTGTTGTCACATTTTGTGCTGGAAACAAAGAAATGGTGCTCTATAGAATGCAAATCAAGAAATAGTCAAACGATGTTTTTTGCACGGTGTGGTCATTGGTTTTGCATTCGAGTTTCACAGTTTCTTCTTTTTGCCTGTAATGCCCTTCTTCTCTGGTGCTCTGCAAACTCTGTAAAACATGCTATACGGATCTGTATACGGCTCCAGAGGAATAAGCGGTTTTCTCATTTGCTACATTTGCACTTTTGAGCCGTTTGTGTTGGCTCCTCACATAATTGAGCAATGGAAATCCCTTATTTCAGTATTTGAAATTATAGATCGGGTGCCGAAGATAGAGATCTATACCTCAGCATTGAAGCGTCCAAATGCTTATGAAAGCATTGAGTTCAAGAATGTAGATTCAGGTCACCCAAAAGTGTTGGTGCCAAGCAATTTCAGTCTCAAAGTTAATGGTGGACAAACTATAGCCGTAGTGGGAGTTTTAGGGTCGGGAAAGAGCACCATAATCTCTTTAATTGAGAAATTTTATGATCCAGTTGTTGGTCATGTACTACTCTGGCTGGAAGAGAGCTGAAGCTCTATATCTGAGGTGGTTGAGGAGTCATCTAAGTTTTGTTCGGCAGGAGCCCATCATCTTCTCTACAACCACCAGAGAAAACATATTATATATGCTAGGCGCAAGCTAGTGAAGCTGAAATAAAAGAGGCTGCAAGGATTGCAAATGCTCACCATTTTGTTAGTAGCTTGCCTCATGGTTATGATACACACGTGGGTATGAGGGGTGTTGATTTGACACCAGGACAAACAGAGAACTGCAATTGCTCGAGCTGTACTGAAGAATGTTCCATATTGTTATGGATGGCTCTTCGAGTCGTGTGATGCAAGAGGCACTTGAACCGTTCTGATAGCTCATCAAGCACCAATGATGAGGCATTTTTGACAATACTGTAGTTTTAAATGGACGACGAATTGTAGAGGAAAACATGATTTTTTGGTGGCAAAGAATGGTTTGTGTGTCAGATTGATGCAATCCCACTTCGAAAATGTTTTGCGTCAACATGGATTGATTTAGTTTGGTTCTCAAGACAACAGAAACTTGTATTTGGCGGAATTTGTGGTCTTATTCTGCTCTTTTAATTGCTGAAACGATCATTCATGCTAACATTTCCTGAACGTAGAGCTACATCCTTAATTTATTAGCAGCTAGCCTGTCTGGCTGATAATCAATTTTATACCACATCTTGTTCCTGGTATAATCGGCATATGCTTCTTTATTGTATTTCCATTTAATCTTGGATAATATTATCAATTAAAAGTTTCTCAAGTGTTGCTCTACGCATTTTCATGTAACAGTATAGTCATAGGAGCTTCGTTCTCAAGATTATGAAGCTACATGGTAAGTTGAAGACAAAAGCAGCTCTTAATTCTAAGTTGAAGACAAAAGCAGCTCTTAATTCATGTAATTCAAATAGTGGAAAGCTTGGAATTCGTCTTAGATATCAAACACCTTGAAGGAATCTGCTACCACTTTAAGCTTATCACGGACCCTTCTCCACCTTCTTTCATTTGCTGCAACAACCAATGTGTAGAATCTACCTGACAACAAATAGTCATTTTAGTAATGCCCTACCGTTACATGGAATCTTTAATTTCCTTCGTTAGGCAATCTACCGTTAGCAACAGCTACGGTTGTAAAGGAAGTGCTGGAAAAGTTGGGAGACGTCAGCTCAAACTCAACGGTGTAGTAATTTTTTCCATCTACATTTCGCTGCATTCAAGCTATATAGTTAGTAGCATGACAAAGACCTGAAATCGTTTTGTTTCTCTACAAGTCAATATTCAATTCCAAGTTTTTAAAAATAGGCAATGGGGGTAAAGATTACAACCTCCTGCATGTCCATTATCGTTGCGACTTGGTTAGGTGCAGCATACCGATGTTTCACCAGAAAGGTTAGTACCTATTCAACAGAAAGGGATGGTCTTACCACCTATGCCTGAATGAAACAAGGAAGACAATCACTCTCTTCTAATTTACCTGTTCCATTGATCCCATATCATGAATGTCTTTTTTATCAGTAGGTATGAATCTGACCCTGACATTCTGCAATTGTAAGAACCTGTCCTTGAATGCTGAATCATGGCCTCGGAAATCAAACTCCTACGTTGGTGTTTCAAAAATTTGGTCTTGAGTTTCAGAGCAGGATTCAAGCTTTTACATAGGAAAGGAACTATTCCCACTACTTACTCTCCAATCTGAAGGGTAGTAATACGAATACCCATCACCACGGTCCACGAAAGCTCGATAGCTCTTTGGTACTTCTGTGATAGTCCCCTTAATGGGATTAACAAATAGCTACCTATTTCTGTAATTTTCACAATCATGACTTTTATACCATAGACTAAACCACAAAAATATGATACCTTCAGCCAAAAGGGGAATTGCTGGGATTGTCAGGCCTCCAACACCAAGAACTAGCAACCGTCTGCTGCAATTACCTAAAGCATACTGAATTTAGCCATGACAGGATACAAGCTGGTTTGTAGAGGGTAACCAAATAAACAGATTTTCTGAACAATCGTAACACTACAAATTTACTCTTTAAGTTTGCCAAGTAAACGTCCCCAATTACGTAGATGAAACACAAGAAAGAGAGGAGGAGAAATATAGCTAATATATCGTAGTGCATAAGTAAATTTAGGATGTCCAAATGAAGCTCCGAAAAATTGACTTCTTTCATAAGCACGTTTCAGTAACTACTAATCTGAATCTGAAGCATACTTTGTGAAGTAAACATAGGAATCATCAGTGGGTCTGGAGACATTAATTTCAAAGTCAACATCGAAGAACAGCTCAGTCTTTCCCATAAAAAGTCATATCCTGGACGATAGTCATGAAGTAGTAATTTTAAAGGGCTCACTTAGTTGGAGTAACTTGCTTTCTTCATGGAGGACTGGCCCTATGGAACAGCTGATACTTTTATTGGCAACTTTTGCAGGACTTCGAGGCAGTTCATGTGAGGGAGGGACATTCGACTAAAAATGGTGAAAACTCAACACAACATATATATATCTGGTTGTAATGTGCATGTGGAAACAGAATCCAGAGAGAGTACTGATACGCACATTTTTGGATAAGGTTGTTGAAACCCAGTTCATCGAAACTGAAGAAATCGCCATTGTGGAGTCCGAGGAGAGGACTGCAGGTGGCTTCTTACAAAGTGAACGAAACTGAGAAGTGTGCGTGCTTCTTTCCGGGGGGTTGTCTTCCTCTCGTTTTTCTGGGTGTATTTATCCACTTTTTTTTATTCATTTATAAATTATAACAAAGAAAATGGGTAATGCATGTTACCATGTTGCTCTTTATTCAAAAGCATACAACCAATAAAATTTCTTGCAAGTTTCTGTTAGACTGGTAGGACGTAATAGGCTGTCCAATGTGTGCTCTAGCGTAACAAATATCTCTCTATATTCATCAAGATTAAAATCCTAATGAATTAAGACCTCCCTGCCAAAACCGAAGCATTTTAGATAAAAATAAAATTTAAGGATTTATTTTTCTTTGATGCCTGCAAATTATAAGAACATGCAGACATGATTCTTTGGGGTTGCAACCAAGGTATTAGGTAATATTGAGTTGTTCCGATTCAGAATCACCGGAGAGTTGATCTTTCTTTCTGGTTCAACCGGATTTTGATGAGGTTGTGACCTACCGATTGGATTCATGAGGTTAGTTGGCTCCGGCTTGAAGGTTCTGCAAAATAACAAAGGCACGAAGGGGTTGTTTCCCGATAAACCCCTCCGACGCTCAAGTTAGTCTTTTTGGAGAGTTTTGAGGGTAGTAAATCAAGAGAATTAGGGTTTCTGAGTCTCGTACCTCTATCGTGGTAAAGTAATACCTTATATATGGAATAGATGCTAGGTTTAGGTCTTTACGTAGGTCTCTACTTGTGCATGAGAGGTTTCCACCTGGGAATGGACCGTCTGTGTTCGGGCCTAGGCTTGGGCCTAGCTCGACCGACCCAATCATAAGCCCCCTACTCCGCGAGTCTGACCAGGGAGAAGGGTCAAAGGAGTATACAAAGATCGTGCGGCTCGTCTGTGAGACAGCTCGTGATAGGCCCAATCGGTCGAACATCGACGCATAGTTCATAGCGGCCCGGGGTAAGACCGACTGATCGAGGGTGGAGATATAGCCGACCGATCGATCGTAGGTAACAGGTCGACCGATCGAATGTAGACGCCTGATCAAAGCATTGAACGTAATCATTACTTATAGTACACATGCATTGGCGGGTTTTCAAAATTTTTAAATGAAAACCCTTTGTAACCGCCACACGGCTGTCACACTCGTCCTTTCAACTGTTGTATCGTATAGTTGTCAAAGATTGGACGTGTCGTTTCAACTGCAGCGCCGCTTCAGATATCTGACAACCCTAGTTTACCTCGGCTCAGATTCTGCCACGTGTCTGAGTCCGATTCGGATTTTCTCCATGTGTCAAGCGTTGATTGGAATGTCCGTTTGGCCGACCTTCTATAAATACCCAGTATCGACGGACTACAGATTTTCTTCACGTTCTTACCTACAGTCTCCGGAGTTTTCTTTTAACCACTGTTCAAATTCTCAACTTCAATCACTAACTAGGTACGTCCTTTTTCCTTACTTCTTCCTCTAAATTTCCTCTTTGTACACATGTCATCAACCAGTCCTAGACGTGAGGTTAGCCCTAGGGATGAAACTGCCGAGAGGGCCTCCCAGCCAGTCGGGTCTCTTGAAGTAATGACAGAAGTGGTGGCGATGTCGGGTGTGAGAGGTGGTGCGGGAGTCACAGCGAGTGATCGGAAGGATGGGTTAGTCGTCGAGGAGCCACCGAGAAACGAATCAACGATGACCGTGGGGGAGCTGAACCGGTCAATTATTAGGAACAATATCCCTTTGTCCTGGAGACCTCGACTGGCCTTCAATAGCGAAAGGATCCACAGTAATTGAGGAGAATATTTCGCCGTTTCTGACAGCTTTTTCTCCGTCGGTGGCATGAAACTTCCGTATGCTCCGATCATTAACGAGGTATGCGTTGCCTACCGATTGAGGCCGAGCCAAATTCCTTCAAATGGATGGAGATTTATTAACGGTTTGGCCTTGATGTGCCATCAGTTCGGCTGTTCGCCTTCGGTTGGCATCCTTCGCCATTTTTTGAGAATGAACTAAAGTTCGAGCGCTGGGACCGGGATCCCCCATCTTCAATATAGAGATGCTCGATATCGCCTGGCCGGGACAGCTTCGAAGGTCTCCGCTTGGCGAACGAAGTACTTTTTCGTGAAACCTCCAGGATCTTCCTTTGAGTCCCAGCCGTGGAGGTATCCTCTAGTCGAGCGATGGAACGATGCGTCGAGCTTGTCTCTCACGAGAGATGAGTGGGAGGTAGTCGGCCGCATCAAGGGGCTCGGTCAGTATGATTTCGAGCGTCTCACTCTGAGATATCGCAGGGGGCCTCGGCCGGTTCATTCCTGATTGACCCCTCGCCCCGAATTAGCGGGCTAGGAGAAGAAACTGCCCCCTCTGGTTGACTCTTCGTGGTTGAACTATTTACCGTATTTATAAGTATCGGTTTCGATTTCTAACCTATTTTTATTGCTGTGCAGTCATGGCAAGGCTCGATGATTTCGCCGAGCCCTCCAAGCCTACCAGAGGCCAGCGCAAAGCTGTTAGGCCCTCGAAAGCAAAGGAGCAGGAGAAGAAAAGAGAGGCCAGCGCAGATATCGCTCGGCCTACTGTCCCTGAGCCATCTGCAGTACTCGCCCTGGCGGCCTTTTTGGTTTGGTTGGGTACGGTATCTTGTACGCTGAACCGCAACAAAGCAAATTAGTATTGTCCGCTTTGGCCGGGGTTCGATCCCCTGACCTCACGGATTTGTTGCGTTGAGACGCACGCCTCTTACCATTGAGTTACGTAGCTCAATGATAAGAGACGTGCGTCTCAACGCAATAAAACCGTGAGGTCAGGGGATCGAACCCCGGCCAAAGCGGACAATACTAATTTGCTAGGTTGCGGCTCAGCGTACAAGATACCGTATCCAACCAAACCAAACCACTTTCCTTTTAATTTCCTATCAACATGGTTAACTGCAGCTACAGAAGTAGGTTTTCAACCTGATTAATATCTGTATTATTTGACCCGAAAAAATAAACACGGAGGTTAAAAAATAGATTTTAAATAGATGCTAAAAAATAGATGTGGATATGAATTTAGATATGAGTTTAATGATAATCCGAATCTATCGACACCCATATCTTACCTATTTTTTATTAACTCTATTTTTCTGTTTTTTCTTAAATATTTATAGTTAAATATAATAAAATATTAATATTTTCTAAGAAGAAACAACTTTAAAATCTCTACTTTATTCCTCAATTCTTACTTTTTTCATCATATTTTATTTTCTTATAGGATGATAATAATGGAAATAATATGAAAATGGAGTTTTGAATATTGTGAAGTTCACGCAAAGACAATTTAAAACTTTGGATATTTCAGTCTTTGTTCCAGTTCTTGATTATGAAAAATATATGTTATCTTTACATTAGGCATTAGATTTTTATTATTTCAATTTTATGATTTTTTAAGACATACAAGTTAAAATCTTGACTTATTATTATTAAACTAATTTTGATTTGGAGCGTTCACAAAAATCTGCTATTTATATTTTCTATTTAGAAGTTATATTTTTATATACTACACAACTTGATGGATATTCAAAAACCCAAACAATCTAATAAATTTATACGTGAGTAATAAATCGTAAAAACTGATAAATATGAATATATATATATGAATTGAGTCGAGTCATAAAAAAATATAAATATGTGTAAAATAATACTTAAATCGAACCTATCTATTCTCATTCCGTTGCTTTTCTTTCTTTCTATCTACTGTGGCGAAATTTTACGTTAGGAAGGTAGAGACATTCATAATGCACCCCTTCACATAGAGACCGGAAAACATGTTCAATTTCTTTATTTACGCAACTCTTTCTTCCAGACGATTGTTGCGAGTTGAGAGGAATCCAATTCCCTTCCTCCAGCGTCGAAAGCCCAAGTGGCACAATACGAAACAAGCCTATTCTCCAGGTGAATACCAAGAAGGCCATTCGATTGAATCAATCCCATTTATTTGTTGGAGCTTTTGATCAAAGATCCATTATTCACCGGAACCGTTCTCACTTTTTTTTTTTTCCCACTAATTTTGACAATTGACATCCTAAGATTACTACTTAACAAAAATATTCAACTTGCCTCTTAATTTCATATATTAATAAAATACATGCTTTAGTTATATGGGCATAACAAAATACATCCGATAATAAAACATAGACTACGATATATAATTAACAAGATATGGCTACAAAGTATTTTCTTATTCTCACAACAATTATTATTTTTCTTTATAATTTGTGTTCTATTTTTAGACCAAACAAAAGACTTTTAATTGGAATTTAAATGGATTATATATCTTTTGCTTATATCATTATTTATATTATCCTTTTTATTATTTTAGTTTATTCAAGAATCTTATTTCTTGTAAATACTAAAAGAGTTAATCTTGACGATGAGCCTCGGAAATAGCAAATCTTGGAATAATAGGTAAAATTGGTCTTTTATAACTATAAGATTTCAAGCTCAAATCACGAAAATATCATTTTAAAAAATCACAAAGAGAGTATTGTATACATTAAGACTCTCCTTTTATAAATAATATTACCTCATTCTTAATGTTTTCTTTTACACTCTTTTTACGTTTCCTGTAAAAAAACGTTAAATTATATATATACGTCGGCATTTATTAGTGACTTTTGATGTCACTCAAACTTTTTTACATACTAAATATTAATGTTTTAAAATATAGAAAAATAATTTTTAAATTAACAATTAAAAAGACTAATTCAAATTTTATTTTTTAGTATTTAATACATGAATAATTAAAAAAGATTAATTCAAATTTTATTTTTTAGTATTTAGTACATGAAATCTCACTTTGTGTCTATTATAGTCAATGGTCGTTATTAGTGATCATTATTAATTTAGATTATGTGTATTGACAAGTGAATTATTTAATTAATTTTTAAGACATGTGACTTAAAAAAGAAAACTCTTAAGTTGCTCAAGAAGCCTAGGTACCACAAACGACTTCGCTTTTGAGAAAAAGTAATGGTCAAACGCCTAATGTTTATCAATATCCTATCTTTCTTACACAACCGATCAAGGGCTCTCAATTCTATAATAATGGGCATTGACGAACTGTTTACTCGAAACTAGACTGTACATCGACATATATATTAAGAAAGTAACAGATGCATCGACTGGCTAGTTAACTACACAGATCATTTTGATGTAGACGTCATTTATTTTAATACTACACCCATTAGGTGCCACTTAATCCTTCTAGAGGATATGTTAGAGATTTATTTCCCTAGACTCGTTCTGTAATCTTTTGCATTAGCTTTCCTTTTAATAAAAAATGTTTATTCCTTTACCTAAACTAGCAATCACAATGTCCCTAGAAGAACACTATGAGTCCAAGTTGACATATCGTCTCTTATGGTTCAATCAATCAAAGATGATGATCATATATCTCAATATATTATCCTAGATGGACCGTGCTGTTGGGTTTGGATCACTTGTAAGTGGAGCCCAAAGCCTAAGTATAAAAGGGTATTTTTAACCCTAAATAGGTTAAGAGAGGAGAGGTTCAGCCGGAAGATATTTAAGAGTAAAGAGTTACAAGATAGACGATGCGATTTTTATACTGGTTCACCCTAAACCTTGGGCTACGTCCAGTCCTCAGAATCCTTCTGAGTTTTCACTATACTTCGTTGAAATTACAAGTATTCTTTCCTCCCTTCCAGAACTTCTTCAGGTCTCTTATACTGAGTATTCTTTCAACTATTTTAGCCTCTCCAGGCTCTCAGTCTTTTCTTTCTCTTACTAGAAAGATAATGTGAGCTTTTGTTATAGTAATGTTAGCTCTCGTATATCGCACTTTGTATACAGAATTTTGTAAGTAATCACTTGTAACATCCCGTTACCGGTGTGATGGGTATATCAGTATTTTGGATCAGGTCTGGATTAAGTACAGGCAATGTTGGATTGCACATGCATTATAGCTTATAAATTTATGGTAAATGATTAGTGATTGCATAAGCATA
>JANZLD010000237.1:30239996-30257611 GCA_026413575.1 Erythroxylum carthagenense | reverse complement strand
TTTTGCATTATGGGATTTTCAATTGGATTCCTATTGGATGATGATTTGGATATTTTGAGATCATATGAGGTTAGAAAGAGATGATGAGAAATTAAGTTGATATAAAGTAACAAAGTGTTCTTGAGGTGTAAGCTTATGAATAAGCTAGACACATATGAATTATGAAAAGGGAATGAGCAGAATATATGTTCTAGAACATATGCCGGGATTGTCATTGAGCATGCATTATACATGGTCCATTATTACAATTGTGCATAAATGAATATTTTTACCTGAGTGTTTTGCATAAATGGGTTGTGCAGGTCAAGTGTCCGCATTCAGGCGTTCCCAGAATTTGAAAGCAAATGCTAATCTGAAGCGTACTGTGAGTAGACCTAGATGGTCTCATTCTATTGTTTGTTCTGTTTGCCTTTTCGATATTAATTGAATTTTGAATGTGTTTGATTATGTTGGGTTCTGGACAAGAGGTCCGATGATTGTGATTGTGATTTGGATATTAAAGTGCTAATTGTATGTGAATAAGATGAACTAAGTGTACTGAAGTGTTTGCTAATTGAACTCTAAATGTGATATTGCATGCAAGTTAAGTGCGAATTATCAACTATATGTTGAATGCCGGACTATGATCTGAGGATAAGTGATTGTGACTGAATAAGAGCATGCAATATAAGTGATGCATTCCATCTCATGAATGCATGAAATATAAAGGCGTTGTGACTTGTGTTGCCTGTATGAAGCACTTCCACGTAGAGCTATGCTCCGTGATTCTGTTCTGACTAAGCCCTATAGGCCAGTATTATGCTCTGACTGAGCCTACGGGCCAGTATTCTGTTCTGACTGAGCCTACGGGCCAGTATTTTGTATATGTGAGTGATAGGCACTCAGTCACAACAATAAGAACGAATGTGAGTCCCATACAAATGGCATATGCATAATATGATTGTTTGAGTGAATTCAATATGAACGAAAATGTGAAATTCTGTATGATATGTAATTTATGTATTATGTGACTGGGTGAGCCATCGATGATGGTCACTCATTGAGTTTGCAAAACTCACCAAAAATTTGCAATTATTTTTCAGGACTTAGAAGAATACCTCGTTGGGCCAATGGGAGTATACTTACAGCATGCAAGTGAAGAATAGAGGTCGAGATCAGTTCATGTATGCATTTCATTTCTCTATTTTTTTATTGCATTGTATATTCTGCAAACTTTCGTATAAATTTGTATTTCAAAATGACTCAAGTGTTTTGTATTTGTGAAAGGGCTCGAATGGCTATTGAAAATTGTGTTTATTGAAATTGGTCATGCATGAATGTGGGCCCAATGTGAGTTTCGATTTTCGTATATATGTTCGTGGTTTTGGAAAAAATGTACCGATTTTCGAATGATTGAGTGCTTTAGCACGCCACCCTCGTGGAGCACGGACTCGGATATCATCATCTATGTCGGGTTCGGGTCATTGTGGGAGTAGGGTGCTATATAAATATGGTTCTAACACATCTTTGTCTGAAGCTTTATAACTCATTCTATCTTTCTAAAACATAGAAATGAACTCTAAAATGTCCTAAGTCATGTCCTACATAAGAAAATCATGCTTTACACCAATATACTCATGTTTTAGTTTGTATTTTGGATAAAAACATATGCTAAAACACAATCTTATGCCAGGTCATGATCACCTAAAGGCTTCTAAAAAACATTTGTATTCTTTTAACAATACTCTAAGATAACGCCCATTTATATGAGTCATACATATAATTTCAACATTGGTGAATATAATGTGTTTAAACAACACACTCTAAGAAACACCTCTAAGATTGTATATTCATGTATATGGCTATACACAATAATGTTCATCTTAACGAATATCCTTTTTATAGGTTAGGTTGTAGCCATGTCTAACACCTTCAGAAATAAATCAAGTCTAAGAAATGCTTAAAATTATCCTTCATAACTATTGTTATCTGTATGTTAGTTGCATTTTTTTGAATAGTGAACATTTTCCAATAAGATGAGAATAGAAGCAATTAGTTTCTTCTGCTTATAAAACCTCACATCGTTAACCATATGATGCATCCATCCTTCTCTTGATTATCCATAGTCTCCTGAAGGTGGTTAGATTCTCATTATTGATGGCAAGAGAATCCATGACCGAATCATCCTAGTCATATCTATTTAGTAGCTTAATGGTCCATCTCACTTTATTTGTGGCTATACGATGTCGATGCTCTCTTCCTAACATGATTTTATTTTTAAAACTATAATTTCCAACACCATTAACATTTATTATAATATAACCTAGTTTCATTTATACCACCTTAATACTACGCTTTTTTTTGATCTTAGTATGTGCTCTCTATATATTTGTCCCAATATATATCTCCTCTCAAATACTAGATCCTTGAAGATCACCTTAGGCTTTTCACTAACTAGTTGAAACTTGTATAACTATAACTTCTAGTGTTTTACACCCTCCAATAAGATCCTTATGGAGTTCTGTCATTCCTTGTTCACTGATATGCCCTCGTAGCATTTATTGTAGCTTTTCCATCTGCAAATATCTTCCTTTGAATTTGTTGTTTTAGCATTTCTGCTATGTTCCCTATAAAATTGTAAATGTATCATGTAAATTTTGGCCCTTTCATCATAATTATCACACCTTTTACCACTTCAATGTTGTTTTTATAAGTTTTATATCCAAATTTATTTGCATATAAGGTGCCCAAAGAGACTTGGTTCTTCCTTAAATTGAGAACATGTCAGACATCATATAATAACTTCACAACTCTATAAAAAATCTTAATCTTGATCTAACATTTCCAATGATTTTACAAAATTTATCACCCCTAATCGGATAGTACCAAAACTGTTAAATGTGTATGATACAAACCAATCCTTGTTTGATGTTATGTGATATGATCATCCTTTACCCAATATCCATGAGTCAAGAAATTGACTGGTTGTTATGTAAAGCATAGAATTATTACTATAATTCAATTTCCCTTATCTGTACTATGTTAGTAAACTTCGACAAATAATAATATTCTTGTTTTATTCTTTTTCTCCTTCTTTCTTGGATAAGCCACCCATGATATACTCAGTTTTCTCACACTAGTAATAATAGATTTTCATTTTATCCTTACGTTATTTAAATGAGCAATCCTTCCTTTACTTCCTCTTATGATCTTGACTTTCCCTTATGTACAATCCTTCATTTTAAAAACTTGCTTTGTTATTGAGGCTCTAATGGTTATAAATGAATAATGCAATAATGATGTCCTCCACGCCAATTGTCTTTTGACTCAATGTGACTATGTCATTGAACTTTCATAAGAAAGAGATTAAAAAACACAATAATTATTTTATACACTATAAGTGCCTATTACCATGAAAACAAGATAGGAAGTAAATTATATTCCTATCCTAATATATTCTCTTAGTAATAACAAATAAATGATATATATACCTTAATAATAGGAGTAGAGCAAAATCATTAATTCAAGAAATGATAAGTATGACTATTAGCAAATTTGGGAATTGGAATAATAAATTAAACAGTTTGTTAGGTGATCCATCAAATATAGCAATCAAAGGTAGTAATATCACTTGATATGTTCCATGAGTGCAATATTCACTTCTTTTTCTTTAGCATGTTGCTTTTCTTATTTGAGAGTGAAGTAACGATCAAAAGAAAAGTCATCTTGCATTAAAGTATAAAGGCATGATTAGACAGATGATCTCTATCTTCATAGTAAATGTTATTTCCTTTTCTTTATTAATACTATTACAACCTATGCCTTTTAACAATAAAATTATAAAGTTTTTATTGTTTCTCTTTGTAAGAGATAAGGCTTTTCTTTAGCTAAAATGGTATTGATTCAAACTATGATATACAATGAAACAATGTTAACTGTAGTTTGTGCTTAAATTCTCAGCAATTACATGTCCATAATAACTACTACCATTAGTTAACAAATTTATTTGACTATACACCATAAGATAACATTGTAACTATGAGTTGTTGAGGTTGCTACAATCCACATCCAAAATTTTCTTATTGAATTTTTAGATTCTTCATTAAAAGAATGCTTGTATTCTAAATATTAATTACATCATAATAATTATAGCAAAATAACATTAGCAATTGTAGAATAAATAACTTGAATGTGCCGTTAACAACATTCTATATTCTTAGGTACCATTATCTTACTTAGGAGTACTCCACCATACCTCCATTGAATCTTAGATATCATATTAATCTCAAAACTCCAAATACAACAATTCAATTAAATTTGGCCTAACTATAACATTAAGGTCCCATACTTCATTTCTACAAAAGAAGTAGGAAGTCCATACATTTGAACATACCAAAATTTAGTTTGCTCGCCATATGTAGACTTTAAAAATCCTAAAAAATTCTAAATAAATGAAACCACATACAACTTGCTTCATTTAGTGTTGAACATCCCAGATTTTGAAAATTTGTGCCCATTTAAAAGAAGGAGGATCTTTGCTTTAGATGTCATTTCATCTAATTTGAATTCTAACCCTAAAAATAAATCCTTTATAGCAACCAATATCAATAGTCAAAATATCTACATAACCTAAATTGGTAAACATATATTAATCTAGATATCATATTAAGCTTTAGTCATTTAATGAAAACTGTGAACCATGAATATATTTAAGGCATATTGAGAAATTACTGTCCATTTAGAGCATCTACCTATGTTTTTGTAGCTTTATATGAAACATCAACACATTCAATAGTGATGTAATATTATCCAACTTTAGGAATAATCACTTTATGTCTTATATATCCCATCTGCAATCTATACTAACTTCAATCAATAAAAATATTGAAAAATCAAGTAGGCATAATTTATCTACTCCAAAATTTGACATAAGAGTAAAAAAATTTATTGGAGCTAATATGAACAAAATTTTATGTGGCAATACAAATATTGTTAGAGTATCCTACATTGATTAAAGATGAAAATGTTAAAGGGTTAATAAATGGTAAGAGTGAATTAACCAAATGGCGAGTTCTAGTCATTTTGGCAATGGTTAGACCTAAGCTCAATTCTTGTTAATAAGCTCTATACTCTACCCATATTAAAAAATCCAATATGGTATCAGGGCAGGTCTGATCCGAATTCTTAATTTTTTGATTGTCTGTTAAGATGTTCAGTCTTAGCGACCCATTCTGGTTACTGCAACACATATTTCAAGTGACAACTGGACGTTTAGTCCTAGTTGCACTTAAGGGGGAGTGCTAGAGTATCTCACATTAATTAAAAATTAAAATATTAAAGGGTTAATAAATGGTAAGGGTCAACTAATCAAATGACTAGTTCTAGGCATTTTGGCAATGGTTGGACCCAAACTCAATTCTTGTTAATAGACTCTACACTCTATCCATATTAAAAATTCCAATAAATATTATTGGAATTACATAAGAAATACCATATATTAAACTTGGTTTTGAATTATGACTGTCACATATCATCAGTTTAATAGTTTGATGTGTGACACATATATATTTTTTATTAAAGAAATAAATAGAAGTAACTGAGATTAAAAAAACTAAACTTCAAGGAACAAAAGATTAAATGAAATAGAAGTATTGAGAACACTTGTAATAAGGAAACTAAAAATATCGTTATCCTTTTCAAAAACATTTTAAACGTCCATTTGAGTCGAGGCAACATAGGAGCTATAACATTCAACGACTCTCCACCTAAACCATTTATTATCAAGCTATAGGGACCTTTGAAATGGATAATATTTTTTCAAGAAACAAGGTTGCGAAAAACTCAAACGATCGACCTTTCTAATCTATTTACGTCCTTATTTTGTGGCTGCATCTTTATGACTTTTTGAACTGTTCAATAAGTATTTCTTTGACAAGACTTTAACATGACTGTAATAATAAACATAATACAAATTCAGGAATTATTTAAGAAGGATGAAACAAAGAGTATATTTTGTTGAAAGATCAACTTTATTGAAATAAATAGAAGTGCTTTGACATTGAATCCAATAAGCTGGAAATATATTCCAACATTTTGGAGTACGAATACCTGTCTAGATTTTGACTTACCCTCTTCGTCTTCCTGCCATCCAGTCTTCACTTGACACGAAATTAAAGAAAAAATAAACAAGAAATACTCTCAAGGATGGAATCTTTAAGCATAGTGTATGCAGTGTAAAAGCAGTATCAATATCTGATTACATTAATAACAAAATTTGAAGTCCAAAATTTACAAGGTAGAGAGTCAACTCCCTGGTCAATTCAATCCAACCTCCTTTGGATTAGGATGAATTGACAGGACTTCTGTAAAATCAAACACAGCATACAAGTAATGCTTTTTATGATTTATTTACTTTACAGTCTATTAGCAGACTAGACATGCAAGTGGCTTGATGTCCAAGCAAAGTTTCTAGGCCTGTAGACCCATGTGAAGATGTTTAAGATTTATATGACTTAAATCACTTAGTTCCACAAACTCATAAAACCACTTGTGTTCTTGTGTTTCAAAGTTACCAACCTTATTCGGTATTGCTTTATGCAAGGGAATCTTACTTAATCTCTGCAAAGAAGTCCCATCTAGGGATGACGAAAGGATTAGTGGCTCGGTAATGACAAAATCTCATAAACGTTTTGATAAGAGGATCTCCATTCCCATATTTGGAAATCCTTCCAATTTAACTAGTTTAAGATGTCTCAGTTGCGTGGTCTTCCCAACTTGTATGGCATAATTAGTTGTGCTCTCCAGGTGGTAGGTTTTAGGATCAATCTACACATCAAAGAGCATCATAATTATGGAAAATTTTCACGATCTCGCTAATATGATAAGGAAAGTCTTTGGTGTGCTAATTTTGATAATAAATTATGACTCAGAATAAAGAACAGACAAAGTAACAAGCATCATTAAGTTGAAAACTTCAAATCAGTAGCCAGCTTAGATGTTGTTAGGAATCTGGTATCGACTGATTAGAAAAAGCTTAAAGGAAGTAAGCATGCTCCAAAAATAAGAATGAGAAAAGAGGAAATGACATGGGTTAAAGATTAAAGCCAATACAAGGGATTGGTTTGGCAGTATTCTTGAGACTGCTCCTCTCCCTTTAACAATTGGTTTACAAAAAATCCTCCTTGCGCTTATGCTTTTCCTTTAGAATGATTTCTCTAACATTATGTAACTAACTAGCCACCTCATCCTATTCTTTTGCCTTTCTTAGTGTAGGTGCGCAGTGTAAGAGTTCTATCAATACCCTTCCTAATAAAATGAACCTTGTCCTCAAGGTTGAATGCTGGGAATCGTTGCATTATTAGATCTTATAGCTCCCAAGTGGCCTCAAATTCTAATAGGCCTTCCTATTGGATCAAAAACTCAAGTCCTGACGATTCGCTTAAGGGATGCATATTAAGCACCTTTTTTCGAGTAACCTTCCATTCCAACTATTTTGTAATAATGAAGGTATTTGCTGACAAAGAGTAGTAATTTTAATGACTGTTTGAAGTTGGGGCACATGAAAGACTGGATGTATGAAAGTGGATGTGGGAAAGTCTTGCTTATAAGCCACTTCACCAATACATTGAGTGATTGTATAGGGACCAAAAAGTTTGGAGCCAACTTCTCATCATTTGGTCTAGTAGCTAGTGATTTACTTCGATAACGTTGGAGCTTTAGATCATCAAATCCCCTACTTCAAAAGTCACCTCTCTCCTCTTCTTATCTATGATTTGTTTAATTTTATTATGAGCAATGACAAGTTGGTTTTTTAATTCCTCTAAAACTGTATCTCTGACCTTCAACTACTCATCGACTTCTAAATTTGGAGCATAATTGCTTCTGTAGCATATTATAGGAGGCGATTCTCTTCTGTAAATAGCTTTAAAGGTTGAACACTAGAGATATGAAAAGAGGTGTTATACCATAATTTTGCTCAAGCTAACCACTTTTTCCAGGTGTGAGGTTGGGAATTGGTGAAACAACATAGATATATTTCTAGACAATGATTTATTACCTCTGTCTGCACATTAGTTTGGGAGTGGTATGATGGACTCCGTCGAACTGAAGTTTGTTGCATTCAAAACAATTCAATTGAAAACTTTTGTCACGACCTGAAACAATTGATCGAGGAACTCCATGGAGTCGAACAATTTATTGAACAAAGAATTGAGCTACCTTAGTTGTTGCATATGGATTTTTAGGGCCAAAAATTGTCCACACTTAGTTAACCTATCCACCACCACTAATATAGTGTCAAACCCATTGAGCAAGCTGTCAATGAAATCCATTGATACCTCTTCCCACACAACTCTTAAGTATTGGTAGGGGCCGCAGTAATCCAACTGGGGATAATGCCAAATGTTTATTTTGTTGGCAAAGTGTGCAGCTCTCAATGTATCATTGTACATCCCTCTTCATTCCTTCCTAGTACAATTCAATTGTTAATCTCTTATAAGTCTTGAAGAACCCAGAATGTCCTTCTAAAGGAGTACCGTGAAACTCCCAGAGAAGAGATGAAACTAGAAAAGAGTTTTTTTGGTAGGACTATTCAATCCTTGTATCTCAACTACCCTAAAAGGGTGACCACCCTGGTTTAGATGAGGGATCTTGCTGCAAGGATTCAAAAATTGGTCGCATTTGTAGGCCTCGGCTAACCTGTTCCATAATTTCTACCCAACTCAATACTTAGGCAACCATCACAACTTGTAATTCCACATTCTCAAGGCTTCGGGATAAAGCGTTTGCCACTCTATTTTGAGTTCCTAACTTGTATTTGATTTCAAAATCAAATCCTAGTAGTTTAGATAACCACTTTTAATGCTCCATTGATACCATCACTGCTCCAATAAAAAATTCGGGTTAGACTGATCAATCCTCAATACAATTCTTCTCCCTAGTAGGTAGTGTTGCCATTTTTGGATTGCTAACATAATGGTTATCAACTCTCTCTCGTAAACACTTTTGAATCGAGCCCTTACAGTTAGAACTTGACTGAAATAAGGTACAGAATGGCCATTTTGCATTAGAATTGCCCCCAATCCAAAACCTAACGCGTCAATTTCTAGCACAAATTCCTTATCAAAGTTAGGCAATGTTAAGATAGGTACAATTTTCATGGCCTCCTTAAGTCAGTGTACAACCTTGTTCGCTTCTTCATCCCAACAAAATGCAGCTTTTCATAATAGTTGAGTTAATGGTGCAACCATTTTTCTGTAATCTTTCACAAATCGTCTGTAATATCTGGTGAGTCACAAGAACCCCCTGAGTTCTTTTATACTTCTTAATACGGGCCAATTTATCATGACCTTCACTTTCTTCGGATCCGCTGCCATCCCTTCATCCAAAATTATGTGTCCCAAGTGTTCAGTTTTTTCTGCCCAAAACAACATTTTTTATAGTCAACATATAACTTATGAGAATGAAGGAGAGTTAATACATCCCTCAAGTGCCCCAGGTGTGACTTAAGCGTGGGACTATACACTAAGATGTCAACAAAGAATACTAGCACCATTCTCCTTAGTAGTTTCCTGAAAACAAAGTTCATTAAAGATTGGAACGTAGCAGAAGTGTTGGTGAGGCCAAAAGGCATTAACAAAATTTTTAGTGCCCTTCATATGTCTGGAAAGCTATTTTTGGGACATCCTCTGGTATGACCTGAACTTGATAGTAACTTGACTTTAGATCTAATTTGGAGAAGAACTTTGCTCCATGAATCTCATCTAGTATTTTGCAAACCCATTATGGAATTGAGTAACACCTCCACTATTCCTACAGATGCAACTTGATCATATTTGATTGACTTCACATCTTCATATTCCCCTATCTCCTCTAAATCAGGCTCGTCATACACGTCAAGAACATTTCATTCACGATTCTCAAATCGATGACTAGGATGGTACTTCTTGTCACAATGAAAGCATAATCCCTTTTCTTGTCTCGACTGAGTGTCGGAAGCGGTGAGCTTCTTGAAGGTTCCCTTCAACTCGATCTTGTTTCTATGGTTCTTTTTGACTTATTGGTAATGAGTTGCTAAAGCTTATGGGGTTTTATGATTTCTTGGGTTTTAGGTCTAGAGTTTTATTCTAGTTTGGTTTCCTTGGATGGAGTTTTCTCGATGGTTCTGGATGGCTCATCCCCGTGGTTTCCCTGGATGGAGTTTGCCTGGGTGGTTCTAGATGCCTCATCCCCGTGGTTAAGAAACAAATTCCTCATTTCTCCTTGAAGTTTTGTATTCATTACCTCTGCTAGTCCGACGAGATTAATCATTTACATTTCAACCTTGATTTTCTTCTCTAATCCATTAATGAATACCACTATCATGATCTCATCATCCAAGCTAAGTGGGATAGACAAACCCTAAAACTGCTCCCTAAATTCCTGGATGGTGGAGGTTTGTCGTAGGGAAAGAAAACTTTGATGGTGGGTGTGATAGAATTTTATCATTAATTTTGTGGACTAGCATAATAAACATAATTTTGTACAAACTCCAATTAATTATATGTCAAGATAACTAGGCTTGGTAATTATCTCTCAAACGTGTCATTGGTCTTGTGTTCATGGGCTTGCTATGATGGGTAGGCTTGACCCATATTTTGCAGTGCACAGAAGGCATTACTGCTAGACAACCTTAAACACAATCGCCCCATTAAGAACTGCGCGGATTTTTTGCTAATTAGGGTTTGAAATAGCAGTAGTTAATCCTATGCGCCTCTATCACTTCGTTTCACAAAAAACAACAATGGATTCATTTGTTCCTCATTTTTAGGTATTTATCTATTTAATTATTGAATCTAGCATGTTGCGATCCTAGGGTTAATTAATTATATTGATTAATTATGAAATTAATTTATGATTTCATGCATATTTTCCTTCAATTGGTATCAGAGCCAATTAACCCTAATTGTAACCACTAATTTTGGATAATTTTTTAGATATTAATTTCATGGAATTTGGGGTTTTCAATTTTGTTAATTGTTTTTTGTGAAATCCGTTTTGTTACTGGTGATTTGTTTCAATTTGGTGTCGAATCGTGTAGTAAGTATGTTAAAATTTTCTGTTTGTTCTTTAAAACCCCAGAACTCGAAACAAACTATGAAAACCATTTTTTCAAAAAAATCTGTATCTTTCAAATTTTTCTGAACCTAATCAGTAGCCTTTTCATGAAATTGATTAAGGGGTTTGATAGATTGTTAAATTTTAAATCTAATGACACCAATTTTGATGAAAACGGATCACAATTGAAGGAATTATGGATGATTTTCTAAACCCGAATTGTTGGTTTTCGGGCGAGGAAAACGCAACCCGACCCGGCTGGACTTTTCCCATGCACGACGGTGGCTCATGTAAGCGCATGCAGATTGTGTGGTAAGTATGTTAGAATTTTCTGTTTGTTATTTAAAACTCCATAACTAGAAAAGTAACCATGAAAACCATTTTTTCAAAAAAAAGCCGTATCTTTCGAATTTTTCTGAACCTAATCAGTAGCCTTTTTCATGAAATTGATTAAGGGGTTTAATAGATTGTTAAATTTTGAATCTAATGACACCAATTTCGTTGAAAACATATCACAATTGGAGTTATGGACGATTATCTAAACCTGGATTGCTAGTTTTCGGGTGAGGAAGATGTAGCTCGACCTGGCTGGACTTTCCCCACGCGCAGCGGTGGCATGTGCGGATGTCTCTGTCAGCCGTGTTTCCCCAAATTTTGTGTGTTTGCTCCATTTTCTAGTTCTAATTTATGGTATTTTGTGGAATTTTTTGAATCATAGAATTTTTATTTTTATTTTTTTCAAATTTTAAAATTATAAAAATATAATGTACTCTCCAAATTTTCTCTTGAAATTTTTTGTACTTATTTCTACTATTATTTGGTTTTGTGGGGTCTTGTAGTACCCTCAATGTTATGTAGTTATGCACCAAAATTAATTTTGGACGTAGTTTACTATGGTTAATTTTAGATGATTACTATAGTTAATTTTGTAATTGTGGTGCTTACTAGAACCTATGGGGCAATATTGGGATATGCTATTAGGCTATTGTTATTTACTTTGCGTAATTGTAAGCTAGCCTATTGTGAGACCAATTATTACAAAATGCTATTGTGATGTTGTTATTGGGCATACATTAGATACTATGTTAATGATGCACTTACCCTATTGGTTTGTTATTATCAATGTGGTTTCTAATGTTTTGTTTAATTCATTAAATTATGTCTTCAAGTTTTTAATATCCTATCGATATTAGCTTTAAGGCATAATTTAATGTTCTAGGTGATCTATGTTATAATTCGGGACCCTTAGGTAGGATTGCAATTACATGAGAACCTAGCTATGTTGTTTGCCCAATTTTGCTAATTCTTGATACATTTGCTAATTCTCTTTGCATTGTATCAATTTCTAGCTTTGAATTCTTTGATTAAGCTGAATGGGACCAATTATGAGGACTGGCTTGAATTCTTGAATCTTTTTTTGGCGGTTTCTAATGTTGATGTTGCTCTCATTGAGGATGAACCTACACAACCCACTGCTGAGACTTCTGCTACAGATAAAGCTAAATATGATAAGTGAGTTCGTTCTAAAAAGGTCTGTTTGATGACTATCAAGTACACAATGGAGAAAACTATTAAAGAGAGCATTACAAAAACTAATAATGCCAAAAATTATCTCAAGGCTTTTGGTAAAAAATTCCAAAACTTTGATAAGACTAAAAAGTCTAATTACTTGTCTTGACTATCTAAAACTAAGTATGATAGTGTGGGTGGTATTCGTGAGCATATTATGAAGCTTGTGAACTAGTATAACAAGTTGAAGGCCATGAAAGTTATGCTGGAAGAGGATTATCTGATCTGGTAGGTGTTTGAATCTCTTCCATCTGAGTTTGATATTCTCAGGACTACTTATCATGCTCAAAAAGATGATTGAAGCATTGATGAGTTGATTTCCACTCTTATTCAAGAGGAGTATACTATAAAGAAGGGAAAGTCTCACAATATTCATCATACTTCTCATAAGAGTGGTGACAAGAATAAATTTTATAGAAACAAACATGGTAAACCTCAATTTAAGAAGAAGGGGAAAGATAAACCTGCATTACCTTCTGGGCTTGGTGAGAGTTATGGTGCTAAGCCCCGAGCCTGTTTTTAATGGAAGTTGCAACTTTTGTAATGAACATAGGCATAAGCAACGTGAGTGTGTGAAGTTTAAGTATTGGTTGGCAAAGAAGAAAGGTATACCTCAAATCTTTGTCAGTTTTTAATCAAATTTGGTTGATGTTTCTCCTAATTCATGGTGGTTAGACACTGGTGCAACTATTCATGTAACAAACTCATTGAAGGAGTTCATAACCAGGCAGAAACCAAATAAAGGGGAGTTAGCGATGCAACTAGGAGATGGATTTAATGTTAATGTTGAGCACATAGGAGTAGTTTCCTTGAATTTAAGTAGTGGACATGATTTGCTTTTGAAAGATACTATTTATGTGTCTTCTATGGGAACGAATTTGATTCCAGTTTCTGTTTTACACAATTGTGGATACATTTTCCCTATAATCAATAATGGTGTTATTTTGTACTATGATTCTGTTGTTGTTGATTCTACAATTAAGCATGATGGATTGTTTATGTTGATTGGTAATTCTTCTAGTTTTAACTGACGACATGATGATGTTAATGCTTTTGTTGGAAAAAAATGTGAGAGAGTTACTGAAAAATCTTCTATGTTATGGCATAAACAGTTAGGACATATCTCTAAGGAGAGAATGGAGAGGTTGATTAAGGAAACTATTTTGCATGATTGGGACTTTTCTGATTTTGACACTTGTGTTAATTGCATAAAAGGAAGTTTATAGCTAAAGTAAGAAAGGAGAAAATGACTAGGAAGGAGGAACTATTACAGATAATTCACATAGACATCTGTTGATCCATTACTCCTATTGCCATAGGAGGCTATAGGTACTTCATCACCTTTATTAATGATTTTTCTCAATATGGTTAGATTGAAATGTTGCACAAGAAATCTAAATTATTGGATGTTTTTAAGTCACTGAAAAATATTATTAAATTAACACTTGAGAAGCAGATCAAATGTGTAAAATCTGATAGAAGTGGTGAGTATTATGATCGGTATGATGAAACTAGAAGAAACCCTGTTCCTTTTGCTAGATACTTGCAGGATTGTGAAATTGAGGCGCAATATACCATGCTTGACACTCCTTAATAAAATGGGATTGCAAAGAGACGAAATCGTACTCTCATGGAAATGGTTAGGTGCATGCTTAGTCACTTCACCTTACCAGAGTTCTTGTGGGGAGACGCCTTGAGGACTGCTGTTTATGTTCTCAATCATGTGCCTAATAAGTCTATACCAAAGACTCCTTTTCAGCTTATATTAGGAAAAAAAACCTAGTTTGAAGCATTTCTGTGTATGGGGCTGTAAGGCTGAGGTGAGGACTTATAATCCTCAGTTGAAGAAGCTTGATCCTAGAACTATTTTAGGTTACTTTATTGGTTATTGTATTAGCTCAAGAGGTTCAAGATTCTATTGTCCCAATCACACTACTAGAGTTATTGAATCAGATCGAGTTGTTTATTTTGAAGGGGACATAGAACATAATGAAAGGCATGAGTCTCGTGTTTTTTATTTCAGAGAAGATCGTGTTATTGTTCCTACACCTATTGTTTTTCATCCTGAGGTAATTCAATCTCCTCTAATTCATGATGATGTTGTTGATCCAAGAAATGATGTTGAAATTCCTCAACAGGTTGGCATTGATAATCAAGTCCCAGATTGGTTGTAATTCCACCTAGGAGATCTGAAAGGATTCTTAAATCCATTGAGTCTTCTAAATTTCGAGATTATTACATTTACTTGGAGGAGCATGAATTCAATTTAGTTGAAGACTCAGATCCAATTTTTTTTCAAGATGTCATTTCTAGTCCTCGTAGTTCACAATGGTTGGCAGCCATAGAAGATAAGCTAGCTTCTATGAGTATGAATGGCGCTTGGGATTTGGTGGAATTACCTAGTGGTTGTAAAACTGTTAGGTATAAATGGATCTTTAAGACTAAACATGATGCTAGAGGTATGGTAGGAAGGTACAAAGCTAGACTTGTTACAAAGGGGTATAACCAGAGGGAAGATATAGACTATAAATAGACTTTTTTCCCAGTCTCTACTGAAGACTCATTACATATTATGATGGCTTTGGTTGCTCATTTTGATTTAGAGCTCCATCAAATGGATGTGAAAAGTGGTTTCCTAAATGGTTATTTGTATGAAGATGTATTCATGAATCAACCTGTTGGTTTTGTTGAGAAAGGTAAGGAACACATGGTATGCAAATTAAGAAAATCCATTCATGGGCTGAAACAAGCCTCCAGACAATGGCACTTGAAGTTTAACCAAATTGTTTACTCTCTTGGCTTCAAGGAAAATGTTGTTAATCAATGCCTTTACTTGAAGAATAGTGGGAGAAACTTCATTGTTCTTGTCTTATATATTGATGACATTCTTTTAGGTAGTAATGATATGAGTTCTCTTTTTGAGACTAAACAAATGTTGATAGCTTCATTTTGATATGAAGGATCTCGGTTTGTCTTTTGTTCTGGGCATTGAAATGTTGATAGCCTCTTTTGTTATGGGCATTGAAATTCATTGAGATAGATTTCATGGTGTTCTTGGTTTGTCTCAGAAAAGTTATATTGAAAGGATCTTGAATAGATTCAACATGAAGACTTGTAATCCTTGCAGTTCACCCATCCAAAAGGGTGACAAACTCTTGAATAGCTAGTATTCTCAAAATGATAAAGATAAGTCAGAGATCGAAGAGGTCCCATATGCTTCTGCTGTTGCAGTCTTATGTATACTTAAGTTTGTACACGTCCTAATATTTCTTTTGTTGTTGGTGTACTTGGAAGATACTTGAGCAACCCTAGTGTGGGTCATTGGCAAGCTATGAAATGAGTTCTGAGGTATCTACAAGGTACTAAAGATTACATGCTCATTTACAGGATGTCTGATCACCTTGAGGTGATAAGTTATTCTAATTCTAATTATGGTAGCTACCCTGATGATCACAAATCTACATCAGGATATATCTTTATGCTTGCTGGAAGAGCTATATCTTGGAAAAATGTTAAACAAACACTTATAGCAACTTCAACTATGGAGGCAAAATGTGTGGCTTGTTACGAAATTACTCGACAGGCAATATGGACGAGGAATTTCATTTTTGAGCTTCATCTTGTGGAGAGTGTTTCCAGACCTCTAACCATTTACTATGATAACTCTGCTGTGGTAAGCTTCTCTCAGATATGTAATAACTCCAAGTGTTCGAAGTATTTTGATATAAAGTATATGTTTGCTAGAGAGACGGTTAAGGAGTTTCAGACTCATATAGAGCATATACCCACCTATCTTACGGTGGCAGATCCTCTAACCAAAGGCTTAATTGTTAAGGCTTTTGTGAGTCATGTAACCAGTATGGGTCTATTTAGATCTTTTGATGCCTTGGAATAGTGGGAGTATGCCTTTTATGTTAATTTTGATAGCAACATTGTATTTAACTTTGTTGTTATTCAGTTTAGAGACTTTTGCTTATGATTGTTACTATTATTGTTATTGTCATATACTTTACTAATATACTGCACAGATACATTTAAATGTTTATATATATATGGCATTTTTTTGGAGACATTTTGTACCCAGTGTCATTTTGTTATTCTGAGATATTTTGTCAAATCTCAGTTGGCATCTTAATTGGATGCTTGGGCCATTTTGTTTGGAATTGCACAACCAGATCACCATTTTGTGTGCATTTCCTTATGACACATTCTATTTAGGTCATTGACGTATAGGTATCTTGCATATATGCTATCAGTACTCCTATTAGGTCTGATTTCTATATTATTGAGGTACTTGTAATCTCATTTTGATAGCCTCTTTTGTTCTAGGCATTGAAATTCATCGAGATAGATTTCGTGGTGTTTTTGGTTTGTCTCAGAAAAGTTATATTGAAAGGATCTTAAATAGATTCAACATGAAGACTTGTAATCCTTGCAATGCACCCATCTAAAAGGGTGACAAACTCTTGAATAGCTAGTGTCCTCAAAATGATAAAGATAAGTCAGAGATGGAAAAAGTCTCATATGCTTCTGTTGTTGTAGTCTTATGTATGCTCAAGTTTGTACACGTCCTGATATTGCTTTTGTTGTTAGTGTACTTGGGAGATACTTGAGCAACCTTGTTGTGGGTCATTGACAAGCTGTGAAATGAGTTCTGTGGTATCTATAAGGTACTAATGCAGCACCCCACTCCCGCGAGACCTGAACCCGACATCGACGGTGATATCCGAGCCCGTGACCCACGAGGGTGGCGTACTAGGACAAACATTATCTTTTAAAACCCGTTATGACATTTTTTTCTTCATTAAAAAACGATTGAGTGCGCAGAAACAATAAACATTTTGGCCTGATTTATTACAAAACATTTCCAGTAACACAATACATTTATACATAAACAATTGAGCCACCAAATCACTACACTAATGCAGATGTGAACAACACTGATCCCGACCCTTTACTCTGTCTTGCTAACG
>JANZLD010000237.1:30221072-30236404 GCA_026413575.1 Erythroxylum carthagenense | reverse complement strand
GAGTAAAGAAATGATGTGAAGAAGCATTTCATCTGTTAAACTACTAATGAAATCGTCCATAATTTCCTCCAAAAACCCGCTTCCTGTATCAAGTCAAAAAAATGAAATCGATCCTTGATGCTCTTTTATGAGTCTAAATCAGGTACACTGATCAGTACATACTCTACTGTTTCGGTAGGGAAAGGATTGAGACTGCTTCTTTTTGTGTGGTTTGTTTTCCTTCCGTGTGAAACAAGACTTGTTACTTCTGCTTCTTTTGCGACCGACCGACTAAAACCAGAACTGCAGGCATGGATGGGCCCGGGATGAGTAGAGCCAACTGATGACAGCTAAAGAAGCTCTCACGTTACAAAATTAAAAGCTCCTAACAAGGATTCGTGTAGCGCATAATTTACATTCATAATTTAAGACATAAGCAACTTCGACTTGGCTGCTTCTTTTTCTCCCCCATCTGCATCATCATTAATGCATAGTCAAGACTGGCAAGCAAATGATTTTTGCCCAGGAGATCACCTACGTATCTGATTCGAGTGTGCGGAGACATGTGTTAAGGACTATGTGCATCCACAAACCCAAAAAGGTTTGAAGGACTATGTGCATCCACAAACCCAAAAAGGTTTTAAGGACTGTGTGCATCCACAAACCCAAAAAGGTTTTGTCAAATTTCGTTTGTTTTCTGCGCATGATTGGTGAAAATAATAGTACTACTAATGCCGGAATTTATATTAATAACAACTTTTTTTCCTGATTCTGCCTTCCTTTTAGTTTGAAATAACTTGCGAGTAGAATCCATATTATTCAATCAAAATTTAGCCTATTACTTTTGTAATTTCTTCATTGGGGACATTCAAGTTTGGTTAGATCACCAGTAATATTAGGATTCAAAAACCAAAGCAGCATACTCGTTGGTTTATGCAGACACCCCTCAAACATTTAAGGCTTTTACAATTTTCAAGAAATTTTAAGGCAAGTGGGCCTCCTACAAAAGACGTCAACAGGAAACACATGGCCTGCTCAGGGGTGTTACAGATATGCTCGTGACTCTGTGATCGTGTGTTGGCTACTCCGGCAATGTTCCTCGAATTATGTTATCAGTCACAATTGACTTCCAACAAAGAAATAAATACGCTTTTGACCAGGCAATGACAGGTTTGAGTAACATCTATCTCTGTCTGTCAATGAATCAGTCTTAGTAAAACTTTTAAAAAGTCAACACTGCATAACTTTTATCTTTGAATCAATTTATAAAGAATAGGTTGTCTTCGAAAGGGCATCAAACTGATTATATAAATTACCTTATTCTTCCACTATCTTCGCAAAAACTTTTGGAGTTGGCATTTAGCTTATAAGTTTCTTCTGCATTTGGTATCTTTCCTTTTAGAGTTAAAAATTAAGAGGTTTGGTTATGATCGGAAGGAGATCAAGATCAAACACAACACAAAACATGTCAACCTTCTTATCAACAGCAAAATCTAAGATGCAACTTGACAATGAATCATTTAATCAAAAGATGAGTCAATTGTAAAAACATGATTACACTTGAATTCTAGTGGCAGTAAATAGAAGAATTGTGCATCATTAGAGCCATTAAATAGAGAAGCAAATTGGTTTGGAGGAGAATTTGATTTAATTCGATGAGCGGCTCAACAGGTACAACATGGAGAAAAAGAGGAGACAAGCTTTGGAGGCCTTAAAGATCACTTTTGGGTGCAGTTTTTGGATGATTTTTTTAGTGGGACAATTTTTAAGGATTTTAGGTTATGGATGATGAATTATTGTGGTTTTTTTATTCTACAGTAACAAGGTCTTGGTGTAGTAATAAGATTTTTCGGAGTAAAAGTGGTGATATGTCATGTTCTCGAGAAATACAGATTTCTCATAAGTGAATTTAACAACGTATTGCTCATAGAAGATGATGGGCCTATTAACTATGAAGAGGTTTTGAAGAGTTCAGAATCTGACAAATAGCTTCAATCTATGAAATTCGAAATAGATTCCATGTATGAAAACCAAGTATAGACTTTAGTTGACCCACCCAAAAGGATAAAACCTATAGGGTGCAAATGACACTATAAGAAATATGGCGTTGTCCGTCGGTAAACGGAAGAATTCCGTCACTACAATTAATTACTGACAGAATTCAAAGACGGACAAGAACGTCGTTAAAACGGCCGCAAGTAAATTAAACGATAGACATTTTATATGTTCTTTCGTTGGTAAAATATACCGACTGAACACGTTACGGATGAAACCGTTGGCAAAGTTTACTGACGAAAGTTTTCCAAGGTAAACCGAAGTTAATATAATCGCAAAGTTTTCATATTTACCGACAGAATATATAAAACCGTCGTTAAAAAAATCTAATTTAATGACGGACATGTTATATGTGCTTCTGTTGATAAATTATACCGATGGAACACGTCACAAACGAAATCGTCGGCAAAGATTACCAACGGAATTTTTCCGACAATAAACCGAAGTTAATATAATCACAAAGTTTTCATATTACCGACGAAGTTAGTGTTTCCGTCAGTAAATTAGATTGCTTTTTCTGATGGTATTATATATTTCATTGGTAATTAGAAGTAAGATATTTTTTAACAAATCCTACATTAAATTTGATTTTATTATCTTATGATAAATGTATAATTTCAAGAGTTATGAATTATTTGTGCATTATAAATTAATTTGTATAAATATATAATTTGTTTAATCATAAAGTTAATTGATGATATAAAGTTAAAATCATCTTAATTGATCATAGAAACTTTACAGTGTACATAACTTACGTTTGTAATAAAAACATTACAGCTATCATAACCTAATGTCGTGGTAATCACGGGTGCTCTGAGCTGCTATACCTCCCTTTCAACTGCTCCATCTCCTGTCTCAGCTGAGCCGTCTGCTTCATCTCCTGTCTCATCTGAGCCATCTGAGTCATCTACCGATTCACGTGAGCCATCTGGTCCATCTACTCTTTCATGTGAACTATCTAGTCCATTAATGTATGCACTGTGACCAGAAGCTCGATAACTTCATTGGTTTGCATTGGTCTAGTAGACACTGTTGTATCGGACGTATAGGATTGCGAATAATATGAATCCGTAAATGAACCTAGCCCGAATATCCTTCCACAACGGTCCCTACCACCCACAACATCAAGATACGTCTGAGTCTCATCAACAAGTTATTCCTCTTGAGACTGTCGCTGAATGGTTTGTTGTATTTAGTCCTATTAGGAAGCAATGTTTACATTGGAAAGGGATTATTATTAAGAAATAATAATAATGCATTAATTTCACATATATTCAGTTCTCTATATCGATTGTTGATAAATGTCACACCATTATGCATTTTCGTGTGAGTGCGCAAAAACAACTAAGTTAGTATAGGCCTAATTTCCAATGACTTTTCTTACAAGTATAACCTAAATTGATAGATGTGAACTATAATTATAAAAATTTCGGCATAATTTCCTCTATTTTTATGATATTTTTCCCCTGTTGAGTAAAGAAAATAACTCAACACATCCATATATGGCACCAGACATTTATACCATTATCATTATCTATAATACAACAAAGCAAAACATTTACAAAATAAGTGTGAAGTTTAGATATTTATAAGTCGATGTGTATACTTATGGTGGGTTATTGATCCTCTCGTATGTACGGAAAGACTCTCTCCCCCCAGGCCTTTACGTCTGTTGGTGGAGTTACGTCCTGAGATGGACATTGCCTCAGGTGATGCCCAATACTCCTGCTAACGACTCAATACTTCCTTCGAAATATAACACGGTTGTGCACCAGCCTTGTGTATTGCATCAATAAAGTCATGATAACATGTACGAGCTTGCTTCTCTCATACTTTATGTATGGTGGCGTCAAAACCAGAATCTTAGAAAAATTCTTTTTGAAAGAAGACAGAAAAAATTAAACTACTATATATAATGTAATAATATTTATCTAATTAGTGTATATAAATCAATATAAAAAGAAAATTAATCTTTGTTATACCTTAAACTCCTAAAAGTAAAATCTTTTTATGGCCTTAGACATTTTCTTCCACACATAACCCTCAGGATCAATCCTTTCTTTAAATGTAGAAGTCATATTTCTGGAACACGATCCAGATGGAACAAACCTAATATAAGAAGTAATTTTATACAATAAAACAACTGATAAATCTATAAATTAATTATAAACAAATAGTTTTTAATGTGATTTCACTTACAATTGATTGACAACTGTTATGTACTTTCTTCCATCAGGTTTTTTAGCTCCAGGCTGGCGCACGCCTCCTTCATCCGATAAAGCGGTATTGGATGATATATGAGTTGGGGATGGGGATGGTGTAACATAAGGAGTAGTAAGTGATGCCTCGTCTACAACTGTAGGCATTGGAGGCGGAGAAGTTGAGTCAATGCGAGCTATAGACTGTGACAATCCACCTACATAGTAAGTTCCTCTGATGGGAACTCTAAACCTAGACTACTGTACCTCACGTTGTCTCTTTGGTCCCATATTTTTACTTAAAATTCATTGTTTATCGAATTTTCTACAAATATAATAATTTGAATTCAATATTTTACACAATATATGGAAAAAAGAAATAAGGCAATTTGTTGCATATCATATTCAAGTACAAACGACAAAAATGAAGGTTAACAATTGTTAAAGTCGTTGAACAAGAACAATAACATCCCACGTTCAATAGGAAAGAGGTTGACGTCTAACTAGTAGGGAAGTTGTTTAATTAATTCTTACAGATACAACCATAAATCAACTTTAAAGCTTAGTCTAATGTATTGTGTCGATAAATCACAATGATATAATTATTTTGTTTGATTCTATATGACATGGGAGTCGGTAAAGGTAAATGAGTCCCCAATGTCTGGATTCCTGAGAAGGGTCCTGTCATGTTCAAACGCACCAATTGAAACAGTGATACTTCTTTCACCAAATGTAGGCTTTTGAACACCTTCTTGCAATAGCGTTTCTGCTATAGCTATACTTGTAGAGGAAACAGTAAATGAGTCGCCGCTCTTAGTATAGAAGACTAACTCTCCAGATGAATTACTAATGGGAACAGATTTACCTAAAATATAATCAGTATAGAACTTTCATAATGTCATATTAAAAAACTTTTAAACGAACCAGTATTGGATATTAATGCATATGTGAATGTCCAAATGAGGTTTGTGGAAATGACTAATTATCGACAAGAACCGATCTCCCTAATCCTTTATAGGCCGTTATGACATCGCTCTCGCCTCTATCGACACACATGTCATCTTCGAGATTAAAGGAAGCTTAAAACAACATGTAATATAAATGTTCAAATATGAATATATATAATAACTTCTTCAAAGGAAATGAGATGTACAAAATAAGAAAAGAGACATTGTCCAGATCATACTAAACACCTTGACGTAGAAGATCAGCCATAGAAGGTAAACGATCCTTAGTGTATGAACTAGCGATATTTCCTGTAGTTCCTTAGGTTGAGACAATTTTGCCACATTCCTCCCAATGGAAGGAATTACTACTGTCTAGAACCAGTCGCCATGTCGACATTCCTTGAATAAGATTTTGAATGAAATATTTTACATAATATACCAAAATGTAAATAATGTATTTGTTGATTATAATATTCAATTACAAATACAAATTAATCGCTATCATAACTTAATTGTAAATTACAATCATCTTCTTTTTCGGAAGACTAAGAATCAAACTCCGAGTCCTCTTTAGATCTCTAACCATCATCATCCTCTCCAGATGAAATTTCAACATATTCATTAAATGGATCATTCAAAGGTTCATTATCGTCATATGTTATAGATGCATTTATAAAAGTGACATCTTTCTGAAACATTTCACTTTCAATTCTCTGCTCTCCTTTTCCATATGATTCAAAAAAACCTTTAGGTTTAACTTTGCAAACCGCTAACCAATCTGTCTTATCTCGTCGTAAGCTGACATAACACACCTGTGTCGCTTGAATTGTTAACACGAAAGGTTCAAATTGTCTCAATCTTCTTCGGTAGTTGATTTCAGCTAGATTGTATTGGCTATGCACTTTTATTCCAACATTTGGAGTCGGGTCATACCAGTCACATTTAAATATCACACATCGCTTAATTGGCAAAATAGGGTACTCAACTTCAACTATTTCAATAATTTTACCATAGTAATTCATCAATTCTCCCTGTATCGAAACTCTACAGTTTATTGTTGCCATGCTATGTCTATGATATTCTGTATGGAATTTGTATCCATTCACGAAATACACTGGATATGATTTAACAGTTCGCAGAGGTCCCTTTGCAAGATCACAAATGAGCTTGTTCTCTATTGGATTTTCTAATGCCTATATAAAAGAAATTATCACATTAAAGAGTATAATGTCATGAGAACACTTAAAAATAGTTTTGAACTATAAGAATATTTGTAAGTGAAAACTTACATATCTCTCAAACCATCGAGGAAAGTGCTTTTCAAATTCTTTATTTATATCATCCTGTATGATGCCCGGCATTATCTCACGTAACAATGCCTCGTATAATCTAAATACATTATGATGTTTTTCAGTAATGAACAATACAAAATTTGAAATGAAGAAATAATCATATTCAACTTATTACACGAAAGAAAGAACCTCTTTGCAATTCAATATAATGTAACCATATGCAGCCTCAATTTCTTTCTTTGTTAACATTCTTCTTGTTGCACGTCCATATGCTCGTCCAAGATATGTGAAAATAGACAAATTACCATTAGCACCACTCGTTCCTCCCCTATCGTCATTATGAGGAACTTTTCTTTCTCTAGTGTAAACATGCGGCTCAAAATAATATCCACAAAATATACTAGCTTCCTCTACTAAATAAGCATTATATCTGAAACCTTCAACTCTAGCCTTGTCTTTTTACATTTTTTTCAAGTGATGCAAATACCTATATTAGAGAAAATGGTTATTACAATTTTTGTAGTTAAAGCATGTAAATATGGTTATTGCAATACTTTTTATCTAGTTAAATGGATACATCCATCAATATTGAACTAACCCGGCTAGTTTTGCCTTGTGTTTTAAATGCACAGGTAGATGCTCCATACAGTCAAAGAAGCTTGAAGGAAAAATCCCTTCTAAGTTGCACAAAATAACTTGAATTTTCTTTTCTAGTTTTTCCATTTCATCCAAATTGATTTCAGATGATGTTAAGCTTTTGAAAAACAAACTTCATTCTATTATAGCTTCCCAAACCTTATTCAGTAGCAACTCCCGAAATGCAATTGGAATTAACCTTTGCTTAAATACATGACAATCATGACTTTTCATCCCATATAATTTGTACTTCCTGAGATCCACACACTTAGCCAAGTTGGAAACAAAACCATCAGAAAACTTTAAACTTTTCGACCATTCACACAAAAGCTCCTTTTATTTCTTGTTCAAAGTATAACATGCTTTCGGATATTTACCAATGTGAAGATCTTTATGTAACTCATTTTTTCTACAAAAAAGTTGCAAATTAGCTCTAGATTTTGCATTATCTTTTGTCCTCCCTTCAATGTTCAAAATGGTATTGAATAAATTGTTAATAATATTCTTCTCAATATGCATCACTTCTAGATTATGACGTATCATATTAATCTTCCAATATGGCAAATCCTAAAAGATGCTTTGTTTTCTCTAACCAAAGTTTTGACTAATGCTTCTATTTACTTTATCAACTTCAAATTTTGTTATTTTCAGCAAGCCTAATTCCTCAATCTCTTGTAAAATCTCTTTACCAACTTTGATAGGAGGAGGAGGTGTTTTTACCATCCTATTCTTAATGAGCTTATGTTTATTGTGTCTAAATGGATGATCTGGAGGGAAAAAATTTCTGTGATTGTCAAACTAACATATTTTGCCACTATTTGGAAGATAAAGTGCATCGGAATCATTGTCATAATAAGAACAAGCCAATTTTCCAATTGTGCTCCATCCAGATAACATGGCAAATGTCAAAAAATCACTAATGGTCCACATCAAAGCTGCTCTCAATACAAAATTCTGTTTTAAAGAGGCATCATAGGTTTAAACACCATATTCTTAAAGATGCTACAATTTAAATATCAATGGTTGTAAGAAAACATCAATTTTTTGCTTCGGATTTGTTGGCCCTGGCACAATCGCTGTCAAGAACATATGTGTCTCTTTTATACATATCCAAGGAGGCAAATTATAAAGAGTAATTATGATTAGCCATGAAGAATATTGCTGGCCGGATTAACCAAAAGGTTGGAATCCATCAGTTGACAATCCCAACCTAACATTTCAACATTCAACTGCAAACTCAAGATGGGTGTGATTGAAATGTTTTCATGCCATCGCATCTGATGGATGACTCATTACTCCATCTTCCTGTTTGTGTACAGCATGCCATCTTATATGAGATGCTGTAACATCATAAGCAAAAAGTATTTGAAGTATCAGAAGTAGCGGGAAATAATACATCCGCTTCTATAGTACTAATTTCTATTTCATTGAACACTTTCTAGGCTTAAACCTAGATTGACCACAAAATTTGCATTCTTGTAATTCTATATCATATCCCCAATATAACATACATCCCAATTTGCAAAAATCAATCTTTTCAACAGGCAAACCAAGACCTCTTATAAGTTACTTCGAGTTGTAAAAACTATCAACTATTGTATGATCAAAAGATAATGATTCATTATACCATTCTAGAATTTTATCAAAACTATGATCTGAAATATGCCCTTCAAACTTTATGTTCAATACTTGAGCAATTGAAGACAATTGGGTCATTGTCTCACAATTTGGCCACAATTCTCAATCAGCTGACTGTAGTAAGTCAAAAAAATGTTTTGCTTGTGGGTTAGGTTCTTCTTCAACATTTTTCCTATTTGCCTCAAAGGTATAACCAGCCCCATCATACGCAATTTACATGTACGGATTTTCAGCTCCATCCACATAATTTCTTCTAAATTCAATCTCCCCTTCATACTCATTTAAGTTGATAAACGATTGTGCTTCATTATCCCTTGAAGTGCTAGAAATCAACAGTTCTCCATGTCATGTCTACTCAAAATAATTGGAGACAAACCCTTTTCTCAGTAAATGCACATTAACTTAATCAATAGTAAGGAAACATTTGTGTTTGCACTTTTTACATGGACATCTAATCTTTGGCCCATCCATATATGCAGGCTAAGAACATGCATAATAAATAAAAGCCTGAACTCCCTCAACAAATTCAGGATTAACGAAACCATCAGGGGTTAATTGTCTATACGTCTAAGATCTATCCTAGAAACTCATTTTTGGAAAACTGTTAATTTTAAACAGTGAATCTATAGTTAGTATCGTTCATGTTAGGCAAAGATAACATTACATCTAAGATAAGACTTGTGATTCAACATAAGAAGTTCTCGTTTTGATCCCTAGGCTCCTGGTATTTTTCACCAATAAGCCTCATAGCAAAGACAACAAAGTGGGTTATGGGTTAAGGTTTATAGGTTCACTTCTAAAATATATTTAAAATGAATATCCAACATATATTTTTGTAATCATATATGTCAGAAGACAATTATTGTTAAAATTTGTATATTGAATGATATTAAATATGCACTAGTGCGTAATCAAATAAGTATTCATAAAAATATGAATACTTATTTGAATAAATTAGTTTAACGTATACAATTTAATTTAAAAAGCCATGTAAAAATGCACACATAAAAAGCAAACATAACCTCATCATTTAAGAGAGTATCAATGAAATAACATATTCACAAAATTAAGGTAATTAGAACAATAATATAAGTCAAACTCATCAGTTATAAATTCATACATAATCAAAGTTCATAAAACAAACAAGTTTTAGTTCGTGCAAGCCAAATTAAATTAGTCATGTAATGCTTTCAAATTCCCAGTTCAAACTGCAAACAAATACCTACATTATACCAAATTCAAAAAAACTTAGTAAAAAAACAAAATCACTATCCTCAATCGACACGCAGAACGATCTTCTTGAAGTACTGAAGGAAGATGATGATGAACCTCTAATGAAAAATATAGAAACTGATACAAATTCGATTAAAATGTGTGGAAAATCATTGTTGACATAATTCAAAATTTTAAGGAAATGAATGTCATTTGAATACCTACTAAAGCTTTTCTTCAATCTCCTTCGAAATAGAAATACTGCCAACAAATAAGTTCTAACAACCAATAAGAAAATTGTTCATAGTTTAGGAGCATTCTAGATAAAGATATGCTAGCCTAATAATGAACATAAGCTAGATCACCATATATGATTTAAATGCTTAAAACAAACATGACCAAGATGAGAGACCAAAATATCAAATGCTTAAAATTCAAGCTTTCTAAACTAGTTGATTTCAAGATCTATTAAGCCAACCTAACTCATCAATACAAATGTTTAAGGTAAAAATAAATGGGAGAAAATTTTAAAGTACGACTATGAATCTTTTGATATGTTTAAAAAGTTTAAAGATTTGGTTAAAAAAGAAAGTGGTTTTCAGATTAAAACTTTTAAAATTGATATAGGTTGAGAATATAATTTTAAGAGCTTTTCTAAACTGCAAAAAATTTATCACCCTCTTATAATCCTAATATCTCCGTAATAAAATATAACATCTTAAAGAAAGAATCAAACAATCCTAAATATAGTGAGAAATAGGTTGAAAACCAAAATGATGCCTAAGGAGATTTAGGCAGAAGCAGTTGTATGGGTGGTTTATCTTTTAAATTTTAGTCCTAAAAAGTGCTTGATATATGCACTCCATAAGAAGCATAGAGAGGAGTGAAGCCTTTTGCATCATAATCAAGAGTGTTTAGCTCTATTATCTATCTTAATGTTCTAAAGAAAGGAAGGTCCAAACTTGATGATTGAAGTAATTTGTTTTTATTATATATAATAAGAACCCAAAATGGTACAAGTTTTTCAATCCAAGTAATGAAATATTGTTATCAATACAGATGTTAAATTTAATGAAGAAACATTTTGGGATTAAATCCCTCAAATAGAGGGATCTTATGATTTTTTCTAAATTTTAAAGATTAAGAAGAAAATGAGGTAGTTTAAGATTCCAAAATTGATTTTTTTCATTAATGTCACTAATCCCATCATCTTAAGCATCATCATCCACATCTTTACTACTAAGCATAGGACTATCAGGATATTAAAGACTTATCAAATTTTATGATAATCGTATCTTATTCTGTCTACTTATAGATATTGTTTCTTTAAATTTTAAAGATGTTAGTAAGAATGAGAAATGGATTCATATAATGAATGAAGAAATTCAAGCCATTAAAAAGAATGATACTTGAGAATTTATTTCTAATATAAGAGATTATCATGTAATTGGATTCAAACGAGTATAAAAAAATACAAAATCCCAATGGTGAAGTAAAGAGATACAAGGTAAAGCTTATAGTTAAAGAGTATAAGTAAAAACAAGGCATTGACTATAAAGAGGTATTTGTCTATATAACTCACCTAGAAGCAATCTATCTATTAATATGTCTTACAGCAAAATTCATTGGATAATTAATCAATGTCAACTCTGATTTCCTTAATGATTATTTATATAATGTCCTAGTATAGTTTGTATTGAGGTATGATATTCTTTATATTCAATAATAATATTCCAATTTTAAAGTGTATGTATTACTTACCTGTAATAAATGGTGATGGTATTTTTGTTAATTTATCATGGGGTATTTGATTATTTTAAGTTTTAATTTATTTTTAACATTTTTCTTAATAAAGGTGAAAGTCATGCGAAGAACTTCTCCTTTAAAAAGGATGACTTGAATTTTATCTTAATATGTTTAAATCTTTTCTTAGTTATACTTTTATAAGAAATGTGTCTTCACACTATTTAAAATCTAAAACCTTATTATACTTAATATTTGATAAAGGCTAGGGATCTATTACATTATGTAATGATATTGCTAATATTAAAATTGGAACAACATCTTATATGCGTTCATTATTTTCATCTAAAGTAAATTCTTCTTCTTCATGTTTCTTAAGTACTTTTAGTATATCGCATTCTTATTACTTGATTATATGGTAATCATACTAACACTTAAATTGCACAAAATGGGCTCACTCATAAGAGATATATTGAAAATTTAGAAGTAAAAGTAGAGCTATTTCAAATAAGAGAATGTAGATTATGATTTTTTATGTATCGGTACTAAAAAGAAAGGCGATCCAAGCTTTAAACTCCTTATCTACATATGATACATTAAGATGATATGTTAAAGAATCTAAACATCTTATCCACCATATTTATTTTTCCCTTTGAATGCTAAGCAAATTATGAAAGTAGCTTGAGGGTGAGCTTGTTTGAACCATAGCATCTTAAACTAAGTTCCCTTAAAGTGTTAAGTTTTTAGTAAATTCCTACAAGAATTATGGTGGTATTTATATATAAAAGTGTCTAAAGTTGTACTCCTTTCTCATAACTTCATTAATATATTTTTCAATAAAAATTAAAAATATAAAGGACATACATGATTATAAGTCTCCTCGATAATAAGATCATAAGTTAATACTAAAGAGCTCTTGTTTTAATTTAAAAATGGTTGTCACATTTTACAAGGACCCTATAGAAAATTTGGCAGAATTTTCCCTATAAAATGGACATCCCCTGTTGAAATAAGGGTCCCCCTGTAATAAAAATATACTTCTATATTGACCAGTAACTGCAACTCAAATTGGGTCTCCAAACTATACGTCTATTCTCAATTCAGTCCCCTTTGAGTAATAGTAATTACCATTAGTTTTAGAAACAAAATTTGGATCAAGAAAAGATTTAATAAGAAAACTTTCTTGATGTATCTTTTAGAAAATAATTTGATCCAAAAGTAATTCAATGTCCATCATTTGGTGCACTAAGACTTTTTGTACTTTGAAAATTCTTTTATATCATGAGACATGGAAATAAGACTTAATATTAACTTTGTATATGTCCCCATGCTTGTTTTGATTTAATTACTTAAAATTAACACATATTTTAAGAATTTGAATCTTTATGATATACTATGAAATAATGCATATAAAAAACAATAATCTTTATTACTACGCAATGATGATCATCATATAATAAATGATGTAATTCAATTACATTAAATGAAAAATTAAATTAGAGTAAAATTAAATTCTAGGCTAATTATTAACATAAAAGACTTTAGCATACTCATGTTAGTAACATGTACTTTGTAAACATTAAGGCATAGTTCTTTAATTAGTGTATTAACCTTTAATTAGTGGATTAAGTAACATATACTCAGTCCTAAATATGTCTTATATAAGTTTTATAACAATCAAACATTTGACTTCTAAATGGTTAGAACTTATGGTATTCTCATTGTTTTTACTAAGTTGTACTATTTAATTGTTATCACAATACAAATATATTGATATAAAATTTAGATCAACTAAAAAAATTCCCTAACTAAAAAAAATTGTCATTATAATCTAAATAAATCTTCACAACCCTAATTAATAAGTTACATAATCCAAAATTGGACTCCATAAGTTTGATCCACTTTAGTTAGATTAATTATCAAACTCTATATAATTTATTATAGATCAAAATATTTCCTAATCCGTAATAAACTTTTAACTATGAAATCCATACAAGGTAAAGCATTTTTTCAATACACTGGCATACTCCAAACACGGTTAAGCATTTTTTCAATACACTTAATCAATCTTCATCAGCCAACACAAAGAAACAACAAAAAATAATTTTACAATGAATGTAGACAAACTAACGTCATTGAAATGGTAAAGGAAAACATTATTGATCAAAAAACCATCATGAAGATAGAGAGAGAGAAGAGGAAAATACCTGGATATTAACCACCAGAGACCGTTGGAGAAGACGACGCTCGTGGCCGAAGATGCAGCAGCTCGACGGTGTAGACACAGCCGACAGTAGACAGAGGAGATCTGGAGAGGAAGAAGGAACAAGCGGGGCACGCAGGTGCAAGGTGGGGGGTGAAGATAACCAAACGACATCATTTTGGTTAGGTTAAAAGCTTCCAGCTGTCCCTTCTCTCTCCCCCCCCCAGACCTGCATGCCCCACCTATTCCTTCTTCCTCTCCAAATCTCCTCTGTCTACTAAACGATGTTGTTTGGTTTAAAGAGGATAATGTTCTGTCACAAAGAAAATGACGTCATTTTCTTTTAAACCAAACGACATCGTTTTCTTGCTGGCAGAATGTTTTGTTCCAACAACAAAACGACGTCATTTTCTTTTAAACCAAACGATGTCGTTTTCTTGCTGGCAGAACGTTTTGTTCCAAAAACAAAATGATGTCATTTGATTTTAAACCAAATGATATCGTTTAGTTTAAATAATAAAACATTCCTTTAGGATAAAAATGACATCGTTTGGTTTTAAACCAAACAATGTCATTTTGTGGCTGGCTAAGGTTTAAACGTTTAAACCTTCATTGCAAATGACGTCGTTTGGTTTAATCTCATACGATGTCATTTTGTTCAAAAAGTGACGAGGTTCTTAAGTTAACCAAAACGACATCGTTTCGGGCAAACCAAACAACATTGTTTTCATATAGTTGAAAGCCGACGATTGACAACAATATTTACCAATGAAATTTAGCGAAAAAAATTTATACTGTTTTTAAATGTTAAATTTCCAAACAACATTATCGATGCATATAGTATTTCCATCGGTAATTACCGACAAGTTTATTTTAGATCTGTAAAATTCCGCCGCTATTTTGTTATTTTCTTGTAGTGTGAGTTTTTAAAAAGAAAACTAACATAGAGAGTAATGTAGTTATCCATAAAGCTAGGCTTGTAGCTAAAGGTTATCGTCAAAGGCAAGGTGTTGACTATGACAAAACAATCAGCCCAGTAGCTATGCTTAAATCCATTAGGATACTCCAAGTCATTACTGCTCATTATGATTATTAGATATGATAAATGGATATGAAAACATCTTTCCTTAATGGAAACCTAACCGAGGATATATGTAGCATCCCACCTCCGCAAGACCCAAACCCGACATCGACGGTGATATCCGAGTCCGTGCCTGCGAAGGTAGCATGCTAAACCAGTCAATCGCTCACATATCGATATAAATTTTTTTTTGAAACACTAACATAGACATAAGTCCATTTTCAGTTTGGGCCAAATAAGTTAAAAGTCAATAACACATTGTTTTCAATGTAGTACAATCAAAACAGTTTCACTGATCAATTAGGGCCCAATTTCAGTAATAACCCTTTTTCAATTACAAACAAATCG
>JANZLD010000237.1:30161753-30174655 GCA_026413575.1 Erythroxylum carthagenense | reverse complement strand
TTGCTTCCGCATTTTGTTATTGATTCGCCTTCGGATTCAATTTATCCTATTTGAATTCGCTTTGTTTCCTTCGTCTTCCGGTTGGGATTCGGTTTTCGGATCGGGTCCCAACATATTGAACCTATTTTGGGACAAAAGGCATAACTTGCTCTAAGGATATCAGATCAAGGTCATTCTGAAAGGGTTTGAAAGAGGACTTCAATATCTACATCTTTTATAAAGACTTGAAGGCAGAGTCTATCGTCTAGAGGGTCAAATTTGGACCAGATGAACGGGTCAGATGAACAGTGCACTAGACGAAATGACATCATCACCAGATGATATAACGTCACCACCAAACGATATGACGTCACCAGACGATATGTCCTCACCAGACAAAGCATCCTTACCAGACGATCTGTCCTCACCAGATGATACGCCCTCACCAGACGAAGCGTCTTTACCAAACGATACGCCCTCACCAGATGAAGCGTCCTCACCAGACGACACGTCATCACCAGACAATATGACGTCATCAGACGATACAAACTATACTTCTAAGCATCTCCGCTTATAAGGATCATAGCTTTCGACTTCAATGTCCAAAAATTTCATACTATATACCGTTGGAAAACTAGAAAGATAATCTACAACTTCCATGAAAACAACTTTGTCAAATTCAACCTAGATCATTCCAGTTTTTTCCTAGAACTCATAACACTAATTTTTTCCCTATGGAAGACTTGAAATTTTGCATCTCGCAAACTTGGAGTGCCCTGAGCTTAACCCTTCAGTTATCAAATTGATTTCATTAAACTCTTCAAATCTTAACTCATTTGCCTCATCACCTTCAACTACATTTGATCAATCATAATTCCCATCTTCCTTTCCATAGTATCTCGCTTATACATACATATATATATATATATCAACGATTTATGTTCCAAAGTCATCAACTCAAGTTGATTACTTCTTCATGTATATCTAACTTCAACTCACATCATCCACGCACCATTCATATTTCATTAACATCAAAAGAACAAAGTTTTACAAATCTTTAATGGCATTCCAAGTCACATTACATCATCATCTCAAACTCTTAAATTACAAAAGGACCTTGAACAAACAAACTTCTTGCTTTCCCAAAATCAACTCAAACTACAAAATAAGCAAATTTGGAGGAATGCCCTTAGGCTCTTGATCACTTGGTCTCTTAGCTATCACTTGAAGATGGGATAAAAGGGGATGAGCTTAAAAGCTCATAGGTAACAAGTTTATAACAAAGAATAAGTAAAATCGTTGAAATGTTTCTTGTCTTATAAAAGTCATAGTGAATTTATAAAACGCTTTGTTCTCAAATTCTTAGTCAATTTCACAATTCTTGCTTAAAACTCATAGTTAAAAATATCATCACATCGCATAGCATATGCATTCAACCACATTGCAAAACACTCAAATTATGCAATATACTTGATAAATTGAAGATGCAATATATAAACAAATGGCTCGAGGATTCCCATGGGTATGAAATGGAGAAACCAAAGTTTTCACCATGAGCAAAATGAGTCCATTTTCGGAGCTCACATGTCACAAGTAGGTAGCCGGGAGAAGACTCTTGTTTACATGCACGTGACGAACAAAATGGTTCCTCTCTCGCTAAAACAAAAGCACATAATCATGCTCAAATCATTTTATCATATGCCCATACTTTCATGCTTTACCATTTTTTTCATTTATACAAAATGCCATGACATGTTTCAAGGCACAACATAAAATGTTTCAAAGCATTTCCTTCTTCATTTTGAAATTCATCAACAAAATTTATAAACAAAACATATAAAGATTTTTCAAATAATTCAAGAGTAATAAATGCACCACTTATGAAGTAATTGAAATCATTTTATTTTCTTGATTTATGGCTCATAACTTTATTATAAACATATAACCCACCTTGATTTCCTTGTTTAAAGACTTACTCAAAATGCCTCTTCTCTTGTTCCTCTTGCCTCTTTGATCCCCCTTTATACAATAACAAAAAATTCCACTCAATAGGGTTTTCAATTGAAAATCGCACAAAGCACAATCACTTAAATTGGTACTAGAATACTTAAACCCATGAATTTTCTAAACTCCATAAACTAAAATCCTTTTAAAAATTTCAAAAGATTTAAGTGATCTTACCTTGGTTCTTCACCAAATGAAGAGATCTCTGGCCCAAATGGAAGCTCTTCTCTTCCTCTACCTTTTTCTCTTCTTGAACAACCTCAAAATCTCTCTCAAAAGCTAAGAAATGAAGAAACTCTAGCTCAACTCTCTTCTTTTCTCTCAACCACCGAAATCTCTCTTCTTTCTCTCTTTGATTTGTTATTTCTCTTCCTCTCTCCCAATTCACATTTTTTTTCTTCTTCTTCTTAAACAAGACCACATTTTGGTCTTGTCCTTCTAAAAATACCCCTCCTCTCCTTTGGTCTTCCCATTTTACCCTTTCTTTCATTTACCTCCTAACTTCTTTAATCTTCTTAAACACCATATTAACTCTAACTTAATTCAATCTTTACATCTAATTTCAATTCTCTATTTATACCCATCAAATTAATGACTCAATTCTAAAAATAATGAAATAAATAAATCAATAATAATTGAAAAAAATCGGGGTTCAACACTTATCCCATAATTTTTGATAAAATTTAGACGAAAAGATGGTTAATTGATTTAGTGTTGATATAACATACAAATTTGGTTTGTATATCCTTTAATCATGTCAATGGTTTTCAATCTCTACTTCATTACTAGCCAATATAGAAATAAGATTTCAAAAAATGAGAATTGAACCAAACTAAATCTGAATAAGTAACTTTATGGTTATGTTTCTTGAATAGATCTAAATAAGATTTATTTGTAAACTTATTGGAATCTAAGGAGAGGAGATTAAGCTAGTAGTTAGGTAAGTTAGCCTTAATTAATGTAAGTCCTCTAGTGTTGCAATTTCAATCATCTCCATTGATGATTTCTTTCACTTTGACATAGTAGAGTATCCTTACTCTCAAGGAATTCAAGTAGATCTGATATACAAGGGCCCTAAATTGCACTAATTATTATACTAAAATCATATGTTCTTACAATCATATATCAAGCTTTTAAAATCCTAGCTAAGATGATCCTTTAGTTGAAGCATTTGAGTTAAAAAACCAAGAGTACTCTTATTAAAAGCTAAACCTTAAGAGTTGACATTAGATAAATATTGGTTATGTATCTATCTAACCCATGTTACATTTTTATCAATTAAAAGTAACTTAATCCTTTTAGAAAGAACCACTTAATTCATAAGTTTTATTGAAACAACACCTAATCTTTCTTTTTCTTTAGTACAACAAAGATCAATCCATTTGACCATAGAATAAGAGGACTTACCCTCATCCCATGACCACAAAAAGTTCTTGAGCACTTTCTCCACATCTTTAATAAGTATTTTGGGGAGTATTAATTGAGAACTCTAATGGTTATGATGATTTACAAGAACTAACAAAATTAGTTATAGTTTACTTGTATTAAAAGGTGTTGATTTTGTTAGCTTATAATTCTACTCTTAATTGATTCTATTAGAGGAGAAAATCTTTACAAAAAAAATCTTATTGGATATAAGTCTCCCAAATATTTGAGGAGAGTCTACTAAACTTTGATTCCTAGGGCAACACTAAGGGTACTAACAAAAGTATAAAGGATGTTATTACTTGAGGTAATGGTTAGGCTTGACATCTTGGAAAAGGAGTTGAGGGATCTCATAAAAAAACTAAATGAATAAGAATCTTCTATATAAAATAAAGGTTTAACATCTTCAAATTCCAAGTTGAGGGGTTTGCATTTATAATGATACTTGAAAGAGCCACATCCCTTTATATTACAAACAATTATCTAGTAAAGGCCTTAATAGCCAATGTGAAAAGATTGGGGGATAGAGAATTCCCCTACTTAAGACGTTTTACACGATTAACTAACTTTGTAAGTTCACCATTCATTATAATAGTAAAAGAGGTACAAGTTATGTAAGCTTGAATCCAATCTTTGAAGAACTTAAGAAAACCAAATGCATAGAGATTATTAATTATGAAGTTTCAGTTCACGAAATCAAAAGCCTTAATAAAATCAATCTTAAGGGATTAGTTTTTTATAGAAGTTTTCATGTTACAATCCTTTGTGAATTCCTAGCCTAAGAGGATTATTATTTCTAATATTCCTCCCTTGAATAAAAGACAATATTACAACATGATATAGGGATATAATTATGTAAGGAAGAGGGGCTAGCCTTTTTTAGGATGAGATAAATGTAGATGTTGTCGAGCTCTTTGAATTTTTTGTTACTACCAAAAAAATTCCAATATGAAAGACGAAATGTTTGAAAAAAAATAAGGTATTAAAGCCATATAGACCATAGGTTTATTTGGCTTAAGACTAAATAGCTATTTTAACATCAAAGTGGTGAAGGAGCTATTATAGGGCTCAGTGCCTATTTGGATGGGCTTTTGGGAGCCTAATAAGTACTTTTCTTCCTCACAAAAGCTTTTTTTTTAAGAAAAATAAATATTTGGCTGTAAATTAAGAAAACACTTCTTTAATAGATATGTCTTTTTTGGCAGTTAAAATACAGTTTTTTAAGAAGTTCATCTCAAAAAAGCACATTTTCAGGTAAATTTTTCATATCAATTAATAAGCCTATTTTTTAGTCCCTTTTATCCTTATGTTTTACACATAATTTTCACAATGCCCATAGACTCATTTTCCCGTTTATTATGTATTTAACTATTTACTTAACTTGGATATTTATTTTGAGATTTATATAATATTATTTAAATTTTTATATGTTTTAATATTTATTTTGGATATTAGTTTGCTTATTTTATAATCTATATAAAAGATTTTATAATTTATATAAAAAATTTGGTTAGATATACTTTCATTTATGTTTCATATGATTTAAAATTATATAATAATTAATATAGTGTGCTTTGCGTATTGTTTAACATATTTTAAATAATATTTATATGCATAAACAAATTTTATTATAAAATAAAATATAGTTAAAATTAAAAGTATTTTTTATTTTTATGTTGTCAAACAATCTATTGTATGAAACTCTTTCAAAAACTCTTTTTTAAATGATAGCCAAATAGTTAACTGGCTTCTTAAAAAAATTCTTCTTAAAAAAGATCTACAGAAAAAAAAAAACTTTATTAATAAAAGTTATACTAATATAAGCCTAACCAAACAGAAGCTCAGGCAAGGACAATTTTGGGATTAAGTTGATGAAATTGCTATGATCTTGAATGGAAGACTCATAAATTGATATTATTTAAAATATTTACACACTATAAAATATTTTAAGTGTATAAAAATTAAATAATAGTGATTATTAAGTCAGTATTTTTTGTCTAATAAAAACAATTTTGTACTTTTTTTGAAACGGAAGTCGTTCGCTCTTCCCTTTTTTTTTAATCAAAAAGAAAATCTGGTCGCAAATGATAAACAAGAACCCCCGAGTTTAGGGTTGAGCGCAGGTGCAACAATGGTGCTATCAAACAAAAAGCTGAAACAGAAGCTAAGAACAGCAAAAGCCGAGCCTTTCACTGACACGGTGTCTAGCGGCATTGATCCTAACAGCAGTGGAGGATCTTCGAAGAAACCAGAATCAAGTTCAGATATCGAAAATCTTCAGCAGGCAGTGAGGCAGAGACCCAGGTTGACCAAGAGAGCAAAAAGAAGAAAGACTCTTTCTTTGCTGGGTTTAGATAGTGCAAGAAAGAGCCTCAAAGGAGAAAATGGAGTACAAAGCAATGGAAGTGAAGGGACTTTAGTGAGTAAAGTAGAGAATCGTGAAAGTGAGGATAAAAGTGAGGAAATGAAGAAAAAGAAGAAAAAGAAGAGACATAGAGAGGAGGCGGAGAGTGAAGAAAAGGGTTTAAAGGAGGATGGTTCAATAAAGGAGGCAAAAAAATCGAAGAAGAAAAAGAAGAAGAAGACTAAGAAGGAGAAAAAGGAGAATATTGTGCAGGACAAAATCGATGTTGACGATGGAGGAGTCTCTACGGTCACAAATGGAAACAATGAAAGGTAATTTGAAAGTAAATTCTTGCACTTGATGCAACATTTGACTGTTAGTCATATGCTATCCTCAATTTCGTGCTACTTTCTTGAGGCATGATTTGCCCCTTCCTTTTCTTTCTGAATTATGGTTTCTCGGTCCATTATTTTTGCTTATCTTCTAACTGGTAGTTTGTTTGTTGGGTCACAGAAGTTCATGACAGTCTGCTTCTGTTTGGTTCCTCGATTGGTTGATTCCTTTCTTTGAGTAAATCCATCCATCAATTTCATTGTGTAAAACCAGACTTGTTATTCAGCTAGGATGCAATGCAAGTGATTGTTGTTTGTGGATTGAATATCCTTGTCACATGCCTACCATAAGTGGCTAGGATTTGAACTTTCGTTTTGTTACATTATTCTGTCAGTTCTAGACTAGGAAATTATCGATGGTTTCTTTTAAACAGAAGTTATTATGTCCTGAGAATGTATGCTTTACTTGCTGTGTATGTTGTAGCAATGAAGTGAAGAATGAAGATGCTATGAAAGTTTATGTTGGAGGCATTCCATATTACTCAACTGAGGATGACATTCGAAGTTTCTTTGAAGGTTGTGGCACCATGACTGGAGTAGATTGTATGAAGTTTCCTGACAGTGGGAAGTTTAGAGGAATTGCTATCATCACTTTTAAGGTACTTGTACCTGTGTAAATTCTAATTATCCTCGCTGTTGTTCCGCTGCCCACCTTAACATCCTGCAGTACTAATTTAAGTTGGATGCCTTTGGCTGTTCTAGAATTATTTAACTTTATGATCTTTGTAATAAAATTAGGCTGTTTTCTTGCTCTTGGGGTTTTTTCTCATTGACCATGTCTAAAAACAAGACCTGTCTGTTGAAACTAAGAGAAACATGTGGGTTTCTGTCAGTCATGTTAACATAAAGGAAAAAGAAGGCTTTGGAGTTATTGTCCTTTAGGCTGATGATGCAAAATTACTTTCTATCTGCAAATTTATTTACTACATTAGGATTGACCAGCATGTTCAGGGAATTTTTTTTCAGAGCCCTCTCCCCTTAGGTTAGAACTTAGGAGTGATCACAGTTTCAGTTTCTCCAGTTTTAGCATTCTGTCAGTGTGTACAACTGCGTTTTAAGGCTTTTCTTTGGAAATTCTCTGGTCCACTGTATAAAATGTACGTGGTTGTAGCATTCTAGGGTGTGGCTTCCTCCTTCGCGTAGATTCTTGGCTAGCCTGAAATAGTTCTTGTCTTTCAGCATACTGGCAAACATGGTATAATTGCATGGCCACAACAGGATTTCTTCCAAACAAATATCTGTTTGTATGTGTAAGTATGTAATTGTTCCTTGAGGAATGAGTGTGTTACTCTGTATTTTGGATGAGTATCTTTTTCTGCTGGTAAACATAACATTTCTACAGGTCTATGTTTTGAAACTTACTATAATGTATGACATTTAGCATATATAGGCATTCTTTTTCTTTTTCCTCTTTTCTTGGTACCTATATGTAGGCATTGTAAAGATAATGAAATTATTGACTGAATTCATTTGGTTTCCCTGTTTTGATTCCATTTGTATAAATCCTCTTCTCAGACTGAAGCTGCAGCTAAACGTGCCTTGGCTCTTGATGGAGCTGATATGTGAGTAAACAATGCTAATTACCAGTTAGCTTTGATAGATTTTCTTTTATTCTTACGACATGATTTGATATTTTAGTACTTTTCAGGGGTGGGTTTTATTTGAAAATTAAGGCTTACAAGGCTACTCGAACAAACAAGCTCTCCAATTTTGCACCTGGAATGGTGAAGGGTTATAATAGAATATATGTTGGAAATTTGCCATGGGATGTCACTGAGGATGAAGTGAGGAACTTTTTCTCTGATTCCAATATATCATCTATTCGCTTTGGGAAGGACAAGGAAACAGGGGAATTCAGGGGATATGCCCATGTAGATTTTTCTGACAATCTCTCATTGATAATGGCATTAAAGTTGGATCAGCGTATCTTGTGTGGGAGACCCATCAAGATAAGTTGTGCAGTTCCTAAGAAAGATGCTAAAGATCATTCAACAGCTCTGCCTGCAACTGAAGAAACTACAGCTCAAGGAACTAAAGGTGAAGGAATTAGCAATGGTGGTGGGTTGAGCTCGGTCAGTGGTAAGATAAGAAGGAGAACTTGTTACGAGTGTGGTGAAAAAGGCCATATTTCTACTGATTGTCCCAAAAAGCAAACTGCTGTCACAAATGGCAACACAAGTTGAACATTTATGAAAAATGTCTCGGGTTTTTCATGAAGCCTGGAAAAAAAATAGATTTAGCTTTTGGTGCCAATGCCCTATTCTAATGCTTGCTGGAGATTTGGGTTTGTCCCGCAGCTAATTTTCCTTTGTTACAAGTCAGTGTTTTCCTGTTTGGAGTTCCAGAAGAACGCTGATGCTTATTTCCCCAGGAGAACCACTCCCAAGAAAACGTCCAGTTGGAAAAACAGGTGAAGTTGAGAAAATTTTATAGAGCTTAAACGAATAATCCTATATTTTAAGAACGTACCTAGCATAGCAAGTATCAGAAAGTTGCATTACATTCTGATTCCTTTTTACGCCCATATCTATAATGAATGAGGAGGGGTATAGGTTACCAAAACTGTAAATTGCCATCACCATCAAATTAGATACTTTGAAGTTTAAACGGATTCCGAAATTCAGACGTATCAACTTAGAATTCGGAATCAAATTTGTCGCATGGATAAATCTTGCAGCAGTTGTATATATTTGAAAATCTAAAATGTGTTTTTAGTATAACCTCAAGTATCAAAATTTCTTCTTTCATGAATATAAACGCGAGTTATAGGAGTGCTTCTTATCTAATAGCCTCAAATTCACCGCCTCAAGATTACTGCTCTTACATATAATGTTCAAGCAAAAGAGAATCTAGATGGATGTTATTTAAGAGAATTCCGTTTAATGAAATTACTTGAGTTCTCTTTTTTGTTTGTTAGTTCAGGTAATTGCTTCCATCCGTCCAAAACCAACCCCTTTATAAACTCTACTCTTTCTTTTAAACGGTGAGCTTGGTTACATAAACTAATCTACTCTTTGTCCTGACCAAAGGGTGGTGATCTTCTAGTAGAGAACAATATAATTTATAATTATTTCGACGCCTAGGAGAAGGATGGTGATGCCGTGTAAATATGAAGATGGAGAAACTAGCACTGGAAGTTTCTCGGTGAGCTATCCAGCAAAGTCGGAAACGGCTGAGAACGTAGTAGAGGTTGTCTATTACCTCTCCTGGAACGGCCAGCTTGGGCATCCCCATTTTGTGGAAGTCCCAATGTCTTGTCCCCCTCAACTGCTGATAAGAGGTATGGTCACACAAAGCATAAACACGTCTCAGGAATATATTTAAAATGCATCAGAATCTCTCTCAGAACAAAAGTTTCGGGTTAATGTCTTGAACAATTTTTATTTCAGATGTGATTAACACGTTAAACCGTCGTCGAGGTCATGGTATGGCTGACATGTATTCTTGGTCGTTCAAAAGGTAAATATAAATACATAACAAGTTTTGTTGCTAGTAATTATACAATTCATGAAGATAACATAAATATATAATGTGGGTGCTTTATCGCTACAGAAGCTACAAGAATGGGCACGTATGGCAAGACTTGTGGGACAACGATTACATATACCCTTGTAACGACGACGATCATGATTACATTCTTAAAGGATCACTCCTCACAGGTGCTTCAGTGACACCACCATCTTTCGACACAATGTCACCGTCAACTTCCAGGTCCAGAGTTCCATCTGAGATTCAAAGTTGCACTTCGATCACTCCAAGTACAGCGAAAACAAATGATTCCAGTTGCTCCACATTTGATGACCACCACAATATTTACAATATCAAAACCAGTGCAGAACTGTGGGATAAAGGGTCCGGGGACGAAAAGAACAAAAAAGTGGGAAGTGTAAAACTTGCAACTCTGTTGAACAGAGAGGAGACGGGAACACCAGCAGTGAAGTCTCGCACAAGGGCCTCTACAAGTGGCCAGAGAAGGTCCAGAGAGAAAAAAGAGGTTTCTGTGTCTGATGACAATGGGCAGCGCGCAGTCAGAGAAACGCCGAGTATGAGAAAGAAGACAACCACTCCTCTTCTGCTGATGATCCTTCGATGTGGATCAAAGAGGTTCGAAGCATCGCCGGAGAGAAAATCTCGTAGCTATGCTGTTTCTTGAGTTGACTTTGATAAACTTCCCTGTGCATCGAACACAATTTGCCCCAGCTCAGGCGGTAAGTTTCCAATTTACCCTTGGCAAATAATAAGGTTATAATTTAATACATGCCTGTTAAATAGATGAGATTTGACTTGTTCCAGAAGGTGTATATTTAATGTTGAGATTGATCTATTTGCAGTATTATTGGGTTTGCAATGACTCCGTAGAATTTGAAAATACCCGTATCTTCTTTTTAATGATACGACACGTAACAACTCACATAGATATTTTTCTTCTACTCTGCATCTTTTATCCTCAGTTTTTTAAAAATCAGAAATTAAACCACCAAGGTAAAAGGTTAAAAATTGTAAAAGTTAAGCTGTCACAAAATCGATATATAATAAAAATTGAATAAAATTTATTAAGTTAAATTATGATTAAAGAATAAAATTTATTTTAGTTGACAATTACGCTAATTAATTAATAAATTGATCAATTTTAAATAATAAGAATCATTGGGGTAAACTGAACAGCTAAATTAAATAGTTTAAATTTTTTGTTAATTAATAAATCGATCAATTTTGAATAGTAAGAATTATTAAGAGAAGCGAACTGGTCAAAATTTTTATTATTAAACTCGTCGAACAATTCAATTTTATAATTATTGCTAATTATTGGTATAAGACATATTAAGGGCAAATAATAGTTTCAGTTTTTAGGGAATCCTTACTGTTTACTAATAATCCAACTAAATTCTTAGAGATTGTAATTAGGATAAAATTTGATTTACCCATTTTATTTAGTCAAATAACTTTCTATCTAATGATTATAGTTTATTTCAATTTAATGTTGTGTTTTGTATAAAAGAACGTGAAATATGCTCACTTTTTACACTTAAGACATACTAGTTTCGTTTATTTATTAACAAAATGTTCGAAACATGGCTGCATTTTGCTTGTTGCTATTTGAAGGTAGATGCCTAAAAATAAGTTTGAATCCTATAATCCAACTTCTAATATCGAAGACGTACTTAATTCTAGGTGGAGTTGGAAAAGAGTCAAAAGGATTCAGTAAAAATATGTATACGCTTAATGACAAAACAAAGATCTATTAACTAACTAATTAGAAGTAAACAAAATTCCATTTTCCTTGTTGTCGTTCTATTTAACTGTGTAGTTTGTGCAACAACTGGCTATAAATCTCCATCTCCACTCATATAAGGCAAATGAGTATTAGTGATTTCTTGACGGAGGAAATGGACATTCCATGCTTATAACACGTGGAAGTATCTTCCCTTCCTTACTGTGTCTCCACCCATGAATTTGATTAACAACTCCTTTTGCAGTCAAAAAGGATCCACCCACCAACTGTTTGTCTTTCAACTATCTCCAGCCTTATCTTAGGTGGTCTTGTCTTGTGATACTTTTCCGAATGGGACCCATCAGACATTTGAAGAGAAGAAAAAAAGAAAGTTGACCAGAAGAATAAGCTCACTGCTGCTGCTGCTGCTGCGGCGGCTTTTGCTGCCTTCCCAACTCCAACTTCCAACTGATTGGTAGGACGATTTTCGTAGGAGGATTAGACATACACATGCTATGCAGTTCCTATATTTTACATTTTTATGTATGTCATATGTCCTTTTTCTCGGTTTTGATTGTGATTGATTTATTGCACTTGGAGCTTTTGTTCGTGTCACAAAGTTGTTTGTTGTTGCTGGGTATTAATGTTTGCCAGTTTTGATAAATTTTGTGTCTTTGCTGCTCTTTGTTGGTCAAATCCAATTCGAAGTCTTCCTATGGATTGCAATTGTGTGTTTACTTTGTCTTGTACTTTGTCTCAATGTTGCAGTAGTATTATTAACGGTGTTTTGTTCGTCCTCTTTTCCTTATACTAATTTTGTATAGTATTAAGTGTTTGTTGGCTTCATAGATCAATGTCGTTCTTCTGGGTATTATGTTTTGGGGTGCAAAGTCGAAATGTTGAAGTTTCTCAATTATCTACCAGAACTTCGGGTCATAGGTCTTTTACAGTTCTTTATGACCCCAATTGATAATTTTCTTGATTATGGTCTGCATAGTTTTGTAATAGAGAATTTAGAAATATTAATGATCACGGTCATCTTTTGGTGTGTGGCAATTGAAATGTACCTAATTGGCATATTCCTGGACATTCTATAACTTTGTCAGTATCTATGTTCTGTTATCTCTTTAAAGACTAAATAAGATCTCATTCGGCCCTCTCCTGATCTAAAAATTTTGGACCGTTCTTAATATTTATAGGCATGAGACAAAGTAAAAAAAAGGGCTATTAAATTAACAATGTGCAAATATATATGTATCGGCTAAAGAAAACACAAGATTTTATTCTCTTATAAGCTTTTTCAATTAAAATGTTCTTTATCTTATTATCAAGATTATTCCAATTTTTAGAATCATAAATATTGAATAGAGGATTTGGTTGCTCATTTACTTTTAAATTTTCTAAGTTGGATGCATTTGATATATGTTTATACTTACTCAAATTGATAAGATTTCCTGAATATGAATCTCATTACTTAAATTTTCATTAAGTTGTTCAAAACTATCTTCACATAATTTTCACTAGAAATTTATCGAATACTTTTTTT
>JANZLD010000237.1:30108365-30131928 GCA_026413575.1 Erythroxylum carthagenense | reverse complement strand
GTGGCGTGCCCTTATCGTAGGATATGCATCAGAATGACCTCCGGGTGTTTCGGTGGGTACCCTGCGGTAAGGGGGCGCTACACTTACAATCTAGAGAAGTAATTCATAAAGTGGACATGACAATGGGTAAATGGTGGTATGATTCAAGTAAAGGATTCAATGTTGCTTAATCTTATTATTATCGGTCTATAATGGAAGTTATTACCTTTTATAGACCAAGAAACAAAGCTCCTTTAATGGATGATTATAGAGGTAAGCTTATATGAAGCTTTATTTATGTAATAAAAATTTATTTGGATGAAAAAAGAATGGTTTGGGCTACTTATGGGTGTTTAATCATGTGTGATGGTTAGACAAATAGAAGATAAGAACTTATAATTAAATTTTTAGTTTATTTTGTAAAAGGGACAATATTTTTGAAGTATAATGATGCATTTAGCCTTATTAAGAATACTGATACTCTGTTTCAGATACTTGATGAAGTTGAGCTAGAAAATATTGTTCAGTTTATTAATGAAAATGATTATGCTTATAAAGCAGTTGGAAGACGATTATAAAGCATGTATAATTCTTTTTATTAGACTCTTTCTGCTGTACATTGCATTGACTTGATATTGGAAATATAGGAGATGTTAGATATTTTCTCTTATTGATGAGATTATGCAAAAAGAAAAAATGGTGACCAAGTTTATCTATAACAGTGCATCAGTTTTGAATTTAATGAGAAAGGATTTCACCAATAGTAAGAATTTATGCATTCCTATATTATAAGATTTGTAACAAATGTTTTATCACTTTAGTGTTTTATTTTGATGAAGAAGGAGTGAAGGCAAATACTTATAAGAGATAAGTAGGTTGAATCTTAGTATGCTAGGTCTAATATTGGATTGGAGGTTTCAAGAATTATACTTGGAAGATCAGGAATTATATCCCAATCCCAATTTTTCATTTGAGTTTATGAGCCTTTGGTAAGGGTACTTCATCTCATTGATAGTGATAGGAAGGCAAAAATGAGTTATTTTTTATAATTCCATAGACAGGGCGAATGTAGCAATCAAGCTTAATATGAAAATAAGCCTTCTTTTTGCACACCTTATTTTGTAGTCACTAATGAGAGATGGGAAAAGGAAACTTTACTTTCTACTATTTGTAGCTAGGGTATTTTTGAATCCTAATGTCTATTTTAGACTAAGTTTTATGAAGAAAAATAAAGTTAATAGGGGGACATTAACAACTATTACAATAATTGTTGCCTATGAGATGATGCAAGATCTCCTATGCTCACAAGTGGAGATTTATAAAGATGTTTTTGGTGATTTTGGGATGCCCATTGTTATTTTTCAAAGAGACAAACAAAATCCAAGAATATATATATATATATTTTACTATTATTACTTGAAGCAAGATCTCCTATGCTCACAAATAGAGATTTATAAAGATGATTCTAGTGATTTTAGGATGCCCATTGCTCTTTGTTAAAGAGTCAAGCTTAATCTAGTATAAAATTTTTACTTTTTGGAAATTAATCATCACTTTATTTTGTTTATAATGTTACTTTCATTGTCTTATAATTGCTTGGTGAGACCAATTTGGAAGTAGTGCTCCAACATTGCAAAGGTTTGTAATTGAAATTATGAGTCAATTTGTAAGTACAACAAAAGGTGAAAAGAATTAAAGCACATTTAAATTCATCCATTCCAAAAAAAGGAATATATTGGAACATAAAATATTGAACAACTTGGTATTTGTTCGATGCAATTTAAAGCTTCAGGAAAGGTATATTATTATCATTATTAAGTTAAATATAATTTCTTCTAAATTTTAATAATTTAATTTTATTTGTTTACTAGGATTCTTAATAGAACATTTAGTTCTATAGATCCAATATGCCTTGACCATATCAATCTTTTAGCCAATGGAGGGTTTTCAAGGAATAGAGTTTGATGAATGAAAGTGACTTCCAAGATAATCTTAGATGAGAAAGTATTGACATGTCAGTTGGTATAATGAATTTGAATGATAGTAATAGTGAGGGTCCTCTTAATAATAAGGATTTTATATCAAATGAGAAATGAGGAAAATGTGATTTAAGCAGGTATTTGATTAAATGAATTTCCATGAAAATTTTCATAATGTGGTCTATCTCTTTTTTAGCTCTCTTGGGAATTGCTACATATGTTAGCCAGTGAAGATGTATACTCGTGAGAACTGAAATGATTAAAATGATTCTCACTACATATGATAAGTGTCAGTTCTGCCATGCCATTACCCATGATTTGAGTCATTAAATGATTGAGAAGCAATCTTGCCATTTATCCTTATAATGTAGCCTTTGATGAATAGGGAACCTTTTTCTCCATGCACCAACTGCTCTAGGTTCAACCAAAGCAAAGTTCACCTTCATTCCTTCCTCCACGATGCCATATTTGATTGTAAGGTTTTCTCTAGATAAAGTTGAAAAGACCACATAAGGGAGAGATGATGTGTTGATAGTTGCTTAATTGATTATGAAATTATTTCATAATACTTAACGATTATTGACATAAAATTGCTTAAGATATTCACTTTGACCCATATATGATTTTAGGTACAATTCGAAAGCAAAGAAGTTACAGTGAGTCAAAAGTTCTATGTTTTGGCCATTTTTGGAAGATTAATTTTTGCTTATCTTTATGGAGTAAGAAGAAAAATAAGGACAAAAAATTATATAAAGACGCTTTAAAGTTGGTCATGGTTATGCATGTCCCATGCATGAATGTGAGTTCAAATTTAATGGAAAGCATTTAGATTAATTAGTAGAGTAATATGAAGGAGCATTCCATGCCAGAAGAAAATGATGTAACATAAAAAGGTAACTGCTGGGATAAATCACCAAAACAACAGCACATGTGTGACGTGAACGAGAAGCACAATACGACATCAACATAGGAAGAAAACACAAGGCTGTAAGGTGGATCAAAAAGCAAAACATAGATCAGACATCTACTTTTAAGGTGGATCAAAGAGTAAAATGCAGACGTTTGCAAACACAGACAACGTCTGTGTTTAGCCCAGATGTTACGTAGACATTGAATGTGTTTTGCTTAAAACGCACAGAAGACATCAGCGAGGTTGAAATGAGGCGTGAATAGTAGTGTGGTCAACATTGTTAATTTGCCAAATCAGTGAATAGTAATGAGAAAATAGTAGCTTGCGTTAAAGAACAAAAGGAGGCACGGAGAAGAGAGCTACTGGGGTTTTCTGTTGGGATAATTTTCATAAGGCTGAAGCATTTTCTTGGGAGAGACCTATAAAGGGCTAGATTTCCCAATACCAGTTCAGAGGTGACATCGACGCTAACAACCTAGGTTAAGTGTATTTTACTATTTTTGTTGTTCCTTTCTCTCATTAGAAATTGATTGTGTTATCCTATGCTAATTGATTTGGACTTTGAGTATGAATAATTAGATTTTCATTATTGTTCGGTTATTTGTGTTTGAACTCATTAAGTATTGTGAAATGATAATTTTAATGCGTTCATTGAATCGTTTAATTGCAAACCCATTGCTAGAATCTCGATATAATCCGTAATTATTATATTAAAATTCATGTATAGCGACTAATGATTCGTAATCATTATGGATAACATGATCTAAGTTAAATGACACATTGTATGTAGTTGTTGCCTTGATTAATCGGTTTTCCTAATTTGTAATACTACTGCCTAATTAAATCTAGAGATCATATCCTAGATTATTCAGTAGTTAGGTTTAATTAACGATCGTATCTTGATTAAACACTACTTAAAGGAAAACTAGAGTTAATTATTAACTCTTGATTAATAGTTGCTAGGAGAGGTTTAAGAACAACAAATCCATGAAATATGTTTAATTAGGGTGTAGGTCGAGATTGAACCAATGAACTAGGTCCCTATTGAATTCTCCACTTTAATCATTTTTCGCATGTTTTCTTTAATTTGTTTTCATTAAGTTAGTTTTATTTTATTTTCTTATTTCAAAATCAAACACCCCCTTGCCCCCTAAAACCAAACTGGGAAGGTTCAACTTCTTAGTTTTAAATTTAAACTTCATTGTTAAGTATTAATATTAATTGGAATTATTTAAATAAAAATTTGTTTCTTCAAACGATAGTCTCCAAAAATATTGTTTTAAAATGTCATTATCTAAAGTTTCATTATAAAAAGCATTGATTATCTTAAACCTTTTCTATAAATTCTAGTGCTATAACTTTCGAACAACATTTGACATGTCTCTTCTCTTTTTTCTTTACACCTAACATTACTTCTTTTTTACTTTTCTATTGCATTAAGGTTATTAGTTCGATACATAAACACAGAGTGAGTAGTTGTGTAGCAAAAGTGCCTTACAAAGTTGTAACATACATGCATCTTATGTTTTGTAATACCTTTCAGCATATTAAACTTGATATTTATACTAGTAATCACTTATTCAGTCTCGTTCAATTATAGTTATTTTTGATGTATCTCTTATCGTTATTATGAGTGTGTAATTCTCATTTTTATTATAGCGCTTTTTATTTTTTATTTGATATTGAAGTTGAAAACTATTTCCTTTAAAATAAATACATGATATTTATTGCGTTATTTTTGTTTATTATATTGTTTGGATTATTCTTTATTGTTGTCTTATATTTGCTTCATATTTTGATTTTATGCATTACTTTTTAGTATTGTTTTCTTTCTTACTTTTTCCTTTACATATAGGCTTAAAAATCGTATTAAGAGTCATGTACTTCCTCTAGATGTCAATCATTTTGTTCCTCCATCAATCACGTTAACAAATGTTAGCAAATATATCCTTTTAAATTAATTATCTAACTTTTAAAAGTTTGGAAAGTTTTAAAACCTTTAAAAGTTGGACACTTAAGTGAAAAACTTTAAGAATTTTGACATTTTTTAGATTTTTATCTCTTTTTTATCCTCTTTAAAAGAATAACATAATGAGAAAAAAAGCTCATTCATAAGATACCAAACAGTGGGAGACCGCAAGATAACATTTTATGATATGGTGGCATGTGAAATATGCATCCTTTTTAATAACAGCAAATGGGATGTAAGACAAAATGCAACAATAGGAGATAACACAAATTCATAGTGGGAGACAAAAAATAAAAAATAATAGGAAACATAAAAGATAACCTAGAGGACATAATTACAATAGGATAAAATTTTAAAATCCTAATGTTCAAAACCTCCCAAAAGTTCTAGAAATCTCACTTAATTGAACTTTGAAATTATTTATAACCTTAATAGCAAAAACCTCCCAAAATTTTTTGTAAGTTTAAAATTAAAATCTCCCTAACATAAAAACCACACAATTTTTTTAATTACAACACAAATATCATAATTCATGTTGCAATATACTGTACATTACAAAAAATTAATATCTTCCATACTTTTTATCAATTTTAATTTCTAACTCTACCATACTTTTTATCAATTTTAATTTCTAACTCTAAAATATTATATTTTTGTAACCTCCAAACCAAGAAAACAAAATCGTACACCAATAAGTTGGATTAATAATTACAATCACATCTAGAAAACAAATCACCAAGCATTGGCACTCAAGGTAAACAATTGAATGATGGATTTTTCATTTCGAATGCATGCAAACAACACTCATTTCGAATTTTGTCTAAAGTGATTTTAGTTGGACTTGGATAAAGTGATTTTAACGTGAGTTGGATCTATGATTATACGTCTATTGATTGACCAGGGTTAAGGTCAAAGTTAAATTTACTACAAATGCATAGTATAGCTATAGCTAGCATAGACAAGTACGGGTCGATCCTATGAAGATGGTAAGTACTAGTAGTTACCATTTTTCTATTATCTAGCCTATAATTAAATCTTTGATTTTTAATTAAAAATAAAGCTACAAAATGATTGGAAACAAAAATGAACACAAGATAAAGGAAATTACTTAGAAAAATCAATATTAAATAATAGTGTCTAGGTGATGAATCCCGCTAAGAATCATGAAATATTTAATCCTTTATTATGCAATTATATTAATGATTATTCGACTATGAAAGTTCCTACATTATGTTAATATCTCTCCCGAGACTAGTGGCAACTAATTTATCAATTGAATAACAGAAAATTTTCTAGCTAAAACCCCTAGGATTGCATTATCGATTTATGGATTCTGCTATTAGGTTTGATCATAATCTAGAGGATTTATATCGAACTATCTTTAAGTTTGCATGTAACTCCTTCTAATTATGGTAGATCCATTCATATAAGAGGATTTCTCAATTTTAATCATACGAAATCAAATACAGTAATATTCTTGATATATTAGAATAAGAATAAAATGCATAATTAAGTAACAATAAATCAATCAATATAATTGCATTGAATAAGAGGTTAAAACATATTGTTATCACAAACTAGGTTCATCAAGCCTAAATGCTAAACATATTTAGTTATTAATCATAGAAAATGAAATCAAAGATGAACATGCAGAAAAAAAAACTAACAGAAATAAAGAAATCATAAGTCTAAATGTCTCTTTCTCTTCTATTGTATCTTCTTGCAATTTTGGATTTGATGTAGCTGTCTATTAGATCTATTGATGTTAACTTTGTGTTTTCCAAGTCCCTTGATCATTATCTTCACCTCTAAATGTTGTTTACTACCTAAAACTACTTAATAATTCGTCGCTCGTTTGTTTTTCTCTACTCATGTCCTTTTATAGTAAAAATTAGGGTTTATGGGGCATCACTTACAAGGGCATATAGGAGACTATGTATAATCAAAAACTCCTGAATTTGTGATATCACATGGACACAGAGACTTACACAAGCAACCTACACGACTGTGTATATTAAGATACACGAGTGTGTAACTCCTCATGATCAGAAATCAAATTCTTCAATCTTCACATGTTTACAAAGACTAACATTTTCACTATACACAGTCGTGTAGGTACTTAGCTGGTTCAAATCTTTGTTTTATATCATATTTTCATTCGAATTTTTTTTCCTTTTAGTTCATGAAGGCAATTATAACCTACAAATGCACTTAGAGTGAATTAAGTGTCTAATATACAAAAAAAAAAAATCAAGTGAAACATGTTAAATATGGATGTATAGTTATAGTCAAATTAGCATCTATCATTTACGGATTAGCTTATTTGGGTCAATTGATGTGGGCTATACTATATGAGTTTTATATTGTTCCATGTGTGTTCGTACTTACCATTTGTACATCACTATTAATTAATGTATAAAAGTATCAAACAAGGCATTTTTTTCTATATAGGAGCTTGTTTAAGTCTTTGCTTCTTAGATGAATATCATGTTTATCCTATATTATTTTAGAAGTGATTTAAGTATCTTTTTCATCAACTTAATATAGGGGTTGGTCTTATCAAAACCTTTTAAAACATTTATAATGTCAATGAACAAGTATACATGTCGAAAATTGATTGATCATGCTTTGCGTAAGATAATTTATAATGATGAAATATCATACTTACTTTATCATCTTTTACTCAATTTTGATCCTATATGTAACTTCTAGTTTTTGCAAAATATCATGTACAATTTTTTGCATTGAGATCTACTACATTCATTCATGCCTTGTGCACATATTATATCTTTATATAGTTTTGACATTCACCAGTAATTTTTTATCATTTGAGTTTCATTTAACTTTTAACTTGAGAATCATTTTGGTTACATCATTTTTATGACAAATTTTATGGAAATTAGTGGAACTTCTTCAAATATGAGCCATAAATCAACTATTAGTGCTATTATGAAGATTATTATTCTAGTTTCTAATATAAATAATCATTATTATCAAAATAAGCTTATAGTTTAAACCTTTTAGATTGTGAATAACCTAATATGTAACAATATCTCTATTTTATCTTTGCTAGATAAAAATTATGAAGTACATAAATATCTTATGTCAAAACTAGGGGAACCATTAACAAGTATGAATAATTCAATGTAATCAAGTAAATGAAAGAAAAGGAGAAAAGTAGAAAAATAAAAGCTTCAATTTTGAAGTAGTAAGATTCCTCTTAGTTTTACGTCCACTTTTCAAGTTGAGCTTGAGAATGAAATCCACCGTCAAATGTCCTTCAATGGGTGAAGATCAAATTTCATTGATAATCTTCAAAATTTTGTATAAGAACTGATAAGTATAAATTGCATCACATTTTAGGGCTTAGTTTGATATGAGTTTAACTATTAATTCAATCATTTAGTATATGTTTAGGTTAGAATTGTGTTTGTTTGTTCATTATTTGTGTTTGAGGTGTTTTATGGGTTAGTTCAAGTCTTTGAGCTTAAATATTATGTTGTTGAGGTACCTTGATGTGTTTGCTAATATTTCAGGGTCAATATCGAAGAACGGAAAAGTTTTCAAACAGGACACAAGCGTGACAAACGTACCAAAGTTGGCCATCATGACAAAAGCCCAGGACATGGCCTACGATCGTGACAGAAACCCAGGAAATGGCCTACGATTGTAGCCTGCATTGGGTAGATGCACTGACACTAAAAAACGTTAAGTTTTGAGGAAATTTTTAGACCTTTCAAACCACGGAAAAATCCTAGTGTTGCTTAGAACACAAAAGGATATTTAAAGAACAAGAAAAAGAGGCAGGAGGAGCTTTTGCATCAACCACCTTGAGAAAGCCTAGAGAGAAATCATCTAGAGATAAAGGAAGAGAAGAAGGAAGAAGGAAGAGAGAAGAGGAGAAGACGTTGACTCGACGTACTTCCTAGATTAAGAGTTTCCCGACATCGCTGCCTCCCATCACTCGTTCATATTGTATTTCCTATTTAATTTTAGCTTTATTATTATATGGAATTAGAATAAATATTTGATAATAAGATCTAGAATGTTAATGATGTTTTAAACTCACCTTTGGAATTTTATTCTTGAATTAATGAAATCTGATTGTTTATGTGTTTATTGGATTTGTTGTGATTTAATTCTATGATTGCATAATTTGATAATAAACTGAGAGGGTGAATCGAATAAAAAATGATTAAATTGGGCTAACAAGAGTTAGGTGCTTTAATAGAAATTAGAATTAATTTAAATAGGTAAATTGTGTGAAGAGAGATCTTGTATAGATTTCAGATAGTTTATTAGAGAACTTCAGAACCAATTAAGGTTTTAGATAGGATGTAAATTGAGAAATTGTGACCTGCATAATCTGATTAATTTAGGATTAATGGTTATAACTTGAAAGAGAATAATAAACCCTAGGAGCGTCTAGAAGTAACAATTTAGTAATTCATAATCAGTTAGGTTAGTATTAAGGATAAGTAAAATTGCCTTTCTCTCAATTGGTAATTTCCTTATGTTGATTTTTAGGTGTGTTGCAATTACTTAATATTAGTATATTCATTTTTTATTTTTAATTTGATTGATTGAATTGAATCCTCGTTTTTAGTTTTGTTGCATTTTGTAATTTTATTATTGTTTTTGGCCTTAGATTTTAGGATTAAATTAACTCATTTCTTGTAAGATCGACGCCTTTCGTACTACGCTAACAAACCATGCGCTTGCGAATTATCGGAGGTAAATAATTAAAACTTACATACAACTAACACTTGATCAAGAACTCATTAAAAATCACACTCACTCTTAAAAGCTATTACACAAGCTTAACAACCACTTTTATAAGGTGTATCCCAATATCCTACCATATTGCTTAATCTTATTATAATTCTTAGCTCTTAAGAAATATGGCTTAAATATTTCTTTTTGATCACCAATTTCCTATTATTATTTATAACCTACACATCATATTCATACTTATAAAGGCTCAATTAGTCGATATAGTGTCAAATGCTCCTTCTAATGTAGAAAAAACTAGCATTCAATTGACTTGTGTAAAGGGTTGGTCGGTCAGTTACCTTAGTAAGTTGGTCGCCCTAAGTAACTTACCTTATAGATTGATTTAGTCAATTGAAAAACCTAAAAGCATTTCCATCTTTCAATGATTTTACCTAATTACCGTTTGCCTAGCTGACCTCTTCAAGACCTCTTAAAACTTCATCTTTGTTTTCCAAAACTTGATTTTTGATATTACAAGACTTCCATACAAATCAAATTTATGCCTTCGTTAACATAAACTCTTGATTAAAACTTTCTAGAGATTTCCATGTTACTTACACAAAGTCATTAACTTTTTCTTTTGACACTCAACATTAGTTCAATATTATATTAGTAACAAATATTTATTTTATTATCAAAATTCAAGTTAAAATCACCTTAACTCAACAAAGAGTATCAACATTTATTTTTGACTTAGTTCAGCGAGACTGCAATTCAAAATAAAATGGGATCTATCATAGCCCCGTTTTGCTTATTTATTAAGTTTCATCAACCTAACCATGGGCTTCTTTTTCTTTGTCTTTTTGACATGCCCCTCGACCAAAGATATTTAAAATCTATCACACTTCCTATTCATTTGTTGGATTTTGTCAGATCCTATTTTGATATCACTTATTTGAGGTAAAGACTATAACTTAATTAAAGAGAAATCAATCCATGCTTAAGCAAGTATATTGCCAGTAACATTATTTTTCATAGAATCTTAAGATATTGTGTTATGTGCTACTTTTTCCATGTAAATTTTTGACACCTTCATTTTTAGCATCCATGTATATGTTTCTAAAAAAATAAAGATAATAAAATAAAAAGTGCTAAACCTTTTTTTTTATATATATTTTTACTTCACTATCCAACATTTTAAAATTTTCTGTTAAAAGTTTGGAAGGATTACGTGATATCTTCTTCATATAATTTTCCAGCATAAAATAACTGACTATGTTTTGAATACATAGCCATTGATTTGTTTGTGCAACGAGCCTACATGTTGACAAAGATGAAGAGCAACGTTGCCTTTTTAAATATCAATGTCAATCACATTAGTAAAATGTTAATGGAGACAATATTGTAAACTAAGTTTTTAGATTTTTAAAAGTTTAGACACTTAATTAGTAATTTTAATATATGGATAGTAAAATAAAAATATAAGAATTTGACACTTTTTAATTTATTATTCCTATATGTGTGGAATAATCTCATCAATATTAGCAATGTGGAAATTCAAAAAGGTTAAGAAAAGATACTATTCAAGAAAAAAAAAGATAAATCTCTTCTCTCTTTATAGATGCTAAGTTAAATTCTTGAGATCATTATTAAAGGAGGAAAAAGAGATCAATCTTTCTCTTTGTCTAATTAATTTTTTCACTTCAACTTTATTTTTAAGTAATTTTTTCATTTTTATTAATTCATTTTATATTATTGATGAAATTTAAGTATCTTTAAATACTTAACATTGGTGTTATTACTGTTTTTTTTTGGTCAATTTCACACATATAATAATAGAAATGCTTTATCACCTTATCTTCTTTAGAAATTTTTATTCGAGAGAAAAAAGTTTCATACTTACTTTTAGCTTAACAATAGAAATGCATACTCGTAATCCGTTGATATGAGCAAAACATCTATGAAACATAACTGGATAAATACTAAAGTCATCTTAAAACACTTAATTGTATAGTAATAACAGATTGACATGAATATTAATATTAGTAACTAGTGAGGACTTATTTTAACCAAATGGTGAAGGTTCAACTTCTTTGTTTTAAATTTAAATTTCATTGTAAAAAGTATTGGTTATATTAAACTTTTTTATATTTCCGGCAATTTTTGACGTCTCTTTTACTTTTTTGTTGTATTTACATTGAAGTTATTTGTTGGGTACATAAACACACGGTGAGTAATTAATTAACATACATGTATTTTACGTTTTATATTTCTTTTTAGCACGTTAAATTCAATATTTATATTAATAATCACTCGTTATATTGATTGTATTGTGCTCTATTTTCATTTCATAGTTGTTTCACATTTTAATTTAATGTTTTTTACTTTCTGCTAAAACTTTTTATTTTCTTTGAAGATATCAATGTACTTTGCTTATCGGTGCTTGCTCATTAATGAAATTACCATAAGATGTGAGTTGTGGTTTACCCATTAACTTTAACATGACCAATGTTTGGTGTGAAAAGGTTCGTGTACCTTAAATATCAGATTAGCTTACGTATCCAAACCAATATAAGTCTGCCACGTTGGGAACTGGTTTCAAAAGCCCCTCCGGTCAAAGAAACCTCTTCTCTGAACCGAAATCAAGCGCAACGACAGCGTCCACACGCCACGTGTACGGGCGTGGCAGTCATATGATACAATATTGATTCATTTCAGTGTTGCGCAACACTAGAGGGCAAGACTCCGCTTCTCCCATGCCACTCCCCTCCTCATTTAAGTGTGGCACTCCCCTCCACTCTCCAAGCACAAGTCATTCTGAAAGCATAGAACAGAAAAAGAAGGAAGCACTCACTCTTTTTGTCCTCAGCAATCTCTCAGGCGATATCTCCGGCGAAGTTACCCTTCCTCATGGATACATCTGGTCTCCGTTGCTATGCCTTGTTTACTTTACACTCTATCATAACATTCCTGTGGAGCTCTTCTCTTTATTAGAAACGTAGACTTTTGCTTTCTCTGGATCATCAAGCGCATGTTGTTAGCAATCGAAGCTTGATTTGATATTTGATGATTTGAAATGTTAGGTATTGCTATATTTGTGCAGATTAGTGATGAAACAGCTCCTAGTCCGGGTTTTGCATGGTTCGACATTCGACTCTAACAATGGGTTATGGCAGTGTAACGTTGTAGTAAGCGACCTTCTTGTTTTCATGGCTTGAGCTAGGTTCACTTTGAAACGAGTTCATCGACTTTTTGGAATAAAAAAAATGGTAGGCGTTGCAACTCGTATATACAACTTTTAGGATGCAAATGTTGTATTAAAATTTTCGCGTTTAAAGTGCAAATTTCTGTTATGTAGATTATTATGCTTTTGATAATTTAATTTATACCGATGACGACTGTTTGTCTGTTTCTGCTCTGCTGGGTAATACTTTTACCCTGTTTTAATTTAATATGTTTTTGGTGTACATGGGGACATGTTGATCGTAAATTTCAGTTGCATACGAATTTATTGGGGCCTATTTAAAAGTATCTGTACTTATCATACTTATTTACTCTATTTTGCTGCAATAGATCTTTACTGTAAATATGCAGCGGTAGATAATTTCTAGATGGATATCCTTTTGCTAATTTTTCCTTCTTCTTGATTGTGAAATTGCTACATGGTGGTTTTATTGATGATATTGTGAGAGCTATCTTAATGCTTTAAGTCAAGGTGGAAAGAGAGTAGTTGCTGGAATTTGCACAACCTGAATATTGATTACAGAGCTGATAACCAGCTTACTGGTCTACTTTGTTTTGTTAGTAATCAAATAGCCAAGGTTCAAATAGTTGTTTACCATGATAGACTGAGGATTCTTAATTTTCAAATGGCTTTAAACTTTTGAGGATTGGCTGAAAGGAGAGAAGATAATTTGGTTAAACTAAGTAAACCATTTCAATGTCCTCGTGCCTGTATATTTAACACACATTTGGTCTTGTGGACATTGTTTTAGAAAGATGTTGATGGTCCCTATGGCAGTGTTGAACGTTCTATAACTAACGTAATTTCTCAAATACGTACACTCCTAAAGTGCCACTAGAGATTTGAATTCATTACACGATCTGCTTCACTTGTTGAACATGAAATCATTATAGTTTCTAGTTCAACAACTTATAAATGATTCACAAAGAACCTCTCCAACTCATTTGAACCAAAATCTCTTTAGAAGTGTATGCAAATATGGTATACAACTTTAAAATTCATTCAAGGTAATTCTAACTCTCAATCTGCATCTTATTTCTTTTTCAAAGCATTAACAACTCAAGAAAGCTCTTGATTGTTTCTTCAACTACTGAAATTTAGACTAGCCATTGGCCTAATAACTCTAGCATTTAATTGGCAAAACTAATAAGTCTAAGATGAGTTGCAAGTGCATGAGTTTTCTTCACTTAGGTCCCAACCAGCATAACACGGGTTCCAGCAAGCTGGGCATGAATTGAAATGGCAATTCTCTAGAATGCGTGTCACACTGTTAGTTCTTTGTTACTTCAGGAATTCCCATTTGTATTGAACCTCTTGTTGAGTGACCAGTTCCCCACTTGTACTATCATTTGGCTTGAACTATTTATCATGGATGAATATAATTTTACTTGCCCAAAAAAGAAAAAACTAGTTGTTATAGCTAAATTTGCACCTGATCCGGTTAATCAGATATCATGTGGGTAACATGATACCTAAAAACATAAAAGTTCCAGTTGCAAGATGTGCAATTAACTACCCGCTGTGGGTTGCCTGCACGTAACTGGAAATTATTTTTCAATTTAGTACATTTAAAAGACTATCCAAAACCAAGCAGAACCTTTTTAAGTTAATGTTTTTAAGGACATCATTACTATTGTATATCCTCTTAATTCAAGAATTATATATACAAGTTCAACCCTTTAATTGCAAATGACACAAAAGTGAGTTGTAAGAAATTTAACAAATGATGATCTTCTCACTTCTTAACTGGATTTGCATTCTTCTCAATTTGATCTTATCCTTGTATGAATTGCTTCCATCTTTTGATCCCATGATTTAATTTTACATTAAAAAAAGGATGAAATGATTGTTATTTAATATTTTATTGTCATCAAGGTGTAACAAAGACCTATATGTGAGAATACATCCCTCAAGTTAACTCTGCTTTTATTTATTGGATTTTCTTGGAATGAAAAGTTTGATGCCATCTTCTTATATTTTTGTGCTTATATAATTTCTTTCTAAACGTAAGATAGTTTCGGCCACATTATGTTACTGATGACAACTGACATCATCACCTAGACATGGCTTTTTAAATCTGGACTATTGTGCTGGAACATATGTGTCATTTTAAGCATATACTTTAACTGACTACAACAGATTCTGGTTAGGTACTAATATTGATTAACTCGCTTTCTTAGTTGTCCTGAAATCTGAAAGCACGCGTGCAGAAAATCTTTCTCAACTCCATGAATATCACTAACTGTTGTGATACATATATTCAGTTATTTGGCTTTCATCTAATTTGCAGCATTTTATTCTCAGAGTTGAGAGAATTGTAAAAAAACTGACTAGTTTTCATGTCCTAAGCAATCCTGTTTGTCTCAATGCATTGGATCTTGTGAATATCAATTCTTGGATTATGCTATTGGTTACTCTGCTTGATGTGAGGTTATGATGTAATGAGGTACTTAGTCTTTGTATTTGCTTTGTCAATCTTTCCAGCAGAAAAGCTTTTGGATGTCAAGAGATGTTGGGTGCCTAGCTGATGGAGAGATGGGTTGTGATAGCTCCTCAAGGACTGAACCAAAACGAGGTCAGTGGTTTATGGAGGCCACTGGCGCTGGACCAGAATTGCTTAGTAACAAAAGGCAAGCAATTGAAGTTGTTGATAGGCCGGCTTTGCGAAATTCCCTCATGAATGTTTTTCCATGGCACAGTAACTCCAGTTTTCAGTCAGTCTCAGGGCAATTCAGTGACCGTGTGTTTGGATCTGAGATGATGGGGAGTATAAATGTGGTTGATAGGAGCTTTCCTTCTGTAGGTTTTGGAAATATGAATGCCGGAGGGAAAGATTCCGATGATCAATATTGTGGCAGCTCTTCAATGGGCTTGTCTGTGTCTCAGAGAATTCAAGCTCCATCTGGATGCCTCAATGTTGGTGGAATCAGAAAGGTTAAGGTCAATCAAGTTAGGGACTCTAGCAGGGACTTTGTACAGTCCTATCGTACAGGAGAAAGCAATGCATATTCAGCCGGCACAAACTATGATAAGAATGACAACGATGCTATGTATTTGCACGCAACTTATGGCAATGAAGACAGAAATGATATGTCAATTAGCCCAACCTTTGGTAAGGCAGATGCCAATTTTATTTCCATGGGCCTCTCCAACAAGGCTGATGCGAATTTCACATCAATGCCTCATAATTTTAACAAAGGTCAGAGTGTTTTATCAATGGGTCAACCATTTGAGAAGGTGGAAGGTAATTTTATTACGAGGACTCCATCTTACAGAAAGGGAGAGAATAATGTCATATCAATTACTCCTTCCTATTATAAGGGTGATGGAAATTTCATTTCAATGGGCCCAATCTATGATAAGGGCGATGGAAATTTCATGTCAATGAGTCTTTCATGTAGCAAGGGAGAAGATAATTTTATATCGAGTGGTCCAACCTGTGATAAGGTGGATTCCAACATTACATCCATTAGCTCTGGCCAGGATAAAGTGAATTCCAGCTTACTCTCCATGGGCCATAACTTTAACAAGGTTGATGGGAATACTATATCTTTTGGAGGCTTTCACGATGAACCTGAGACAAATTCTGGTTGTATTATTAGTGGCTTCGGTGTTTCATTGATTAATCAAGACTCTGCTCCAGATTCGGAAGTACAGAGCCAAAAAGGTTTAGTTAAATCAAATGCAGAGCTAGTTGCAAATAGTGCTTCAAAGACCAAGAATAAAGAGAAGATCACTAGGAAGGTTCCGCCAAACAACTTCCCTTCAAATGTCAAAAGCTTGTTGTCGACTGGCATGCTTGATGGGGTTCCTGTCAAGTATGTTTCATGGTCAAGGGAGGTAGTAGTTTGTTTCTTACTTGTGAGTTGACCATTCATATGTAGAAATAATATTTAGTTTTGGATACGGATCAGTATTTCCTCTTTTGAAACATATTACCCTTCTGCTTGGCAGAAAAGTCTTAAAGCAAAAATAAAGGGGGCTGGGTATCTATGTAGTTGCAAGGACTGCAACAGCTCCAAGGCAAGCTTTCATTTTATTTATGTGACTGGTTTAAATTAGATAATTTTGGTCGAGAAACTTACCAAATTAGAAATGTTATGCAGGTACTGAATGCTTATGAGTTCGAACGTCATGCTAACTGCAAGACAAAACACCCAAATAACCACATATACTTCGAGAATGGAAAGACCATTTATGCTGTTGTTCAAGAGCTTAAGAACACTCCTCAGGAGATGCTGTTTGATGCAATCCAAAATGTCACTGGGTCACAAGTAAATCAGAAGAATTTCCGAATCTGGAAAGGTCAGTCCTGTCCTGATACAATTTGCATGATCATATTAACTCATTTATGATTTTGTCGTTGTCTTTGTAACAAGTACATGTCCTGCGTACCTTTTACAGCATCATATCAAGCTGCCACCCGTGAACTTCAGCGAATTTATGGGAAGGATGAAGTCGTCTTGCCATCTTTGGATTAAATGCATTTTTCTGGGATTTGGGTGGTATATTAATCTGTGCATTTCAAGGATATAAATTCTATTTATTTAGCCTTTGATCTTCTATAACTAAAATCTTAAAGCGTTCATCATTTGTTTGGCAAGGTGATTTTAATTTTTGCGACTCCTTGTGCACGGTAATGGTTGGGCCTTCTCCATGTTATTAGAAGATACAAGCCCCAATTCATGGTGCTAACTGAGGTAACGGCAGACAGCTTATAGTCGTGGAGTTTGTTTCTTCTAGCAGTGCCGTTTTATTTGTGTTCCAGAATCTCGAGGAAGAGTGATCAATTAATTCCAACCCTGCTATCCCCGTTCAAATTCCAAAATCAAATTTGACCTGTGAGAGTCTTTGGGCTCAAAGAATCAAAACAATTGCTCATGGTTCTTAAACGAAATTCTTAGATTGAGGGAAGAAATTCCGTAGCATATAAATTGTCAAATTGGGGTAGGGGAATTGTTTTTTATTGATATCATAACTGGTCAAGTTAAGGGGCATTAATTCATAATTAGTTGGCAAGATCATTATTGGGAAGGTTTTCCTTAAGAGAGCTAAGCTTCATGAAATAATTAGAAATGACAATTAGATACTCTCTTAGAAGAATTTAGACTTTTGCCCATTTTTCAATATAGAAGTCTCAGGAATGATTTATACTTATGGGATGGGATACTTGTATCAGAAATTACTATTAAGGAAGTTAAAAAGTAGAGGGATGGGGCAGTTACAAGAGTAGGATGATGTTCCTTGATGTAGAGCAAGGTTCATAGACCAAATGTAAGTTTTCTCCTTTGGCTAGCTATGTAGAGCAGACTCAGCATTATGGATAGATTGAAATTTCTATCCTTTTTTAAGATTTGTATTCTTTGCAACCTAGAGGATGAGGCTAGAACTTTTAGGCTAGATTTGTATTCTTTGCAATCTCGAGTATGATTTGTAAGATTTGTATTCTTTGCAACCTTGAGTGTGATTTCTCTAAGAAGGTTTAGGCTATAATTTTTAGTCTATGTGACCCTAATAGTAATTATTGTAGCCTCACTGATATCTTACTGGGGATATCTTAACTGCATATCTCTAAATATGATAGGGATATTCTTATGGTCGCTATTACTGCTTGTCTTCAAACAGTTTGAAATGAGAGAAACAATCGAAGGTTAAATGAGAGATCTAACACTCTACTCTCTCTTATAGAACTCTATCGTTAACATTAGGGAACAATTGATTACAAATCAGTTGGATCTACATTATAGCATAGGACTGCCTCTTTCATGGAGAATATGGTTTTCTATGTTTATTCATCGATCACGGTATTCTATAAGGGGTTTATGCAATCTGGGTTATAGAAAAGAAAATAGTTTCTCATGCATAGCTATTTCTGGGTTTCAAGCAAATTCTTGAATTCATCTACTCATGAAAGAAGGAGACTATTTGAGATTAGAAGGAACCTGACTCACATGTAGGTATCAGAATGTATTATGACGGATCTCCTTCAGATTTACCACCTCACTAGTTGAGTCTTGTATGAAGGATCATTATTGTCCCCTCTAAACAACTGATATTAATACGTCATGCGTTAATATTTAGAAATTCACATAATCTTAAAGTTGAAGTTGCTCTCGAGTTGAATATGCATACCTGAGCTGAGATTTTCCTTTGTGTGGAGAGGCGATGCAGTAGCAACTACCGCATCGTCTTTGTAGTGTCGCGCCTTCAGAGCGTCATCCTCCTCGTCCCCAATTGAGTAGTTGTTTGAAGCTTAGAGAAAGGAGATGGTCGTTTTACCATAATTATTGAAATGATATTGCATAAATTCCTATTTAGTTTCTCTGAATGTCGCCGTTTGTTCTACCGTGTGCTTAGTGTTTCTAGTTGTTTTATCTCGCATGAGAGAGCCCTCTCCATAGATGCACAATATTTTATTTCTCTTTAATGAATTTTTTAAATTCTAAAAAAAAATATCTAGAATACAAGTTTGAGAGGGAGGGGAGGCAACTTGGATTCAACAAATTACATAGAATCCAAAATTGTCTTTGAACTTCAAGATTTAGGATGGATCTGCATAGATTAAAAAAAAAGCTTTCTTACCAACCGAAAAGGGCCACAAAACAAAGCTCAAAGGTCAAATTGAACCTAAGTTTTTAACCAAAATTTAATTTAAAATTGAACATTTTAATATGGTATAAAGGATTTTAAAGTTTAAAAAATATTCAAAAAAATCTTGACTTGGCATCTCTGTCAACTCTTCATTATTAAAAAAAAAAGTGACATTACTTATTAATTTTTTATGAATCCTATGATGTGTATATCCTACAATCAATATACATATATATATATTATTATGATTACGGTGAAGATGATTATTATTATTATTATAATAATAATATCTTCACTTGTGCAGTAAGCAGAGCGTATCAGTATCAGAACTCTTGACATGTGAAGAGAGTGCTACAGCCAATGAATGATAATGACCTCTCGCTTGCTAAGGTTAAGCCTCTCAGGGTCTAGGTTCCCAACTTTGTCAATCACCTGAAAGAATTCGAATGGAAGGCCCAACTTTTGAGCAAAATTAGACAAAATGCTTGTCTTCGGCCCCTAGAATGTCTAACAAGGTGCCCAGCCCCGTAAGAGGTATGAATGGAGATCCACCTGACTTAGAAGCTAAAATGTGAAAAAAGCCAGGCCGCTACAAGCGTTGCATAATGTCCAGATCTACGATGCGCACCTCATCTTCCTTTTCGTAAGCATTTTGTAAGGCCTGATTTGCAGTAAAATAAAGACCTTGATAAAGGGACTAATTCTATTGAACACATGGAAAGCTGAGACCATCTTTTAAGCATAGGTTGAGGAAATGATGATACCGAAGCATATATTCTCAGGCATGAGTTCACCAATCTCGCTAAACTTTCCTCTGGGAAGCATGTTGCTATTCACTGTGTTAACATTCCAAAGGGCGTGGAGAGCTCTAATATCTTAAGCAACAACTTGTTTGCTTCTTTATAATTATCGATGTAGACTGCCTCAGTGCATTGAAGAAGTAAAGTGAGGAGGTGTAAGCCTTCATCGTCTCTCTTCCATTAATGTTGTACTTCTTCCTATTTTTCCCTAGTAGGCTAGTACTAGTACTGGCACTAGCTCTAGCTCTAACTAACGTTGGCATTACTAATTGTTCTGTTTCAGAAGACGAAGATTTCTTAATTATTGGATGTTAGAAGAAGCGGTGTAATAGAAGTAAAAGATGGGCTTTGTGCTTGTTATTGTTAGTTATAATGATCTTGAACATGAATATAGGCTTATTGTTGCTGGTGTTGATTGTTACCTACTTGTTATATTGGTGGTGGCATTGATGAGCAGTTATAATGACGAACGATGGGAGAATTAGCACCAGCAGTAGCCAATGGGAAGTAGGATGAAGATGTAGGGGCATTGTTGTTGTCAAGACGAGGAGTAAGGGAAGAAATAGTAGTAGTAGGAGTAGTGGAAGTAGTTTAGGGTAGATTATAAAGGCTTTGAGACACAAGCACGACTACTTCTTTCCTTCTCCTATCCAATAAACTATTACAAGGGTGGATCTATGAGAGCTTGAAGCCTATACTCGAAGAGGGAGGCGAGGCTAGGATTGCTAGGGTATATAATCTCCCTCACGTTCTAAATGAGTGGAGGGATGGAGACAGTGGACCTATGGATAATACTGTTGTTACTACTGCTACTTCATATAGTAGCAGTGAAAGAATGAAAGCTAATAACGTTGTTGATATTGTTGATGTTGTTGTCTGAGAGCACATATATGCTCATGTTCATGCTCGTATTCATCTTGCTGTTGTTTATCTTACGGGAAATCCTTCGACTTCGGTTGTTATTAACACATTTTCATCGTCTCTGAGCCCGTTCTCTTTCTTACCATCTTTCCAATTTTTGCTATAGCTTTATTGGGATCATTGACAAGGAGGTTGATTGCATTATAGGTACTATTGTCATTGCTACTGCCGAGGAAATGATTTGTCAATGACCTGGGGTTGTTGTCCTTGCCAGTTGTATCAACTTGATTATCAAGAAACAAATTAATTAGAGGCAACCATGAATTGAGAATGACAATAAATGAATATAAGAAAAATGCAACTGGTGATGTCTGATCTAATGTTTCATTTGTCTTAAAAATGAAAGCAGGAAAGAAAAAGTGGTATAAGACTTGCAAGTTAGGAGTAAGTGAATGATGTGTTAAAAACGTCACAGGTAATTTTCGTCTTTTTCACATAGGATCGGACATTACATATAGTATGAGACTCACAAAAATTAATAAATAATATCACCCTTTTTTTTAAAGGAAGGATTGGCAGGGACATTAAGTTGGAGTCCTTTTTGAACATTTATTAAACATTAGCTAGGTTCTTTCTATACGTTTAAATTGAATTTTAGTTAAAACTTTATAGTCTAATTTGCCCATAAAACAATGTCTATTCTCTTGTTAGAAGTTGGACATTGCGCTTGTGTAATATATTCTCTTAAAAGGATGGTTTCAAGTTAGGAAGGGCGTTTCCAAGACTATTCTTTGACAAGACATTAAAAGGCAAAAGCATAAATACATAAGAATCGACCCAACTTCCAAACATAAATTATCTGCTTACTATTGTCAACATTCATATAGCCATTTTCACGATTGGAAATCAGTTCAATCATTTCTAAACATAATGCATAACTATTTCTCCTGATTAACCTTTTCTCCAACAAAATAGGCTGATCCTCTTGTAATTGGAATTTCTATCCAACTTCACTAATATCTTAAAGCTCTTATTTTGAATATATTTTTATTTTTATTCTGTAATAGTATATATCATAACTTATATATTTATGTTTTCAATTCCTATTAGTTACAAAATTTAATAATGCTCAAATTTTATTATCATATTTGGAATATTTTTTTAGATGGTATACAAAATTTGAACCTACTTTTTATTTATGATGCTTCCTACTTTTCAATTTTAAAAATAATTTCCTTATCATTTTTTATTTAAAATTCTATGAAAGTTGTCCTAGATCGTTCTTAAGATATGTCCAAAATAATAGCTAATGCCAATCAATATTCAACACTGAAACGTAAAAGATTTAGCTGCTTTTTTATTTTCCAAGTCATTAAAACTTCACTAGAGAAAGTTACCAACCAATTAACTCTCTTCATTTACTGAGATGACTATTCTAATTAGTATCAAAATAAGCATATATCTTAAACGACTTGTAGATGGAAGAATAAATGCTTTGAACGGTAACCTTTGGGTATTAAGTGTTTTATCCTTCTCTCTCTAATTTTCCCTCCCATTCTTCCCCGTGTTACAATTTAGGTTAACGGAAGATAAAGACAGCTTGACCTGGAGTCTGCAGGAATTAACCAAAATTTGGCAAAGAGAGCATTTATGGATCATATTTTGTCAAATCATACCTCCATCCACCACCCGCCATTGGTGAGTAGGCTTGACATTAGGTAAAGTTTGAGGCCAAGCTTCATCTAAAATTTTACTTTCGAGCTTTGATTTGACCTAAAACCCGACCAGGCTTTATTTTCGGGCTTAGACTTGACCTAAAGCCCGACCAGGCTTATGGTGTTCAGTCTGAGCCTAAATTCAATTGGACTTGGGTAGCTTAAAATTCGATTGGGTCATACTAGTCTTGATTACTTTTTTAATTTAAAATTTTAAAAGATATCATTTTATTCAAAATAACATCATTTTATTTAATATTTTGAAAATTATGCTAGATTAGGCTTAAGTAGCCCAAGCCTGAGTGTGACTCAAAACCTAAAAATTAAAATAAAAACTACTTAATGTCATTTTACTTAAAATAATGTTATTTTACTTAATATTTTTAAACTTTGGGTCCAATTAGGCTTAAGTAGCCCGAGTCTGAGTCTAACTTGAAGCCTAAAAATTAAAATAAAACATACAAACATGTCCTAAAGTTCAATCAACTTCAATTGACTTGAAGCTTGATTGACCCAAATTAAACCTGATTAATTTCTTTCTTAATTTAAAATTTAAGAAAAATCATTTTACTCAAAATGATGTTGTTTTACTTGATATTTTGGAGTTTCAAGCAAGGTTGAGCTTAGACAACCTAAGTTTAAGTCTGGTTCGAATCCTAATTTTTTTTAAAAAAGAGCTCAAGCCTAACTTGAAGTCTGATCCACTCGGGTTAGGAAAAATTACCATCCTTATTGATTAGTTTTCTACTTTTGATAACCTCCTCTTGCTCCTTATATTCTCCAAATATTGTTACAAAGGAAA
>JANZLD010000237.1:30079137-30090288 GCA_026413575.1 Erythroxylum carthagenense | reverse complement strand
TTCCTATCAGTAAAATCCTAATTTTTCCATTGCCATTTGACCATTCTTTCAGTATTATACAGTCAATCAGTCTGTCATCCAAATATTTCCAGTCTGGGCATTTTCTCCCGAATTTCCCGGAAATTTTCTATAAGCCTCTATAAATTAGCAATCACTCATAAACAGTCCTAAATCAGTCATTTGATCCCAATAACTCCTAATTTCTTAATTTCTCATTTAAATCACGATCCAGTCAGTCCAGTCAGTTCATGCTCACAATCCAATGCCGAAAAACCATGAACGCATGCACCTATGAATAAATGCATATGCAATAAACCTGTTCCTCTATAATTAGAGGCCAGTAACATGCTGAATCAGTGAATGCAATGAATTCCTATCAGTCTGCCCTAATTTACCAAAATACCCTTGCTAACAGTAACGGGATGTTACACCTACCTAGCTGAGAGATTGTTTTTGATAGAACCTATATGCAACATATCATGAAGATATTACAAAATTATAAATGGATGTGCATACACATACATAAAATAAATAAATCAATCAAATAAACATAAAAGGTAATAAAATAACTAAATATGAAAATATAAACATAAAAAATAAAAATAAATAATAAAGAGAAAACTGAGTCTCACAATTAAGTTATTATGGAAGTTGTGCAAGTATGGGTTATAAACATAAGATTTCATTTTTGTGATCTCTTAAGAGGATAATGTTGCGTCGTCCTAGATTAAGAGTGGATTTAGAGTATATGAGAGTCTTTCTGAATTCAGTTGTAATCTCTTGAAGAATATATATACTAGTTTTCTCTTCAACATTAAACAATAATCAATAAGAGATTAGAATTCTTAAAAGGAGTTCTATAAGTGGATATAAATAAAGGAAAAGGTTGAACTGCTATAAATTGACATTATAATATCTCTTCCTTTCACTTGTTACTTATTTGTAATTTATTTATTTATCATACCATTAACTGTTCTTATTTTTCTTACTTTATGTAACTAGTTTTATAATTAAGATAATATAGCGTATATGTTAATATTAGACTTGTACATGGCTAAGTGGCTTAGATTTAATTAAATTTAATTTTAAGCCTAAACTTAATTAAATCCATTCATTTTTCAACTCAAGTCCTCATAATTATTATCATCAATACCTAGTTGAAGTCTCGCTAAGGCGTAGGGTTTGGGAAAGTCTGATAGTATGCAGCCTTACTCCTACCTAGCAGAGAGATTGTTTTTGATAGAACCCACATGCAACATGTCATGAAGATATTACAAAATTATAAATGGATGTGCATACACGTATATAAAATAAATAAACATAAAAGGTAATAAAATAACTAAATTTGAAAATACAAACATACAAAAATACAAATAAATAATAAAGAAAAAACTGAGTCTCACAATTAAGTTATTATGGAAGTTGTGTAAGTATAGGTTATAAACATAGGATTTCATTTTTGTGATCTCTCAAAAGGATAATGTTGCGTCCTAGATTAAGAGAGGACTTAGAGTATATGAGAGTCTTTTTAAATTCAATTGTAATCTCTTGAAGAATATATATACTAGTTTTCTCTTCAACATTAAACAAGAAGCTAGAGATTAGAATTCCTAAAAGGAGTTCTATGAGTGGATATAAATAAAGGAAAAGGTTGAACCGCTATAAATTGACTTTATAATATCTCTTCCTTTCATTAGTTACTCATTTGTAATTTATTTATTTATCATACCATTAACTGTTCTTATTTTTCTTTCTTTATGTAACAAGTTTTATAATTAAGATAATATAGTGTATATGTTAATATTGGACTTTTACATGGCTAAGTGGTTTAGATTTAGTTAAATTTAATTTTCATTAAAGATATCAGATTAAGGTCATTCTGAGACGGTTTGAAAGAAGACTTCCAGATATACAATTTCATGAAGACGATGAAGTGAGATTTTGTCATATAGAGGGTTAAAATTGAGTTAGACAAAACCAAACGAAGGCTCAGATGAAAGGTCAGACGAAAGGCTTCATTCTAAGACGTCTTTTGGAAAAATTAGCATAACTTTCACTAGAGATACTGTATTAATGTCATTGTAAGATGGTTTGAAAGAGAACTTCTAGATATACAACTTTCATAAAGACACCAAAGTGAGAGTTTGTCATATAGAAGGTCATAATTGAATCAGACTAAGGTTAGACGATTTAGTCTGAGATGCATCAGACGATTCAGTTTACAATGAATCAAACGATTCAGTTTGAGATGCATCAGATGATTTATTCTACAGTGAATTAGATGATTCAGTCTGACATGCATCATACGATTCAGTCTAAGATGCATTAGATGATTCAAATTGAGATGTATCAGACGAAGGTATTTCTACTAGGACTTCCTTACATCACCAAAAGTTCTAAATCACTAACTATACTCTCCAGAGCATCTCCTTTTTTAAAGATCATAATTTTCGACTTCGATGTCCAAAATTTTCATACTATATATTGTTTGAAAGCTAGAAAGATAAGAATCGTCAACTCAAATTGGTAACTTCTTCAAGTATATCTAATTGTAAGTCATATCATCCATACACAATTCATATTTCATTAATAACAAAATAAGAATTGACGAAGCTTTAATGGCATTCGAAGCCACATTACATCATCGGTATCGAAATCGAAAATACAAAAGATACAAAACCCTAATACTTCTTGAATTGCGTCTAAAGTCTTGCTTTTACAAAATCTAACTTAATTTACAAAACTTTGCAAAAGTAGAATGAATCCTCGACTCTTGGTTACTCGATCTTATTTTCTTCACCTGAAGATGGGATGAAAAAGGGTGGGGGTGAGCTTAAAGCTCATGGGTAATAAGTTTGTAATGAAAAAATAAGTAAACCCTTTGAAATGTTCATTTGTCAATGTAAAATTTAAAATGAAATCATAATCTGTATTGTTGTCAAATACTTAACCAAAGTTCACGAATTACAAAACATGAATGCATCAAACTTGTTAACATAAGAATATAAACACATCAGAATGGTTTGGGTGGATCCAAAGCAGAACGTACTTCACATTTCTCCTAAGGGTCCTACGTAGCCGTGAATAGAACGTACTAACATAATCCCACATAATGATTTTGCGCAGTCGTGAACTTATGGGAGTCCATAAAGGAGCTCCATATCACTAGCGGGCAGGCAGGAGAAGCCTTTTGTCAAAGTGCACTTGACTTAACTTAGGGGACCACCACAAACCCACATAATCATGCATTTTACATCTTGTAAACATATTGCCCAAAATGGCTTTTTTTTTAAAACTTGTTTTTTCATAAACATGAGATATTTCAAAAACATGATTTCATAAACATGCTATCTTTTCAAAAATCACTTTCAAAGTCTTTTCATAAATCATCACACAAATCATATAACATATTTTAATTTATCAAATCATTCAAAAGCAATAAATGCAACACTTATGATGTAATTGAAATCATTAAACTTCTTTGATTCAAAGAAAATATTAGTGGGTTATTTACTATATTATAAGCATGTGCCCACCTTGAATTCCTTGCTTAAAGACTTGCTTAAAATGCCTCTCTTGATCCCCTTCTACAATAACAAAAAATCCCACTCAATAGGGTTTCCAATTGAAAAACAAAGCATAATCACTAAAATTGGTTCTAGAATACCTAAACCCATGCATTTACTAAACTTCATGAACTAAAATCCCTCTAAAAATCCAAAAGATTCAAAATGATCTTACCTTGATTTTTCACCAAATGAAGAAATCTTTGGCTTAAATGGAAGTTCTTCTCTTCCTGTACCTTTTTCCCTTCTTGAACAACCTCAAAATCTCCCTGAAAAACTAAAAAATTATGAAACCTTAACTATCTTTCCTTCTTTTCTCTCCTCTCCACCGAAACTCTCTTCTTTCTCTCTTCTATTTTTGTTCTTCTCTCCCAATTCGCGTTTTTCCCTTCTTAAAAGAACAAGACAAGATTTCTTCTTCCATTTCTACCCTTAATGAGTGTGAAAAGTCCATTTTGTCCTTCTTTATAAGCCTTATGTCTTTTATGCTTAAGTTTCTTGCCAAAAATACCCTTGAACATTCTTATAACTTTAACACTTTAATTCGACTTATCCATTCAATAAATCCTACTAACTTTCAAATAATTAAATAATTACAAAATGATTAATCTATTAAAGCCTCAAAATTATTTAAATCATGCTTTTTCATTAAGAAAAAAATTTGGGGGCCAACATTTCTCTCTTTCTTGAAAGAAAGTCATCCTCGAAATTCTTATCTGACTAATCAAGAGGCAGAGATATGTTTCCTCTTATGCTCCTCCATTTTCCTATTTAACTTCGTCACTCAAATAATTTTCTTTCAAATGACCTTAGTTAACGGATTCAATCAATCCTTCCATGGCTTATTTAGATATCACACTATCTTAACTGTTTCCTCAATATATTTCAAATTACTCACAATTTTTCTGCTTTTGGCGTCGATAACACCAATATTAGATCATACTGATATTTCTTAGCATACTTGCATATAACACATTATGAATATGAGACATATTTATTAGTAGTATTAACTCATAAGTCAATGGTTCAGTTCTTAATAACTTCGTGAACTACAATCCAAGCTTAGTTGCCTCTTCACCCTAACTTGAGCATATCTTGCACTCAATCTAAGCATACCTTGGGAAGTTGATACTCTCAAAAACATTTCATCATTCGCTTGATAGTTCACATCTCTATAGTGTCAGTACACTTAACTTTTATGTCTATCTTACTGTATTCTTTGGCGTTGATCCCCTTAATTCATTCATCTTCTTTGAATCATTTAATTTTTAATATTGATTAATTTCACTTATCAATAACCTCTTTAATCAATTCTGGCCTTCAACCATTTTTTGGCCTTAATCATCACAATGCAAGAGCGAATGACTCTTTTTGTCGTCTAACTCCTCATACAGTATTCTAATGAAATCACTATGATAATGATTGTGATGCTTAAAGTCAAATAGAACTATACATTGATCTCATGTTCCTATGAACTCCAAACTATAAGCTTTAAGCATATCTCTGATAGTTAAGACCATTGGCAATTCAAACATTCAGTCACTTGATTCTACATTCTTACTCGCTAAATGATGTTTCAGCATATTCCTAATAGGATGTATAACTTACGTTATCATTTGTACTTTTCTAACAATCTCTTTGTTCTCTATCACCTTTATCGATTACACATGCTTCTTATTTCAATCATAAAGTATCATTTTTCCTATTCGAACTCAAAATTCGTATTCGCTTTTGATTTCTTAGTAAGATTCACAATTTTTGAATCCTCAATTTGGGCTTAGTTAATCCTTTCATATGAAACTGATCTTTAATTCCATAGCAAATAGCACTTTGATTTGCCCAAAATTCAACTCCACATTCTATGCTCCTTTTTGTACTAGATCTGATAACCTTAATATCTGAATTCTTGCTTCACTTCCGTTGGGATTTTTGCTTAATGCATTAGATACAACACTAACTTTATAAGGAATTACTCATTTTTACAATCATAGTCTTTCAGTACTTATATCAATTGTCTTAGTCTCGTATTCAATTCTCTCAACTCAATAATTGCCTCAAACTTTAATGATCTATATATGTATATATATATCCAAGAAGTTCTATACATACACTATCTCCAAACTTTAAAAGCAATCACTATTGTAGCAGTTCTAAATCATGTATCAAATAAACAACTCATAGGACTTTAGTCGTCTCCATAGATATGAAATCATTTTATTATGCTGCATTGGATTTTATCCAAATCTCTTATACAGCATCATTGTATACTACAAAATCTCCAAATCTAGACAATATAATTAATATCGGTGTTATAATTCCCCTAAAATTCTCTTTACTTTCATTACTCATACGATTTACATGTTTTTCTTGAAGTATTCAAATTATTCTTCTCAAATTTTTGAATACCTTTAATATATCATCAAATTTTGCTTGGATCGCTCTAATCATTAATACCATAGTACTGTCGGGCCATTTGTTAAATTAAACAAATATTTCCAAAGTCCCATATGCCAATGATTAGTTCTCATAATTCCTTAATTACGTAATTCCTCAATGAGGTAGCATTGTCTCACGTTATTTTCAATTTCCCAATTAACTTCCTTTCTCAATTGACTTTCTCAATTCATTCGATTTCCTGATATTTCACATTGAATTATTCTACTATCTACTTATTCATACTAATTTCCCCACACATTTTAAATTATTTTCCATCTTAACTTCTAGTGTTTGTAATACATTCATCAGGTCAAATTTGTATCTCCCATGGACCTATATACTCCTCACATTAGTAATTAATGTCTCCTCAAATTTAAGAATCCTCTTATATTGTTGGATACTTTACATCAAATAAAAATAAAAACATTCTTGGTAGTATATTATACCTTTTATGCTTAAGTCTTTACTAGGGATATGATCTAATATTTACTTTTGAATCATTATGTATTCATTTATGATTTGTTCTTTCATTGATCATTCTTAACATAAACTATCTGATATGCTTAATCTAATTCAGTTAAATTCTTCTTAGAAAGAAGATTTCTTGCTATTATCATCTATACTTGTTGGGCCCGGGTCCCGGATCCCTATTCCTGAGGTGGCCCCTTGGGCTACACCCGCGATGAGCTACCCAAAACGTCAGACCCGATCCCAACATCCATATATAATTCGATTCACACATGCATTTTCTCACACATAATATCATATGTACAATCATTCTAACTATGAATTAAACACCCCAAAAGCCAAGGGGCTTCATGCCATAACAATCCAAAGGAAGTTCAACAAGTATGCTTAAAATAACACAATACATATCTAGATTTAAATCCAAAATACATGAAAAATGCTCCATGATGACATGCTCGGCGGGCCAACCAAAATATTAACTTAATGCAATGATCTTCAACTATTGCGGAGTTTTTCGATGCCCGGCAAGGATCAATTGATGTCTCGAGTTGCACCTGAGGAGTGAGAATTAATGGGTTGAGCTACACAGCTCAGTGACTAATATAATTATAGCCATCGGCAATTAGCACAAATTCTGGCATATGTATGTATATATAATATAGATATACCTACATCAATTCTAGCACTCACATGCTAATCAAGTAATAAACGCATTCAACATAGTTAATTCAACTCACAAAACATGTCACAAAGTATGCTTCATAACGAACAATTCAAATATGCAATGCACAACACAATGGCTCGAGGGTTCCATGGAAACAAAAGGGAGAAACTGAAGTTTACACCCTGAACAAAATGAGTCTATTCGGAGCTCATATGTCACAAGCGGGCAGCCGGGAGAAGGCTCTTGTCGATGTGCACGTGACGAACGAAATGGTTCCACTCTCGCCCAAACAAAAGCACACAATCCTGCTCATAATCATTTTATCAGATGGTATGTTTTCATGCTTTTCGTTTATTCAAAATGCCATGACTGAAGTCGAGGCATAACATGCTCAGAATCAAATTTACTTCTATCAATTCTCATGCTTCTTTTAAAGTACACGAAGTCAAAATCATTCATTTAAACATACATAACATATAACATATATTCATAGCCAAAGATATGCCCAAAATACCAAAATTCCTCTTTGCTAGAACAGGGGGCTCGCCGCGACGAAGACACGTTCGCTGTGGCGAACGATTGTGCTCGCCACGACGAAGGGCACACGTCTCGGCGTGCACCACTTCCTCGCACATCACAGCGTGCTCCTCTACACACGTCATAACGTGCTCCTTCTCGCACGTCACGGCGTGCTCCTTCTTGCACGTCGCGACGAGCATTAATTCGCACGTCGTGACGAACTCACACGTCGTGGTGTGTTCATACGCATGTCGCGACGTGCGGGCCTGGAGAACGTCTCCAAACCCGATTTTCCAGTATTTTCCAACTTAATTCCTTCCCTTAACCACATGCAACACATCTAAACTTTAGATCAAGTCCTATACCACATTTCTAACTCATTCTAACCTTCAAATCAGTCACAAACTCAACAACCCAAGGATTCTAACCATTTTCTCCCGAAAACCCTAAACCACCGATTCTAACTTCATAGTAAGCTATCCTAGGGTTTAATCCAATCGAAACAAGATTAAAAGGACTTAAACTTACCAGAAGATGCTTCAAATCCGTTAGAAATCACAAGTATCGAAAACTCTATTTCTCTTCTTCTTCCTCTTCCTTCCATGATACTTTCCCTCTTTCTCTTCTGTTTTATTTTTCTTTCTTTTCCTTTCTTTCTAATTCTTCTTAATTCTAAAGGAAATACAAAGACCAACTTACCCCTCCTTGTAAAGCCTTATCCCATTCTAACTTAAGTGATCTTCCCAAAATGCCCTCACACATTTTTACCCTATTATTCCTATTAAAACCATATTTAATCTCAATTATCCAATAATACTCCCAATTTAATCAAACTAAGGCATAAGCACATAATCAACACGATTCATGCTTAATAACATCAATTAGAAAAAAATTTAGGGTCCAACAATACTATTTATGTAATCTTTATCAGTCATCTGTAATCATCATCATATTATCAGCCATTATTAATACCTCAGGAAGACCAATTTCTATCGTTCTTACAATGTCTTAACATTCTAATTACCAAAACTCAATGAAGTAGTAAACATAATTACCACCGCATATGCTTAGTTGGGTATCATCAAATTCATCCCAATTTAACATCAATTATACTCCAATTTTCTAGGATTTTCCTCTTCTAATATCTTAATGGTTCAACTACCATATTGAGTGCATTAAGTCTTCTCATTCAATTCTTCATCTTTTTCTTAATCTCATTCACCCAAAAAATCCTATCTTGTATGCATTTCTAACTTTTTTCTTACTATATATGATTCATCTCATAAATGTTAGCCCTCGATTTTTTTTTCACTGAAGTTAAGCATGATTTAAATTAATTTTGAGGTATTGATAGATTAATTATTTTATTTTACGGAGTTAATTAGTATGTTAATATGAGCAAGACTATATGACATGGGTTAATTGAATTAAGGTAGTAAGATGATATCAAGGGCAAAATTGGCAAGTCACTTAAGCATAAAAGACATAAGGCTTTAAGTGAAGGGCAAAGTGGACATTTTAGATTCATAAAGGGTATAAAAGAAAGAAAGAAGACTTGTCTTAATTAGTAGAGAAAAGGGAGAGAGTGTCGTTGGAGGGAAAAGAAAGGAGAAAAAGAAAGCTAAGCTAGGTTTTGATTTTTCTTAGTCTTAAAGAGTGAGTTTGAAGTTTGTTCAAGAAGGAAAAAGGAAGAGGAAGGTTAAAGATTCTATTAGAGCCAAGAAAATCATTGCTTGGTGAAGATTCAAGGTAAGTTTATGTTTAATCTTTTGGAATTTGGAAAGGGTTTTGGTTCAAAGAGCTTAGGAAATGCATGGGTTTAAGTATTCTAGGGTCAATATTAGAAATATGTTTCTTGAGTTGTCCAATTTGAATTCCTTTTGATTTGAGTTTTTGTTAATGTTAAAGAAAATCAAGAGAGGCAAGAGGAGCAAGAGTAGAGGTTTTTTTGAGCAAGGTTTTCAAGCAAGAAAATTAAGGTGGGTTTCATTTTTATAATTGAGTTCATGAGCCGTAAATGTTCTTCAAATAAAGGGAATTTAATGATTTTCCAACTACGTTATAAATGTGTATTTATTATTCTTTAAATTCTTGAGAATGTGCCATATGTTGATATTTGTGAATTTTGGGAATGAATCCTAATTGCTTCACAGTTGTTGTATTTTGTTGCTTTTTAATGAATTGTGAAATGATGATGGGAATGCATATGAAATATGTCATGTGCATGACAAACAAGTTTTAGAAATGTGCCATTTGGGCAATTGGTTTTCAAGCCATCAATTACATGTTATGTAGGTTTGTGATGGTCTATTATGTCAGTCAAGTGCACTTGTCTAAATGCTTCTCCCGCCTGCCCTCTAGTAGTGTGGAGCTCCTTCACAGGCTCCCTTAAGTTCACGGCTACGTAAAATCATTTTGTGGGATTGTGATAATACGTTTTGATCACGGCTACACAAGACCATTTTATGGCATTGTGTTAGTACATTCTGTTATGGACTACCCAAACCATTATGATGTGTTTATGCTTATATGCTTAGTGGTGAATATGCGAATTATGTGGTTTGTGAATTGATTGATATGTTAAGAATTTAAGGAGTATGTGTTTCATGGATTTCATATGAATTTGCTTTGATCATGAATGTTTCAAATGGTTTTGCTTGTTAACGATTATAAAACTATCACTCACAAGCTTTAAGCTCACCCCCTTCCTTCCCATCTTCAGAAGATCAACAAGATATCGAGTGATCGAGTCGAGAGTCAAGGCATCACTCCAGTTTGCATGTTTTGTTTTTGAAGCTAGATTATATAAAACAATGCTTTAGTCGCATTTTGAGCGATTCTAAATTTTGTAAACTTTTTATTTTGGATTATTGTTGTAAGGTGGCTCAAAATGCCCGCTAATGTGTTGTAAAACTCTTATTTGTTTTGATGTTAATGAAATATATATACATTATGTTTTGCTTATGATTCCTAAAGTCTTTATATTGCATTTTCAAGTTTTTCAGAAGGGTAGGAATTGCATTCTGAATTCAAGGGGAAAACTGTATTAATCTAGGTAGAACTATACCAAGTTGTCTTAAGGAAAGTTGTAATTTATCTTTTTAGCTTTCCAACACTATAAAATATGTAAACTTTGGATTTCGGAGTTAAGAGATATGAGCATTATAAATTGGTAATGCTGCATAGGATATCTATCATAATAGCTATGGTGAATGATGAGAGTTTGTGTATGTTTCAAGTCATTTGAGTTAAGGTTTGGGAGTTTAATGCATTCAAATTGGTAATTGAATGCTTGAGGAGTGTTACTGCATTAGAAGAAGTGAAATTAGGAAGATTATGAGTGAAAATAATGTTAGAATGGATGTAGGAAGCATTGGAGAGCCCTTAGTGTAACATCCCGTTACTGTTAGCAAGGGCATTTTGGTAATACTGGGACTGACTGATAGGCTGTACTGTATTTACCGACTGAGCATGCTACTGGCCTCTAATTATAGAGGA
>JANZLD010000237.1:30050262-30066385 GCA_026413575.1 Erythroxylum carthagenense | reverse complement strand
GCCACCCTCGCGGGTCACGGGCTCGGATATCACTGTAAATGTCGGGTTCGGGTCTTGTCGGGAGTGGGGTGCTACAATTCTGATCCAGTAAATGACGAAATTTGATAACACTTTCTTCTAGAAAACTTTTCCTTATTGTCTTAAGTTTCTAATGACACCAAAATTATTCAATTTGGTTCAATACTCTAAAAGTTATGCCCCAAACATTTTTGGGTTCTTCTTATTCTAAAACTACATTCTATTTTCAACTTCCATTCAAAATTTGAAATCCTTATAGACTGAATTAGAACTTTATACTTGTAGCCCTATGTCTCTAGTTTATTTCAAATTAAAAATTACTCCATTAGGATAACTACACAAAAAGTTATGTCTAAAATACTAAAGCATGTTCTGTGCTGGAAAGTTGAGTTCGCCGCGACAAACTTGTCCAGAAACCCACTCTGAGAACATGTTTTACGACATTTTTCATCTTTTTACTTCCCACCTTTCACATATAACCTATCTTAACCCTAAACCATATCTTCTACTTCCTTCTCAACCTCATTTCAACCCAATATCATTTACAAATACATCATAATTTATCTTTTATCATTAGCCCTAAAAGAAAACATTTGCCTCTATCATTCATCAACAAATTCCCACACATATTCAACTTCATTTCAGTTTCATTTAACAATACCCATAAAATTTAAAGCCTAACTTACTTGTTGAAGCTTCAAAATCTTCAAACTCTTTAAGATCTTCACAAACCCTAACTTTTTTCTTCTTTCTCTCCTCTCTCTCTTTTTCTCCCTCCAATTTTTGTGCTTCTCTCTTCTCAAGGAAGACAAAAAATTTATTTCTTCTAACTTATACTCTTAACAATCATACAATGTCCCTTTTGCCCTTTAATAAAAGCCTTATGTCTTTTAACCTTAAGTAACTTGCCAATTTTGCCCTTGATACGTTCTTATAACATTAACTTTAATTCCATCAATCCTTGCAATAAATCCTACTAATATAGACATAATAATTAAATCCAAAAATAATTAATCCAATAAACCTCATAATTTAGTTAAATCATGCTTAACTAGAGAAAAAAAATCTAGAGGCCAACAACTGAAGCATTAATTATTTCTCATCTTAGTGACCCTAGCTTGTTAGAAAAGGAAAAGAAATGACTTAGAGAATTTCTTAAGAGCAATTAAAAACCATTATTCTCTAATCCAATAAAGATCTAGGGTTAATTAGATTAAAAAGGGGGAAAATGCACCAAGTTTTTTCATAACTCTCTAGTTATAACAAGAAATCATAATATAATATCTTCTATTCATATTAAAGATGGAAGAATCCTGAAAAAAGTAGAATGACTAACTAAGGGATGCTACTAATTACTTCAAGAATTTGATTAGTACTAATTCACTTGGAGACCTTAAGCTAATTCATCAAGAATAGAATGTCACACAAGGATTCCCTACAACTAATTAAGACTATTAATGGTAGAGAAATTATGGAAACAAGTTTTCAACTTATTGGAAATAAAGCAACTGGGAAAAATGGATTAAATTTTTTGTTTTAAACCAAAAAGGCTAAAATAATGTTGGTTTTTGTGTAAAGCAAGTTGTATTAGAATTCTTTGCTAAAGGATCCCTCCTTAAGGAAATAAATAAGATTTTCTCATGTCTAACCCATCACAGTTTGGTGATTTTATGTAGCAGCCCCTTACCTCATGGTACACACCGGGATGTCCGAAGGTCATTCTGGTACATATATTAAAATAAGGGTGAGCGACGTTCAATCACTACATTTTGTTCATATGGCATCGTATCAATCTTCACTTAAAAGCATCCTAAGAAATCACAATATTTTTGAAACCAACTTTTCCTCATTTCCTTTTTTCAAAAATCGAAAGTCTATATTAAGTCTTTCAACCTTTACTGCATTTACATCAACAAAACCTAGTACAAAAGTATTACATGAACGAGAAGAATATATCAAATCTATCTAAGCCAACCAAAAATCTCAGCTGAACAACCTTTGAGCTATGACTTCTCTGGTCAAATCACAATCTAAACGACAATAGAGCCTCTCAATAGCTAGAGTCATCCCTCGATCCTGAAAAGACAACGTTGCAATTTTGGTGAGTTTTGCGAACTCAATGAGGTAACCATCATTGATGGTTCACTCAATTCATGCAACACATCTATTTATATCACAATTATTTCACAATTTTGCATTTTACATGAGTAACACACTTTCACTTAAGCATAGGCAATTTTGCATTTCACTCTATCACACATACTTAACAAGATGCATATGAAATGCTCATGAGACACTTTCCAATTGTTACGTTATTGTGACTGGGCGCCTGAACTATCCCGTATCCATTTTGGATACTGGGCTCATTTATACTGTCCCTTCTCCGATGAGGATACAGGGCTCATTAAACATTGAGCCTGAGGCTCTGAACACTTTTAAGCTCGATGCTCATTTCCACACATTGAGCTTTAAGCTCTGATCGTTGGTTTCCCTAGTCCTAACTTCCATTATCTGATTATGCATTCATGAGTGGAATGCATGTAACACAATCAATCACTTGATAAAACACATAGGTCTTCACATTTACATTCATTCATTATTCAAACAAAATTATAAGCAAACAATAATTGAGAGAAACCGTCTAGGTTACTCACTGGTTGCTCCCAAAACTAGTGCCTAGAATTTCCAGCAATGTTTGTGGGTTGACGTTCCAATTGCTCCTCTATAACAAATAACACACACATATATCACAATTTGCACAATCATAGGTGTATTAAAAAATGCACATGTATTAAATGAATTATGTCTAATGCATGTTCATGATAATCCTAGGTATCACTCCATAAATTCTTCACAAAACTATCCCCATACCAAAACTCATCTAATTATAACTTATACTTAGGTTTATGCCTCACTAAACTCATTGAACTCGCAATTCATTTCTCATTCAATCACTTCAGATTTTTCCAAGACACCCCTTTCAGGCCTACTATTCATATACAATCAGAAGATGAAAATGAAGTAATTTGGTCAAACTCTCTTCTAGAACAGTATTTATCTATATCTTATCTTTCCATTGACACCAAAATCAATCAATTTGGTTCATAAATGTGCAGGTTATACTCAAAATATTTTCAGATAGTTTTATTCTGAGACAGTACCCCATACTCAACTTCCATCCAAAACTTGAAACTCTTAGAGTCAGATTTAGCATTTTATTCCTTCACATAAGTTGTATACCCATGTCTTTAGTTTACTAGGAATCATAAAGCACTCAATTTGGATAACTATACAAAAGGATATGCCCAAAATACTAGTGTATGTTCAGTGGAAAAACACCAGTTCATAAAATTTAAGAGTACACACATTGTACCCATCCCATATTTTTCACTCAATCTTTCTCTCTTCATTTTGTTTTGTATGGCTATTATTTTTGGTGGAAATGTAGAGCAATGTCTTTTGAATCCAATGGTCTAAGAATTAGGTCTTGTGAATGCAATGTCTTAGTTTCTATCGTCTTAGTTCCATCTTCTTAGTTCCTATTGTCTTAGTTTCCATCATCTTAGTTCTTATCATCTTAGTTTCCATCGTCTTAGTTCCTATCGTCTTAGTTTTCATCGTCTTAGTTTCCATCGTCTCAGCTCGCTTCCGTCTTACTTTTGCATCGTCTTACTTTTGCATCTCCACATATAAAGAAGATAACTTTCGACTCAGATGTCCAAAAATTCCATACTATATACCGTTGGAAAGATAAAAGACATATCTATAACTCCCAAGAAGGAAACTTTGCCAAAATCTATCTAGATTAATCCATATTTTTTCCTGAAGTCAGAACACGAATTTTACATCCAGCTCCTAATGTACTGCACCCAATTCTCAACTTCATGAAATTTTGAGACTCTTAGAGACAGAATTGAAATTCGATGTCTTCATACGAAATGTAGCCATACATCTCGAGGTTAAGCAAAATCAAGAATCATCTCGTTTGGACAAATAGAGAAAACGGCATGGTTAAAAGACTGAAGCATATTCAGTGAGCATTTTCCAGATTTTAAAACTTTCAATATTTTACATCTAGCTCATCTTCTACCTAATTATCTCTTCCATTACATTTCCTCATCATCATCTACCCAATCAACTCAATATATCAATCATAAGGGAAAACTCATGATCTATAATTGATCTTTAACCCAAAAAAATATAGAGCATCAAACATGTACCCATTCATCTTAATTTTCTGCACTCATCCTCACTCCATTATATGCTACATTTAACTTCCAGAACATCTCCATAACACATTATACGTCAGTAATGATCAATCACAATGATACAACATGACATTTACAAAGATATTTCATCATCCACAACACACATACATATACAAAAAAATCAAGTCATCAATCCTACATTTCTCATCATTTGAGTTTCATTTTAACAATACCCATAACATTTAAAGCATAACTTACTTGATTTCACTTTAAATTCTTCAAAAACAACACTAGCCCTAACTCCCAAGCATCACTTGTTCATCAACTTGAAGGAGGTAAAGATAGGTTTTTTTTAGGGTAGAAGACACAAATAGCAAAGTGGGCTTGGTGTAGGAAGGAAAAACAGAGAAATCTCTTAGAAGAGGTTAGATGGAAAACTCTGTATATGGGAAGGAAACTTAAAGAAGATGACTGTCAATAATGAACCTAGACATATAACTTAATTTTTCAACTCTCAAAAACAGTAACCTACTTCTACCACAAGTACACAACCTAAGTGACACATGTCACTTTCCTAATGCCTAAGCTCTAACTTAGTTTCTTTTAAAAATAACTCCCTTAACTTTCATCTTTACAATTCAATTATCTCCAATTCTTCTTTTTATTTCTTTTTCCTATTTTCTATAATTTTCTAGAATTTATTCCTAAATTCATCAAAATTCCCAAATACAATATTCTTACTAACCAATAGAATTTTTTGTATAAATAAATTCAAAATTCTCAAAACTCCAAGAAATCACAACTCAATCTAATTATACCTGGAATTTTTTTTCATGAATGCGTGTACAATTATTTTCATGTATCACGACTTCACTATTCATATGTATATGTATAACATAATATGTTTGAACATGGAGATGCATTTCTAACTCTCATAATCACTCACATTTACTATTTTAACATTCCCACAGGTAATGGGATGTTACATTTTAGGCCTACAACATATACCAACTTTATTTATAAGGTCATTTCTAAAATCCTTGCTAATAGGCTTAACTAAGTACTAAATCTATAATTAGTGAAAACTAGGGGGCCTTTTATAAAGGGTAGAAATATTGTAGATAACATCCTAATTGTCCGTAAATTGTTAAAAGGCTATTCCAGGAAGAATTCCTCACCTAATTGCCTTATAAAAGTGGATTTTAGCTTTTGATTGTGTTAGCTAAGATTTCCTACTTCAACTAATGAGTATCTTAGGTTTCTTTAATACTTTCATTGGTCAGATTAAAGCTTGTATATCCTTTACCTAATTTAGTGTTATGGTGAATGTTAATCCCTTAGATTATTAAGGGGAAGAGGGGAGTAAGGAAGGGGGACCCCCGATCCCCCTACCTTTTCATCCTTTATTTAAAAGCTTTGTCTCAGGTGATCAATTAAAATGTAGGGAAAGCTCTCAATTTTAAATTCTACTCCAAATGTAGAAAGCTTCTTCTAACTAACCTGTGTATTGTTGATGACTTAGTTTTATACTGTGAAGCACACTCAGAATCTATCTAACTTCTAATGGATTCTATTTTCTGTTTAAGGCTTTTTCTGGTTTGAGGATTAACCTAAGCAAAAGTCATAACTTTTTATCTAGTAAAGTGAGAACTTTGGAATCTTACATTAGAAAAATAACTGGTATAACTAGGAAGCTCTCCCTATACTATATTTAGGTCTTCCTATATCTATAAGAAGATTAAACTTCTCTCAATATATACCTCTAGTAGAGAATATCCAAGAAAGAATTGGCTTATGGGTGAACAGAGAGCTCTCTAATGCTAGTAAGGTGAAACTTATTAAATAATTCCTAAACTCCTTACATATTTATTGGAGCTTACACATTTTTTTCTTTAAAAGTCTCACAAAAACCATAGAAATAATTATGAGAAAATTCTTAAAAGGAGTCAAATTGGATGCAAGTCAAGCTAAGGTAAAATTTGTTAAAGTATGTTTGTTGGGACCCGATTTCGGAACCGAACTCCAACCGAAAAAGGAAAACGGAAAAGAAAAATAAAACAAATCAAAAACGGCAATGGAAATCATAAAGCGGAAACCAATAACTTGAAAGCGGAAACGAAGGAACGGATCAACATAATCCAGAAACAAAGAAACAAAATGGATCAATCAACTGAATGTTCAAATTTCGACATCCGAGAAAAATTATTTTAGAAAAGAGTCGCGTTGGAAACCTTAAGACATCTAATCTAAGACAATCAAATCCGGCATAAATTTTTTTTCATTTTATTCAATCTCATACAAAGCAATTTGATTTCCCCTTTGGAAATTTATCCTCAATCAAGCTCTTACTGGATAAAATTCTTCTTATGAATTCATATCTCATCATTTAAACAAAATCTTAATTTTTCTTTTGCCATAAAATCTCACACATGATTTATACACAATCAAGCCATACATAATAAGTACTTCAATATCTCAATTCCAGCAACATAATTCATCGGACCTCATGTCCGGAATCCCATCACAATCAAACACATTTATATACCTATAACACTTCAATAATTCTCAATCAATCAATATCATCGGACCTCCTGTCCGGAATTCAAACGCAATCAATCCCATTCATAAACATATGCAATTATTATACAAACCATAATTCACTTTTCTATTCTATATACACAATACCATACGCAAAAATCCATAATTTATAAACATACTCCAAAAGAAATACATCACCAAACAAAAGTGGAATTTTCAATCCACGATACAACATTAATATCAAAATCCAAAATTACACAAGAATATACCAATTCCAAAATCCTTCACAAAAGTCTAACATCTTATTCTTACAAACAATAATCTTAACCCTACAACATAAATACAAATGAACGGGGATCTTGACACGCTTTCATTCGATCTCCTTCTCGATACCTGGAGATGGGGATGAAGGGGGTGAGCTACACAGCTCATGGATAACATGTGTATAAATCGAAATATAGGCAAAAGCATCTTTCGAAACTTTTGCCATTTTATAAAATTTTCATAGTAGAAATTTTGCAAAATACTTATTTATCAAGCTTTTCAACTTTTCAAATCATTCATAAACAATTTCAAAAATTTCACGGTTGAAAACCTCAACGGCTTATTTCTAAAAAATTCTCAAATTGATCAAAGAAATCATGAGCAATTTCAAAAACATGGATGCATCACACTTGGAAACAAAGCAAAAGCACATAACACATCAGAATGGTTTGGGTTGGTCTAGAAACGGAACGTACTGCACAAAGAATGCCGCAATTTTCACAATTTATCGATTCATTCATAAATAATGAATTTAAAAAAATTGTAATTTATCAAATCATTTAAAACTTGTAACAATTTTCCAAAAACATTCGGAAACAATAAAATTCAACACTTTCTTTCTTAATTTTTCGAAAACATTTACATGGCTTATAATTCAAAATATAAACATGGTACCTACCTTAATTTCATGCTTGGAACTTGTCCAAAGCCTCAATTTCCCCATTGCTTCTCTTAATTTTCTCAAAATTCCCTAATTAATCAAAATCCAAAATTGAACAATTTAATACATATAATCACCAAAATTCAACTTAACAATCACAAACCCATTCCATCTTCAAGCTATCTAAATCAAAACTTCTTTAAAAATTCAAAGATCAAAAACTCAATCTTACCTTAATCTTCTCCAAATTCAGATTTTCTTGGCTCATAATGGAGCTCTCTTCTTCGTCCATCTTTTTCCTTCTTGGATCAACTTAAAAATCTTGCTTGAAGGCCCATAAAAATTGAACCCTAGCTTTTTCCTTTCTTCTATCTTCCTCTCACATCCGAAACACACTCCTCCCTTTTCTCTCTTCTTTCTTCTTTCTTTTCTTTCTAACTTAAACAAATTCGTGCTTCTCCTCTACTTAAACAACAACCCATTCTTCTTGCATTTAATGAATGCAAAATGACCATTATGCCCTTACATATATGCCTTATAAATTAAAACCTTAAGTGTTCTTCCAAGGTTGCCCCTAAATTTCATTTTTAACACTTTAATTCAATTTCCATATGAAAATTGATATTTTTAGAGACTAAATTGAAACTCAAGTTCTTCAGAACATTTGTAGCCCTATTTCTCTAGTTTAATCTAAATAAAGAATCACCTCATTTAGATTACTAGAGCAAAAGTTATGGCTGCCAGGACGACCGACCACGGGCGCTTGCTAGGACGACCTAGCGGCGTTCGACAGGGCAACTGAGCACGGGCGCTCGCCAGGACGACCGAGCGACGCTACTCCTTCTCTTCTTCCGACCTTCCAACTTCTAAAATTCATAACTTGTGCCTCATAACTCCAAAGCTTTCAAATTTGGTATCAATGGAAAGATAAAAGAAAGCTCTATAACCTCCATGAAGGACTCAAAAATCAATTCCATCTCAAAAGGGGTCAAAATACCAATCAACATTTCTGTCCACATTTATGTCACCCTAAACAGTATCACAACGTAAATTTTTATCTTTCAACTCCAAGGTCAAAAAATGTCATATTTAATATCAATGGAAAGATCAAAACATAATCTAAAACTTTTATGAAGAACTTAAAGGCAATTTCTAGCTCTATAAGGGTCAAAATTCCAATCAAATGTACTGCCCACACAATGTCATCTTGAACAGTGACAATTTCTAAAATTCATAACTTCTCATCCCATTGTCCACAAAATCTATACTTTATATCAATATAAAGATCAAAACAAAATATTCAACTTTCATGAAGCACTTAAAGGCAATTTCAACCTCTAACTATGTCAATTTTTCAATCAAATGTTCTGCCAGATAATTGGTCATCCTATATCACATCCAAACTTCACAATTTCACATCTTCTAATTTCCACACTCAAAAATAACATATTACACATCATTGTAAAGCTACAAACTTCCTCTACAACTTTCCATAAGGCTACTTGCTCCAATTAAAACCACATTAGTGCATAAATTGGCCTCAAAGCATAGTACACACAAACTTATCCTATGAGCATTTTTCAAACACAAAGCAAAATAACCTTAACTTCGAAAGATCATAACTTTCAATTCCGATATCGGAAAATATCATAATTTAAAGCGATAGAAAGCTCTCAACAGACGCTACAAGTTTCATGAAGATTATTTTACCAAATTTTGACTAGGTAAACCCAGAAAAATTCATAAAGTTTCAAATCTACTATTCATCTTCAAAATTTCAGATTTTCAATTCTCCAAAATCTAACACTTTCACTAATAAATTGCATAATACAATACAAATTTACCCAAAACCTCACATCAATTTCTTTAAACTCAAAAACACCCATTTCATATATTAATCTCAAAATATCATTTCAATTTGTTCAAACTAGTATTTGCTCACATAGAACATTAAGCATAATCATTCAAAATCATGAATTTTCTTTTCCTTTACACATGACTAATTCACCTCAAATTCCTCATTTGATGTCAATTTATACTTCAAAATTTTAAGAAAAGTTCGGGGTCCAACAATGTTTGCCTAAGGGAAAAGGTGGTTTAGGATTCATTCTTTGAGGAGTACTAATAAAATTCTAAAATTAAAGAGATTGTGGTTAACTCTCCTAGAGAAAACTCTTTTTGGCTAAGATGGATGTAGGGAATGTAGGGAAGTCTTTCACTTATTTTCTCCTGTAACTGAATGGCACCAGCTTGTTTGCAACAAAATCTTACTCCCTATGTTTTCTTTTTTTGTGGTTAGAAATTAAAAATAAGCTTAATACACTAGAAATGTTGCATTACCTAAACCTTAACACCAACTACCTACTTTGTAACTTGGGGGAGGAAAGTAAGGAATATCTATTCTTTGATTGCCCCTATTTTGTCACTGTTTGGAACATTGTCAAAAGTAAATGTTAATGGAATATTACCTCCCAAGGACTATAAGATGTATTCAAATGATTTTTTTGGATAAAAGAAAGACCTCTTTAGGAAAACTTGGTGAGTCTTCTCTATAATTTCAGAGAAGAACTCTTTATATGCCCACAAAACCCTTCTAAACGATCCTACTATTACAAGATTTTGGAAAAGATTGGAGCATGTGATGGAAAATATCAAACTAAAAACTACAAAATACCTAGTGGAGGTGCAATTTGACGCATGAGGGATGAGATGATTAGGTAGCGTTTGGTTCATCCTACATCAACCAAAAAGAGGAGTTAAGGTAGTACCACTAAGAGCATTAAAGAGTTAGGACATTCATACCTGTGTCTCTTTATGCTTCCATACAAGAATATGTGATTTAGTGTGGTGGTGTCCTCTAAAGTCCCTCTACATCATCAACTCTGATTTGGAAAATTTAAGGATCTCAAGACTTCACTAAAGTCTTCTATTTCCTTATTGATAAAGAATCGAGTTAATTAACTATGCTCTACCAGCTAGAGACAATCCTTTAGAGCTGCAATTGTTAAACCTATTTTGAATTACATCAACTAGTGGTTTAAAATCAACATAGGTAGGCTTGATCAAAGAGACTTGATTGGAACTCTAAGATAAATCACAAAGAGTTGAACATTTTTGGAACCTATGAGGGATGAAAGCTAAGTATGGATTAGAACTCCAAGATAAATCATAAGAAGTTGAACATGTTTGGAACATGTGAGGGATGAAAGCCAAGTAGCCGGTTAGAAGCATGTGTAGAAAAATATATGCCACATTTTTCTTTCTTTATACTTAGCCCTAATAGTTTTTAGAATAAATTTAGTGCTGTGATAAGGGAGGATACATTATTTCCATCTGCTTTGAAGAAGGGAAAAACATCATCAGCAAAGTTTAAACTTAGGATTGTTAATTTTTTACAACTAGAATGATGTTTGAAAGAGCCATTTCTCTCCATAACTCTCTTTTCTATTAAACACCTCCATCACTATTAATAATAAGATAGGGGATAGTGGATCTTCTTGCCTTGTTCCCCTAGATCATTTAATTGTGTTTGTTTGTTCACCATTTATTATAATTTTGAAAACATAAGTTGAAAGACATTGATCAATCTATGTGTTGAGGACTTTAGGGAATCCATACACTTTAAGTGTATTGAAGATGAAAGATCAATCAACTATTACATATATCTTTTGAAAATAAACTTTAAGTGAATAGTTCTTATGACTCCTTTTCTTGGTAAAGTACATAAACCATTATTGGATCAAGTTGATATTGTCACTTATTTTCCTACTAGGATATAAACACTTATGAAAGGTTCTATGTGTTCTTGAAGCATTGCTTTCAACCTATCAACAATCTCCTTGGATAGCACGTTGTATATGGAATTACAATAAAAGATGGGTAATAATCATTCAATGTCTTTTTCTCTTTCTCTTTAGGGATAAGACTGACGAAGGTCTTATCTAATTATTTAAACAATCTTCTTTACCTAAAAAATTCAAGAACAACATTCACTACTATATCTTTTGTTAGAGACCAATATTTATGGAAAACAAAATTAACATCAAAGCCTTCTAGCCCTAGTGTGTTGAAAGGATTTATGGATTTCAAGGCTCTTTCAATTTCCTAAATAGTGACAAGTTTATAGAGGAGCTCTACTTCCTAAGGTGATAACTAATCCTGAATGATTTCTTTAATTAAAGTAGTTGAGTATCTAGTAAGAGAAGGGGATCTCAGGGAGCATGATAAGTAATCCATCTCTTCCTTAAGAAATCAACTTTGAGTAGCCAGTAAGAAATTTGTGCCTAATAAGGAGACAATTCTATTAGATGCCTTCATGGACACCACTGATATGTGGAAAAAGTAGAGTTCTTATTTCCCTTCTTTACTCATTCAATCCTTGATCTTTGTTTCATTAGAGAGAAATCAGAATTCACAACTTCGTGAGGTTGAGCAAAGCTTGCTTCTCGATGTTTTGAGGAGCAAGTGCTCGACAAGCATTGAGACGTGAGTAGAAGTATGACATTTTGAATTTGGATAAATTAAATAATGAAAATTTATATTTAATTTCAAAATTTTATTGTTGCTTGGAAAAAATTAACCATTATAAAAAATTTGAAAGTAGAAACTAAATTATAGTATCTTAAAGTTATTTTAAAAATTAAAAATGTTTTAGAACTTAAATATAAAAACTTGAAAGTTTTAAATTAGAAGAGGTGCTCAAATATTGATTCTTCGGGATAGTTTTTCATGAAAATTTATACGAGGTAAGTTAGTCCTGCACAATTTTTAACAATACTTTTCATTAAGAAATTTCTTAAATGAATTAGGTACGTTCAATCTTTAAGACAAGATAGGTAACGGAAATCTATTCATAATTAATTGCCATTAGAGGTTCTTAAATGCTTATAAAGTGAAGGATAAGAACATAAATGGTTAAGTCTTCTATAAAACGATCATTCAAAAGTTCGAAACACAAGGCAATCGATTCTTGATTATCTCCACACCTTATTCTTGCTTACAGCCTCCCCGACTGAAGATGAACTCCGTATCTCCATCTTTCCTCTTTCTTGGTCATGCAATTTTGGTGACCATAACATTTTTGTCAGGCCGTTGCATTCTTGTGAAATCTGACACCAACTTAATAGAACAAACCTGCAAGAACACACCATATTACAATTATTGTGTAACTAACCTCGAGTCCAGACCAGGAAGTTTGGGAGCAGATGCCGAGGGACTTGGACTTATAATGGTTAGTATAGTCAAGGACAAAGCAACAGAAACCCTTAACCTCATAAAGCAGGAGCTTGAAAAGAGTCCGGAGCTTAAAGTCCCCCTAAGTGCTTGCTCTCAAAATTACAGAAATGGAATTCTGGAAGCAGATATACCGGAAGCCACTGAGGCTCTAGAGAAAGGTGACCCAAAATTTGCCGAAGACGGCATGAATGACTGTGTCAACGAGACAAAATCATGTGAAGAAGGTTTTCATGGAAAATCATCGCCTGTAATTCCTGCTAACAAAGCTGTGCAGATCACCTCCGCCATAGCAGCGGCAATTGCTCACCAATTGCTCTGAGGTAGAGCATTTTTGTTCTTAGATTTCAATGTGCAATAAGAGGCACTTTGTCTTTGATAATTAGATTTGCTAAAGCAATACTGCATAAAATTTATGCTATATTATTTCGTACATATCATTTATTTTCACGTTCATATTTCGGCATCATTCTAGAGATGATTCATATCTAAGCTAAATTTCGAACAACATTTCAGACAGGAAAGGCAAACTTGCTATTAACTATTGGCGAATTGATTTAGACAGTTTTTTTTTTTTCCATTTGGTAGAAGCTACATACCTGGTAATTAATTGCTAACATAATGAGGTCGTCCTCGACAAGAGAAGCGTTGAAGTGTATATATTTATATTTAGAGATTATTTTCAAAATTCAAACTATTGTCTATTAGATTTTTATAAGATAATAAATGATAAACCAGAATTATGCAGTATATAATTATGCACATGATTCGAAACACTACAACAAAATTGACATTTAGTTACATTTTTTTTTTGGCAAGTGAGCTTTTTATGACGATTTCCAAATTCGTCGTCAAAAGTCCAATTTTTTGCTACGTTTTACCTAGTCGCAAAAAAAATTTTTGCGATGATTTACATGAATCGACACAAAAGGAGCGATATTTTGCAATAACTTAAGAATTTTGTTATCCAACATTGAGCCTTTGGTGACGATTCTTTCAATCATCACTAAAAGTTATACTTTGGCAGTGAATTGAGAAATCATCCCCTAAAGTTGATATTAAAGATTTTATATCTTATGTATTTCTTAGGAAAATTTTGATGATTTTTTGTGTGTGATAGTATTCTTAAGAATAATAATGTTTAAAAAATAATTTTTTAATGGTAAGTTTCCTTAATAATCTTAAGGATAATTATAATTGACATTGATATGATTTATCATATTTTGTTTCATTTGGCTTCTTTATAAATTTCTTTAAATAGCTAATGCAATCAAACCATTTGAATTTCTTTAAATATATGGATTTATACACAAATAATTCTTTAATGATACCTATTGTACATAGTACACCTCCGTTCACACAAATATTTCGTGAAAATAGAATGAAGCATTTAAAAATTGTAAATTTGTTTCAAAGTTTTGAACATATTGTTCAAAAACACATGATAGGTAACTTGAATTTTGAAAAGTAAATATTATTTGGATATAAAAAGATAAACATACGAAAAAATTTTATATTAACAATATCAAAATATAATAAATTTAAATTGAATACTATTCTTAATCATCAATACTTATTAATAATAAAATAGTAATACATATAAAAAACGAATATAATATAATGATATATAGTAAGTAGTACAAGATTTTAATTAGAAGTTAAATAATTCTTATAGACAAAACAATAAATAAAGTTTCATGCTTGCCTTAATGAAAAGGAAAAGAAATCATTATTTTTTAGATTACAAGTGACAAGAGACTCGGTAGAAAAGATAAAGGAGTTCACTATTTTGTATTCTATGGAAGGGTCCTTGCATGTTCAAAGACATCAGTTGAAACAGTCAAAGATCTTCTCTCAAGTGTTGGGTTATTGACACCCTCTTCCAACAACTTCTTGGCTTTAACTATAATAGTAGAAGATATAGTGAATGAATCCCCAGATGCTGTATAGATCACTAAATTAGATGAACCACTTGTACGATGCATTTCACCTAATAATGAATTAGTATAGAACTTAAATAGATAATTAAGTCAGACAATATAACGAACCCAAATTTGAACACATGCATACCTAATTGAACAAACATATTAATTGGAATCGATGATTATTCCAAAAGAATTAATTTCCCTAATTTTATACCGACCATCGGGACATTGCCACGGCCTCTATTTTCATTTATGTTCTCTTGAAGATTCAAGGAAGCTTTATACAACACATAGTAAATACAATCAAACTTTCATCTGATAGTTTCCTAACAGAAAATGAGCTACAGATAATTAAGGAAAAGAGATAATTTGGATGATACTAAGAACCTTGAAGAAGATGATCGGTCACTAAAGGCAAGTGGTGATTAGACTTTGATGAGGAGATTAGTTGTTCACTGATTTGTTCTTCAATAGGGAAAATTTTGCCACATTCCTCCCATCAGAGCTCATTTCCTCCATCATAAACTAGTCGCCACATTGACATTTCGTGACGAATTAATGTTAACAGTTTTATTTTGAAAAGTCAATTTAACATAAAATTCATTATGTTTACTTAAATTCTTTTGGTAATCAAATCCCTGGGTGGAATGAACTGATCCAAAATTGAATGAAACTTTACTATGCAGATCCTAATAACAAAAGGAAAAGGTCATTCCTTTTTAGTGACACTAAAAACAACCGTCACCTTAACAGTTTGTTATTTATTATGATTAAAAACAATATTGCTCAAGTCCAACATTAGATTTGAACCAATTCTCTTATTGAAGATACATTTGATCCGATCAACGAATACTTAGGAAAAACTTTTGTATATTGAACACATAGTGAAAGAGCTTAAATTACATATATAACAACAAACTTGAGGAAAAGATAAGAACAGAAGAAAAAGCAAACTTGGAGAAAGTTGAGAGAGAGAGAGAGAGAGAAAGAGGATGAAGATAGGAGAAGAGAATTGGCTAAATGTTGATAACAGGATGAAGTACATAAACATCCCTTCTAAAAGTTATATACTCTCACAGACCTTTTGTCAAATAGCTAGCAAGCTTTTCTCAAAGAAGTATTAATGTTGGACCCCGAACTTTCCCTGAAGGTTAGAAGTACAAATTGGCATTAAATGAGGATTTTGTGGTCAAATCATTTTAGTGCAAAGAAAATTCAAGAATGTGATTTGTTATGTGAGATTAAGATAGATGAATTTAGCAAGTCGTTGATGATGA
>JANZLD010000237.1:29923792-29946290 GCA_026413575.1 Erythroxylum carthagenense | reverse complement strand
GCTTTCGATTCGTTAATGATTTGTTTCGCTTTGTGATCAATCGTTTTATTCGTTCCTCCTCTTTGTGATTCGTTCCGCCTCCCGTTTTTTGGGTTGGGGCGCCGGTCTCCGGATTGAGTCCCAACATTGTTGGGATGGAGGGGGGACGACATCGGTTGCGGGGGAAGTAGGTCTTAAAAAAACCAAAACGATGTTGTTTGGTTTAAAACCAAATGACGTTGTTTTACACCTGAACTAGAACAGGGACATTAGCCTTCCCTGACATTGTTTTTGGGGGGCAGAGGGGACTCAAGAAGGTAACCAAACAATGTCGTTTTTCAATGAACCAGAGCAGCCTTCCACAACGTCTTTTTTGCGGGTGGGAGAGGGGATTCGATAGTTAAAACCAAAACAACGTCATTTGGTCTTTAAACCAAACAACATCGTTTTACTCCTGAAGCAACTCAACACAATTCAGTCAACCTTCCACGACATTTTCTTTACAAAACATCAAGGTTTCTTTTTTACGACGTTTTTCTGCTAAAACATCGCAAAAGGTCTGACAAATCTGCGATGTTTTTATAAAACGTTGCGAAAAATGGGATCTTTTCGTGACGTTTTTAAAAACGTCACGAAAACTCTGACCAATTTGCGACGGTTTTTCAACATCGTGAATTCTATTCAATTGTTGTAGTGTATTATGACACACACTGTCTCTAGTGTGTAATTTTTGTACTATATGACGTATTGGGATTGAGTTCAAAATTGTTATGTATGGTCTTATTGAATTTGGAATGTTAATGACATATACGACTTAATATGATTATGAAGGAAATAAGTATTTGGAATGTTTAAGTTATATTGATTGCTCAAACTATTTTTAATGTGATTGTTCTAATGTACCATTTCTGTAGAGCATATTATCGACTATTCGTGGATATGTTCGGGCACATACATTATGGGTGTGGTATGTTACAACCAGGGTTTCATGTTTAGGAGATTCTAAGGTTTCAATAAGAAAGAAGAGTGGTGTTTGGCAATAAGAATAAGATTATCCTAGGTCTGGAACAAAGGTTATTTGGCTATAAGATTAAAGTAATTTAAGGCCAAGATAAGGTTTTGTTTTGTCTATTATTTTTATTCCTTTCCAGTCAAGAAACAATTTTATAAGAAATAACTTATATAGCATTAAATTTCTTTTTTCTAAATCTTCGAACTCCTAAGTTAGTATTTCGTTTCATATTTTGTGTTTCTTTCTTAGTTATAGTTTTTACCTTCTATTTTTATTTAATGTCAATGTGTCTCTTTATTATGCATTAATATGATAATTCAATTTTGAAACAAAAGGCAACAACAAGGGAGAGGCCGTTGGTTTATTATGTACATTTTTTGCCTTTGAATGTTCTTTATATAAGCAACGAGAATGAAGATCTAAGTCAAAGTATTAACCTATTGTTGCTAAAAATCTATGTGAATCTATATTTATACCGTGTTGCGTTTTTTCTTAATTAAGTCATTGATTAAGAAATATTAATATAAAAATGGAGATGAAGCTTATTATTTTTAAACTTGTATTTTACATTTAATGTTGCATTTAAAAATCAAAACCTGAAATAAAAATCACAATGGAAAGAAACAAGCTAAGTACGTAAGAGTTGAATGTACTAATAGTACTAGCAACATTTTTATTATGTTAAATGGATAAATGATATTTGTTTCTGCTCATGGTGTTTGCATCAATGAGTAACACATAATTTAATTCGTAGTGAATGGATGGAGAAAATGCAATAGGACCTCTCTGAAACATATTACAGAAAGAAGACCGCCTGAGACTCGTGTTCGCACCTATCAATCAAATTGTGCATTGTTATAATTGCCAAGAGGAAGATGTTTAGTCACACGCTTTTCTCATTTTGGCAGCAGAAGTAATTATTATAAAGCACAACTCTTCTTTTAGAATATTGAATGCCAATCGCGTGAACTCAGCCTTAAGCCTACGCATCCCATCCAAACTGAACCAATATGCATTTTGTTGCCGTTAAGGAAACTAAAACCTTATGTATGGCCTTACGTACTTATTAATGTGCCGAACTCCTCAAGTGCCATTTGATTCCCAAAAATAAACCAAGAATTCCGCTTCTTGGTTTATAGCTTCTACCGAATGATCTCTTATACGAGTTAATTAATTATTCCATAGTGTGGTTCTTAAATATTAATTGCTGTACATTCCTTACACGGATGAGTTTGTATCTATGTAACCAGAAGGAATTTAAACAAACCTGAAAAAGAGCTAAAACTCCTTGCGTATATATACGGAATACAGATAGAACAATTCTCAAAGGAAAGTTCATCTGCTTTCTATTGCTATTATTCTCATCATTATATGGCTAAATTCACGGAGTGATGATGGTTGCAAAGATAAAAGTCTTATTTAGACACGGAAGGATAGTTTCACGTTCCTAATTGAAGCTTGCTTCTTATTTGAATGCGTTTCTATTATTTGGGCTGTCTTTTCATTATCTTCATGAGATGAAATGGAAATGTTCATAAAAATGACCTAAATACAAAAAATAAAAATTTTTATGTGGGCAGAGCGGGCATCTTATTAACAATCGAATCTCAAATCTAAAGTGTATTTTGGTGGCATAATGCTGGCTCTAGACAAAATCCACTTGAATATTTTGGAGTCCTTTATTGAGGGCTTATTCGTTTATTTGTTTATTTGTTTATTTTTGCTTTCAAATTCAGTAAAAAAATTGCTTGTTTGAGGATTTTGGTTTTGATTTCTTCCGATTTTAAAACATTATGAAAATCAGAGCTTATGTGGTTGTTGTCTTGATTAATCTGCCTTCCTAACTTGTAATGTGATTGTCCAACTAAATATACAGAGCTTGTTTTAGGTTATTCGATAGCTAGGTTCGGTTAAAGAGCATGTTTTAATTAAACATGAGTTAAGGGAAAACGGGGATTAATAGAGCTTATTATTAACCTACAATTAATAGGTGCTAGGAGAGTTATGAGAATAACAATTCAATGAAGTATGTTTAATTGTGTGGAAGTCGAGATTGAATTAATAAATGGGTCCCTAACATATTCATCACTTTTCTCATTTTTGATTGATTTCTTGAATTTTCCTTTATTTTGTTATTAAACCGACCAAACCCCCTAACCTAAACACCGATTATTTTCATTTCAAAAGCTAATCGAACACTCATCGTGGAATCAACCTAGACTTATCACTAGCTATAGTTTTAGGTCCAGTTATTTTGTGTATTATTACGACGCGCTACCAATCCTAAAAGATTAAAGAATTCTAAAGGATGAAGGACTTATGGTATATCAATAAGCAATCCAGGGTGTGATATAGAATCATTGATGTTTCGCTATTGTGCTTAGGTGCTTTTTCAAGATCAATTACAAAGTTCTAAAAAAAACTTTTTTTTGAGGACTCTCCACGATTATGTTTAGTTGTTGTTGCACACATTGAGGACTCTCCACGATTATGTTTAGTTGTTGTTGCACACATAGGAGAGTGTTCATTGAATCGAGTGTGTCTCGTTTCTTTTATTCTTGATTTTATGACTTGAGATATTCTTTTCTTTATTTCATTCTTTGTTTTAAAATCCTCTGTTGAGGTTAGCATAAGTTGTTCATGCTATTAGGTATGAGATTCTCTCACAGGGTTAGTCTGAGTGGATAGCTTCAAAGATTGAGTAGTGTTAGCTCCATAATAGCCTTATATAAGTTTATTGTACTACTGTGAATGTTAATTAATCAGGTTAAGGGCCCCATAGATGTAGGCTGTGTGTGCCAAACTCCATTAACAAATTTTTGTGTTCTATGTGTGTGATTTATTTCCTGCATACTATATTCGTTTGATTGCAAAATATTTCTAGAAATTGCATTTGCTTGCCCAGTTGCTTTATAAGAATCAACTATAAATTTAAGTTAGAAGCAATCGTTATTGAACAGAAATTTTCCAAAACTTCGATCTTAGGTTTTTCAATTAGTATTAGAGCTTGTTTCACCTCATCAAAACTTGGTATGTCAAGTTAGTGTAGATTAGTATTTTGCACTCATGGCTACTAAATAAGAAGCATCGATTATTAGGCCATCTTTACTGGATGGCTCTAAATATGCTACTTAGAAATAGATAATGAAAGTGTTTCTTTAAGAATAAGGGAATAAAGCCTGGACTTCTATGTTGAAAGGTTGAACCTATCCTATGACAACTGATGAAAAGAATGAAGTGGTACCTAAAGATCTGTCTATATGGATAAAGGCTGAAAAAGAGGGAATGCCTAGTAACTCTTTAGAAATGCATGCAATTTTCAATATTATACATGAAGGATCTTTTAGTACGATATCAACATGTGAATCAGCAAAAGAAGCTTACGATACATGACAAACCATACATGAAGGAGCACAATTGGTGATAGCATCAAAACTTCAAATGTTGGTTACTAGATTTGAAGAGCTTAAGATGTAGTAAAGTGAAACTATTGGAGACTTTAAGGATCACAATTGGTGATAGCATCAAAACTTCAAATGTTGGTTACCAAATTTGAAGAGCTTAAGATGTAGGGAAGTGAAACTGTTGGAGACTTTCATAAGCTATTGCATGATATCGCTAATCAAGCACATCAACTTGGAAAGAAGTACTTAAATCTAAAACTTGTCAAGAAAATCTCAAGATCATTACCTCCAAGATTTATACCAAAAATTGCAGCTATTGAAGAAGCTCATAAAATTAATAAGTTATCTTTAGATAAGATAAATGGAATTCTCACAAACTTTGAGATGAACCTGTTGAGAGGCAAGTGTGAGAAGAATAAAGGATTGATGCTTTAAGCAGAAGTTGCCAAATCTATGCACGATTCAGAGGAAAATGAAGATTTGTTATTGCTAACAAGAAATTTCAACAAGTGGTTGAATAAGGTGAAGAAAGATAAACCTAAGTTTAGGCATAATGGTGGGAGTTCATCCAACTATAACTTCAAATAGTAAGCAAAACCTAAAAAAGGTTAAAAGAAGGCAAAGCAAATGCAATGTCATGAGTGTCAAGGTTTTGGGCATATCGAAGCAGAATGTGCTCACACTCTTAAATGGAGAAAAGGGAAGTCTTACATCAACACTTGGAGTGAAAACAAATATGAAAGTGAGTATGGTAGCTTAGAATAAATTATGAGTCATCATGCCACATTGGTTGCTTTATATAAAGAAATTCTAGTTGCTTCCTTAGTAACAATCAATGAAGAAACTGAAGATAAAGATTCAAATGTTTTAGTATCAAACTCTAATTCTGATAACGACAGTGATGACATTGACTCAAAATTCAAAAAGAAAGATATCTGCAAAGCCTATGAACTAATATATAGCAAATGGATGAAGACATGTAAACAAAAGGAGAAGTTAAAAAGGGACAATTCTACCATGAAAGATGTTATTCGAGATCTGAAGATGAAGTTATTATCAACAAAAGATGAAATTGATAAAACCAAGCTAAATTTGAACAATTCAAATAAAGGAATAAGAATGTTGAATGGCAATATTGAGAAACTAGACAAATTACTGAAAATTGGAACAAACAAAGGAGATTTTCAATGTGTTGAATATAAAGGTGAGTGCTCTCAAGTTAATAATGAGCAAAATGGTGAAGTTAGATTTTTCAAAGAAGCAAGATCAATTAAACAAGAAGAAATTTCAAAAAGAAGTTGTAAGTTTAGGCCTACATGTCACTTTTATGGTGTAAAGTCATTGATCACGGTTTTCTGATATGAGTGAATTTTAATATTTAACCTCAATATTCTGCAAGCATACGGGTCGTTCATGTAGTACCTAAGGTATCGATCCCAAATGAAGGGTTAATCTAATCCTAGAATCTAAGGTCGAAAACTATTAATCTAAAATTTAATAGACAATAAATTTAAACATGAGAACTAAATAAATCAATCAATCAAATCAAATAACAAAATAATAATTGACAAGTAACACTTAATGAAAACAATCAACGAACAATGACTAACAATTTTAGATTAAAATGAATAACAAATAATGGAAATTGATTGATTTGTTGAACGATGATAGCACACCCTAGAATTCAACCTAGTGAGTTAACAAAAAAAGAGAAAGGGAAAGTTACTTATCTTTATTGCTAACCTTACCAATTATGATTTATTGAATTAATAGTTCTAGATGATCCTAGGACCAATTACTGTCTTTCGAATTATAATTAAACCCTAAAGCATAAACCCTAATCAAATTATGGGAAGTTGTAATCTCTCAATTACAACTTATCCAAAATCTAATCAGTTCTTAAGTTCTCTAATAAACAATTGGAAATCTATACGTGATCTCTCTAGGCAAGATTTACCAACATAATTTAATTCTGAATCTATTAAATTACCTAACTCTCATTAGCCCAATTTAATCATTTTTTTCTCGATTTATCGAGATATGAAGTGCATAATTAAACCACAGTTAATTCAATAAACACGTAAAACAATCAGATTTCATTAAATACAAAAATATTCCTAAGGTGAGTATAGAACATCAATAAACAATTCAATTTTATCATCAAACTATATATCCCAATTCTACAATCAAATAAAAGTGAAATACATAGGAAATAGAACTCGAATGGACGATGGGAGGTTGTGACTTCGAAAAGCTTCTTATTCCGAGAAGCATGTCGAATCTGTGTCGTCTTCCTCTACTCTCCCCCCTATTCTCTTTCTCAATCTCTTAAAGTTCTCTCCTTTAGGGTGTCGCTGTGGTGGCTAATCAAAATCTCCCATCATCTTTTCTTCTCATTCTTGTTATACTTGATGTGCTTGTGGTAGCCCTAGGGTTTTTCATAGTCAAAAATGACAAAAAAAACCTTCAAATTTTGACTTTTCTATGTGTCTGCGTGTCTACCCGATATAGGCCATGATCATGGGCTACATGTAAACTCTCTGTCATGATTATAGTAGGAAGGCCATGATCATGGGCCAAGTTTGATGCTTCTATCACGATCTTGGCAATTTGGCCATAATCGTAGCCTGTTGATTTGATCTAAGTCTTTCTAAAACTTCTTCATTCTACACTAGTGACCCTGAAACACTAACAAGCACATTAAGGTACCTTAAAAATATAGTAATTAAGCTCAAATGCTTGTACTAACCTATAAATATACTTGAACATAAATAATTCACAAACTAACACAATTTTGCCAAAGACATACTAAATAATCGAATAAACGGATAAACACATATCAAACTATGCCTTAAAACATGATGCATTTCACTCTTATCAACATCCCTACACTTAAACGTTTTCTTGTCCTCAAGCAATCAAAATAACAAACACACAAAATTTTACACAACACACAATGCAATAATGAGACAATGACTTCAACTTCATAAATTGAATTGAATTTAAAACACAATCATCCAAGTCATTTCAAATCATTAATATGCAAAATTCGTGTCTTAGGGCTTGAACTAATTATACATATTAATCCAGACTTAAGTCTTAAATTCTTTACCCTTCTCAATTGCACACACTCATTAATAATTCTTTGATCGTTCAACTCTGTAAGTAAGCCTAAGTGCGTTTTCATGAAAATTCAAACTATTACAAGTTCAGTAAGTTTTATTCAAAAACACATTTTTTAATTATTTATGAACATGAACTTATTCTTTTTACGCGGAGGCAAACATTGGTAATGAATGTTGATCTAGTTAACTAAGTCATATTTTTTATTAAGCTACTTTATTGGAACGTCATTTTAGTCTTTTTACGTAAAGGCACACATTTGTGATGCGTGTTGATTTGGTTACTCAGCTATATCACGTTCTCAACTGGCTACTAGCTCTATTCATAACCCAAAGGCTAGCAGAATAGTTGCTTATTTAAAGAATAACAGTTTGTTTTTTAAATTACCTACCTTGTTGTTTCAGCTACTCATTTCCATGAAAAATACTAGCAAAGCTACTTAGGTTAAGAGGCCTCAAATTATGAATGAATGTGACAATCTATAGGGCTACATTTAAACACTAAATCCTAATTAAGCAACATATTTAATCAAAGAACCCCCAGTTCACTAATTATGTAAGCTAATAATTCTCTATAACCTAACAGACCATGTTCAAAATTAAATCAATTTTGATTCATCTAAGCCATTGACACATTCACAGAATGCAACCTAATAACTATAATATGCAAAATTTACATTCAAATAAAACATATAACCCTCCTTACACTTGAACAACACATTGTCCTCAATGTTAAAAGGGGATAAACAAACACATAAAGACAAAAAAACATGGATTAAAGTAAAATAAAAAAATAATAAAGATAAAACAAAATAAAAATAAAAATAAAAATAAAGACTAAATTTAAAAAGAAAGGGGTTAGAACAATTTTCCTGGAGATGGAGGTGGTGATGGTGTTGGAGATGGTAGTTGAATGCTCTAAGCCTTAAAATAGCAATGAATCCAACAAATGTCCCAGCTCTGATGTCGTTGGGTTCAAGCTATCTCCTTCATCCTTCTGGAGTTCTCCATAAGTGTATCCGTAATTACCTTTTTGTTTGTAGAGATTGTGTCCAGTACCTTCTTCCAGCCCAGTTCTTCTACATCTTCTTCCTCTTCGAACTCCACACTGATCGAATCCTCTTTTTGTTGTTGTTGGGTGCATGAACTTGCTTAACCAGTCCTACCCTTAACTTATATCTTGGCACTAATATCCCGAAGTTCAATATTAGGGACTTCAATATTTTAACCCGCGATAGATGATGGTGGTTCATAAACTCATAACGGTAGACTGTAAGTCCATTGCACTCAACTCTATACTAGTTAGCTATGGCCAAAACCAAGTAAACCATTTCTAAATTATTGTTCCTCTTCTTTCGAGAAGCAATAATTACATTAAAATGTGGGTGATTATGCAAACTAGGATGTTATGATCCTTGCTCCACAACATAAACAGTTCCTTCGTTAAGCACTCGTTGGTTTCCGTTTTGTCAAAAAATGCTTGGCATATGAATTTGTGCATCAACAAGTGTTCATGACTCCTAATAATGTTGTTGTGTTTGTTCTTAAATTTGAAACGGTCTAACCCAATTAGTTTTGTCTAGTAGGGACTGACACAGAAATTGTTGTGCTGATCCACTATAGAAGACTAAGAGAAAGGAAAAATTTCATACATAGTGTCATAATCAAGTCCATAGGGTTGTCCTCGCAACCTAAACCATAGTTCCCTAAGTTTGTTGGATTCATATTGAAGAGAAGTAAAAAAATTATAAGGTCAGTTCTTCATAAATTGGGAATTGAAATTGAATGAACTAACCTCATTGAATTTTCTCAACTAAGCTCTAGACCCTGTCTCACAGTTCTAAATCTAAAGTTTCAAAGTGAAAATATTTTGGAACCATAATTTGTTTACTATGAAGGGAATGGAAATGAGTTCCTTCCTCATCCGAGAAGATCAAGAAGGTGCTTTGTAATCAGCTGCTTTGTTCCTCATCCCTCGTCCCGAGACTTATGTTCATCCCTCTAATTGATCACGCTTTACAATTTTCTTGAAGCGCGACATATTGGCTTGTAAGTCGGTGGTAGTCAAAAGAAATTTGGAGGTTTGAAATTTTGTAGAGGGAAGTGAGAGTATTTGGAGAGAAAAAATGAAAATGAAAGTGAGTGAAAAAGTGAAGTTAGAAATGTATTTACAGGTGATTGGATAGCAAAATGGTAAAATTTTAAGTTAATTGCGCGTGTCTGCCATTTTTACCTTACCGTAGGCCATGATCGTGGCCTGTAGTTTCCCAACAATTTTAAATTTTCCCTCTTTTATGGTCCTTCTCCACTTTTCTGAAATCACTTCTTAGCTCTTTGTGATCCTTTCACCTCTCTTTGTTTACTTCGTTGATCACTTACTTCACGTTGACGTCTTATGACTTCCTGATTATACTGAAAACGTAATAACTTAATTATAATATTCAAACTTCTAAAAACAATCAAGGACATTGAAATTCTATTGCCTCCCATGCAGCACTTCTTTTAATGTCGGTAGCTCGATGCTGTTCTTTTGCTTATGGTGGTTCAAATGAGTGGTGTAATAGCAGTGCAATCATTAACCTAATAATTTGCACATGAGCTACCATGCCCTTGATTCCACCTTCCTTATGGCTCTCCTTCTTTCACCTTTTTCTATATGATCGCTTCTTTCTGAAGGCACTCTGAAGATCCTCAATATCTTCCTAATGTCCTCAAGGTTTGGGTTCCTTGACATTAGTTGGAGGAAAAGGAGGTCTATTATCTTTCTTTAACACTTTGAAAGTTACTTACTGCTTTCCTATGCTTAGAGTTAGTTCACCCCCATTAACATCAATGATTGAGCAACCAATGTCCAGGAGTAGTCTTCTAAGGATCATATGGGTTTTCACAATAGTCTTCCAAGGATCATATGGGTTTTCACATCTTATCCAATATCCAATTCTGTATGAAAAGTAAAATTATCAACTTGTACTTGCACATCCTTAATAATCCCCTTCAGTTGATGGACTATTCTATCGGCCATCTTTAGTAACATCTTTATAGGTACCAACTCGTCTAACCCTAACTTTTGATTAAAGGTGTTGGGAATCATATTGATGCTCGGTCCTAAATCTATAGATACCCTGTCTATATTGACTCCATTTATACTACAAAGAATGTAAAAATCCCTTAGATCCTCTTTCTTTTATGCAATGTTGGGGTTTTCTTCTGCTTTGTGCTCCTTAACTTTCTTCTACACTGATTCTGTTCATTTGAGCCTTGTTTGTAGATGTTTCTTTATGTTCTCAATCTTGTTTAAGTCAACCTCCTCAGAATTCCTCATTACCCTACTTGGCAATGATTTTTGCTACGCTAGAATAGGGTACAGTAATTTGGGTTGTGATTCCTTGATTGTCTCAATTTCGCTTGGAAGGAGTTCCATAATTACTTATCCTTTTCCTTTATCTCCATTCTTCTTTGTATGATCAAGTTCCTTTTCCTAGGTCTGAGTGATGCCCATGATCTTTTCTTTTAGGTTAGACTCGATATTGCTTGGACTGCATTCTGAGTAGATATTGCTTCTGCTAGTTGAGCTACTTGGACCTCCAAATTATGTATTAAAGTGGCGTGGTTTTGGTAATTTGCTTGAATTTGCTTTCATGCCTCCTATGTGCGTCCTTCATGCCTTTAATCTTATATAAAATCTTATCCAACTTAGAATCCATTAAACTTGGTTTATCTTATTGGAATCCTGATTTTCCTTAAGGTCTGGACTGTCCTCCGGAATTGTTCATCCAAGATAAGTTAGGGTGATTCTTCTACCCATGGTTGTAGGTGTTGGAATATGGATTGTTTTCCCCTCCTTGTCTATACTGGGCTCACATAAAATTTACTTGCTCTAGATCATCTTCTTTTGTTAAGAAACGGTCTGCTGTGTCATAGTCCAATTGTCTATAGGGTTCACTCTTAAGTTGTACAACCTTCACCGAAGCTGAGGACAAAGCCTTCATATTGTTGAGTTGTCAAGTCAAGCTATCAATCATTGCTTTCATTTTTATAATCTGATCAAGACCTACAATTCCTTTTTGTTCACGAAATGTAGTAATCTATTTACTTCGCTCATTCATCTATAAATAGTTGTTACCTGCCATCTCTTCTATTAATTCTTCTGCTTCATCCATTCTCTTCATCCAATGATCCTCCTGAAGCTGCTTCGATCGTGCCTCTTATGTGTGAGGTAACTCCATTATAGAACATTTGCAACAAAAAATCTTTAGGTAAGTTGTGATGTGGCCACTTCTATTGCAAATCCTTATATCATTCCCATGCTTTGTAGATCGATTCCCCATCACCTTGTTGGAAGTTAGTAATTTGCTTGATGATCTTAATGATTTTAGTCAGGTAAAAATATTTATCTAAAAAGACACGGACTAACTGATCCCAAGTGGTAACATTAGCTAGGTTAAGGGAGTGGCACCAAGCCTTTGTTCTATCTCTAAGAGTAAAAGGAATGAGCCTAATTCTAACTGCATCTTTCGACATGTGATGGTACCTAAAGGTATCACAGATTTCTAAGAAATTCACTTTAGATGCATTGGAGTCTTCATTTGCTAGTCCATAAAATTGCACGTTCTATTGAAGCACGTTTAAGAGAGCTGGTTTGATCTCAAATGATATGGCTTGTACGGGTGGTCTAACTACTCCTTGGCTATCTACGTTGAACACTGGTCTCATAAGTCATAAGGGTCCTCTGTTGATGTTCGTGGTTCGCACCATGATCCAAATCTTGATAAAATTCCTTAGCTATTGTTGTCTTTGTGATTTCTTCTTCTTCGTTACACCGAACTTTCCTAATGGGTCATTCTATTCTAGTGTTATCTAAACCTAATTTTTTAACTGTGCGACTCAAACTTCTCATGACTCTTGTGTTCATTCAAGAGCACAAGTTTAGAAATATAAAAGGAAGAAAGAATAAAAAGAAAAAGAAAAACTAACTAAACACCTTAAACTATAGAATTAAACTATCGTCTCCCCAACAACGACGCTAAAAACTTGATTTTGATTTTTTGATATAAGTAAATTTTAATATTTAACCTCAATATTCTGCAAGCGTAAGTGTTGTTCACGTAGTACCTAATGTATCGATCCCACGAGGAAGGTTAATATAATCCTATAATCTAAGGTAGGAAACTATTAAACAAAAATTTAACAGACAATAAATTTAAACACGAGAACTAAATAAATCAAACAACCAAATCAAATAACAAAAAAATAATTGACAATTAACACTTAATAAAAACAATCAATGAACAATGATTAATAATTTTAGATTAAAATGAATAACAAATAACAAAAATTGATTGATTTGTTGAACGATGATATCACACCCTAGAATTCAACCTAGTGAGTTAACCAAAAGAGAGAAAGGGAAAATTATCTATCTTTAATGCTAACTTAACCAATTACGATTTATCAAATTAATAGCTCTGGATGATCCTAGGGTCAATTACTCTCTCTCAAGTTGTAATTGAACCCTAAAGCATAAACCCTAATTAGATTATGGGAAGTTGTAATCTCTCAATTAACAACATATCCAAAACCTAATCAATTCTTAAGTTTTCTAATAAACAATTGGAAACATATACATGATCTCTCTATGCAAGATTTACTAACCTGATTTAATTTTGAATCTATTAAATTACCTAACTCTTATTATCCCAATTTAATTGTTTTTTCTTGATTCACCCTCTAAGTTTATTATCAAGATATGAAGTGTAGAATTAAACCACAATTAATTCAATAAACACGTAAAACAATCAAATTTCATTAAATAAAAAATAATATTCCAAAGTTGAGTATAGAACATCAATCAACAGTTCAATTCTATCATCAAACTATATATCCTAATTTTATAATCAAATAAAAGTAAAATACATAGGAAATAGAACTCGAATGGACGATGGGAGGTCATGACTTTAGAAAGCTTCTTATTTTGGGAAGCACGTCGAGTCTACGTCATTGTCCTTTTCTCTCTTCCTTCTTCTCTTTCTCAATCTCTCAAAGTTCTCTCCTCTAGGGTTTCATTGTGGTGGCTAATTAAAAGCTCCCTTCATCTTTTTTTCTCTCTCTTTTTATACTTGATGTGTTTATAGCATCCATAGGGCTTTTTGGGGATTATGGGCCACATCTAAGCTCTCTGTCTCGATCATGGGCTAAGTTTGATGCTTCTGTCATGATGATGGCAATTTGGCCATGATTATGGGTTGTCTTCTCTCGCTTATGTCATGATCGTGGCTGATGGTCCACGATCGTAGCCCGTTGTTTCGGTTCACGTCTTTCTGAAACTTCTCCTTTCTTCGCTAGTGACCTTAAAATACTAACAAACACATCAAGGTACCTTAAAAATAGAATAATTAAGCTCAAATGCTTTTACTAACCTATAAAAACACTTGAACACAAATAATTCATAGACTAACACAATTATACCAAAGACACATACTAAATAATTGAATAAACAGATAAACACATATCAAACTATGCCCTGCTATAAGCTGCTACAAATGCTATTCCATAATGCTTAAAACTGAAAATCCAAACATTCTTGGAAGAACATTCAACAATAGTGACTACTAAAGCTAATTTGGGTAGAAAGAGGCAACACTTGTGGCTCTTAAATCTATACGCGGATCTTCTCATAGTGAACGGTACTTTGAAAGTAGATGCTCAAGTCATATGACAAATAAAAGAAGCTATCTGATGAATTATTGAAGTTGTATGGATGGCCATGTTACATTTGTTGAGGGAAAGATAGCAACAGTGATTGGTAGAGGAACTCTTTGCGTGGATAGATTGCCTCATTTCAAAAATGTGCTTCTTGTGGATGGTTTAAAAGCTAACTTGATGAGTATTAGTTTACTTTGTGATGATGGATTGTTACCTAAGTTCACTAGTGATGAATGCAAGGTGTTAAACTAATAAGGAGATTATATAGTAAGCAAAAGAAGATCGGTTGATAATTGCTACATATTACAGATTATTACTTCCTACAATTGAGCCATATATGATGATATGAATCTATGGCACCAAAAGCTTGGCCACACAAATTATAACCTCGTCAAAAAGTTAAGTAAATCTAAAGCAATAAGAGGTTTTCCTATATTGAATAAAGATGACAATACCATTTAAAGTGCTTTTCAAATGAAAAAATAGATGAGAGATGAGAGTAAGACATAAGAAAGTAATAAACGTTACAAATTCTCAAGTACTAGAATCGATTCATATGGATTTGGTAGATCCAATACAACATGCTAGTCTTGGTGGGATGAGATATTTCTTGACATGTAGCAACCAATGGATGGGAAGAGTGCATTCTTGAATGGATTTCTACAAGAACAAGTATATATTGAGCAACTAAAGGGTTTCATTGATCCAATGCATTTTGATCATATGTACAAGCCCAAAAAGGCTCTTTATGGCCTGAAGCAAGTGCCAAGTGTTTGTTATGAGGGACTCACCCAACATTTACTTAGTTAAGGATATGTTAATACTAAAAAAATGCAGATCAAATTTAATGATTGCACAAATATATGTCAATGATATAGTGTTTGGCTTCACTCATCTAAATATGGTAGATAGATTTGTAAAGATGATGACAAACAAGTTTGAGATGAGTATGGTAGGAGAGTTGCATTTCTTCTTAGGACTATACATTAAGCAAGTAAAATATGGCATCTTCGTGTCTCGATCCAAATATACCAAGATTTTGTTGAAGAAATTTAGGCTTAAGAGTGCGCACCATGCTAGAACACCAATGAGGGTCTCAATAAAGATGATGATGGAAAAAGTATTAACGTGTGTCTATATAGAAGCATCATTAGGAGCTTGCTTTATCTAACGATGAGTCGATCTGATATTTATTATAGCATGATAGTATGTCCACACTATCAATCCAACCCCAAAAGTCTCACTTAATAGCAGTAAAGTGGATTATCAGATATGTGAGTGTTACTTCAGAGTTTTAATTACGATACTCATGTGATTCTACTACTCATTTGGTTGGTTACAGTGATACAGATTGGGGTTGAAATTTGAATGATAGAAAAAGCACATTTGGGGGCTTTTCTTTCTTAGAAATAATCTAATTTCATGGTACAGCAAGAAGAAAACTCCATCTCACTGTCAACAGCAGAAGCAGAGTGTATCGTAGTTAGAAGTTATTGCTCTCAAAATTTGTGGATGAAGCAAATGTTGGAAAATTATAGAGTTTCTTGAGATGTTTTGATATCATGTGTGACAATAAGAGCGTTATACACATCTTTAAAATTATGATTCAACATTTAAGAACCAAATATATTGATTTGAAGTATCATTTCATGCAAGAGCTAGTGAAGACTAAAGTTGTAGTTCTTTCCTTTGTAACAACTAAGAAGTAACTGATTGGTATTTTTACCACACCTCTTGACTCTATAAGGTTTGAACTTATTCGTGGGACACTAGGACTTTGTGCTTTACAACTTTTATACTTATTGAAGTACCAAAAAAAAGGCCAGAAAAGGGGTAAGGGTATTTGGCGGAACAGGGGTAAGGGTATTTTACCCTATTTTTTCTTTCTCGGTTACAGCCTCTGTCCTCTTCTTGTTTGGCTTCCTAATGTGATCATTAGTTTCTTTTAGAATTGATTTGTCCCAAGGGCGAGATAGGAACTTGTTTGATTTATAGTTTTGTTTGTGACAGTTGACTATTGACTTAATGATGACCTTGACTTTGATTTTTTGATATCTTTTATCATGATAGTTTATTTCAGGGGGAGTTTCCATTTTTCTTGTTCACGGGAGAGATTGTGATGTGATAAATAATGCCAAAAATGGAGAGATTATTACAATATTTTATGTTTGGTATTATTTGTATTTTAATTTATTTAGGATATCTTTTACAATAAGAAAGTTGATTTGGTATAAGATTATATTGTCTTAGAATGTGTAGAATTCTAGAAGTTAAGACATTTATGGAAGCAAGGAATCCTAAACGAATAAAGAATCCTAAAGGAGGAAGGACTTGTGGTCTATCAATAAGCAAACAATGGTGTGATATAGCATCATCGAATTTTGGCTGCTGTGCTTCGATGCTTTTCATAGATCAATTGCAAGGTTATACAGTGGACTTTTGTTTAAAGACTTTGTATGATTATGTTTTAATGTTGCTGCACACATAGGAGAGTGTCCATTGACTCAAATGCATTTAGTTTGTTTTATTCTTAATTTAATCACTTGAGATATTATTTTTTTGTTTCATTTTTTGTTTTAAAATCTCTATTAAAGTTAGCATGAGTTGGTCATGTTATTGGGTGTGAGATTCTCTTATGGGGTGAGTATAAGTGGACAGCTTCAAAAAGTGAGTAGTATCGACTCTGTAATAGACTTGTATAAATCTATTGTACTATTATAAAAGTTGATCAATCTAAGTAAAGACCCCATAGACATAAGCTATGTGTGTCAAACTGTATTAACAAATTTCTTGTGTTTTGTGTGTGTGATTTATTTGTTGCGCACTTAATTTGTTAAGTTGCAAAGGAATCCTCGTAATAGCAATGGCTGGCCTAGTTACTTTGTGAGACTTAACTGCAAATTTCAGTTAGAAGCGGTCATGATAGAACAAAAATTTTGTGAAACTTTGGCCATGGGTTTTCAAAAACTTTATTTGTGTGTTAAAACACCATTACAATAACATGCAACAAATGAAGGATGACTCGATACGTGGTTGGAATTCGAATATTCAAAAGGCTATTTGAACTAAACGTGAATCATTAATTCAAACACACTCGTCGCTGGGCGTTACTCTATTACCAACATCTTCAGCTATGCCTTGATTTGAAGTCTCTGTCAGTTGGCTGGTTTGTGATATTTCCACTCCTTTGTTTATATCTGATTGAATATCTTTGCTCTTACCCCATAAGACAAGATAGAGCCCAGTGACAATCACAACTGCTCCTATGATCCTGCAACAAATTTACTTTCTTATTTCATTCATATAGTTAGCAGAAATTCTTTAATCGTGCAAAATGTATAATTTTTTATTGTGTATAAAAAGAAAATTTTAGCTCACCTTCCCAAGTACATGACTTCTGATAGCAGAAAGGACCCCATAATGGCAACAATAACCATACTCAAAGGATTGAAGGCCGTAACAAAAACTGGTCCTTTAACTTTCATTACCATTCCTTGAATACAGTAAGCAACCCCAGAACAAAGTACTCCCTGTGTCCAAATATTTTATGCAAAATTTTACAATTCTGCACCATATCTAGGAATAAGGGATAATTAATTCTAAAATGTTCAATTTTTTTAAAATTTTTTAATTCAGTGTCCATATTTTAAAAATTTTCAATTCAAGGATCAAAAATTTAAAACTTAAATAATTCAATTCAAAATGTTAATTTTGCTGATATGACTAATAGCTAATATTCACATATTATTTATAGACATACAACATCACCAAAAAATAACTTTTTGGAATAAATTAAAAAAATTTGAAATGGTTAGATGTATTTAAACCTATTATCTCTATAAATAATTAAGCATTTTAAAATATTCTCTCTTTTCATGACGTATACACTAGACAGAACAACATTATCTATTAAAGAATTGTACATACACTATAAACAGCAGTCAAAAGTTTAGCGTCCAAGTGTATGGACCAGGCTGAAGGATTGCCTCGTTCCATTACAACAGCAAGTATTGAGCCTTCAATAGCCCCCATCAAGCATATTAAAACTGTCAAAGAAAGTTCAGCTGGGTACGATTTTAGTGTTATTGCCTGTAAATTACAATCAGGAAACGTCCGTTAATAATCTTGAGAACGTATACTACAATGAAAACAAGTAGGCGCTAATTTATTGGATACCTGGAGAATAATAAAACCAGCCCAGCAGGCGGTACCTATAGAAACCATAAGCGCTCCTTTAAGAGGATCTTGCTTAGTTGTTAAGTTGGTCCAATGCTGTTGATTATCGTATCCCCGGGTCCATGGAAGATCCAGCTTTGTTCCTTTAAACAGGGTCATTATCATTGCTCCTCCCACTGTTACCACAGTACCCAATATCTTTGCCTGGCTGTGTAATTTCTTTACATCGACCTTCTCAAGCCTACAGCACAGAGCACCATAAACACAAACTGCATAGAAGTAACCTTGATTAGCTTACATTTTAGTGGAGTTGTTAATTGCTACGTACCTACAGGCCCAAGCCAAAAGAAATGCCAAGGCCGGAAGCATATTGCACATGGCAGCACTGAAAGTTGCGGTGGTATATTTCATGCCCGTGTAGTACAAGTTCTGGTCAATTGTTGGCCTGTGCAATCAGTAAAGATGTAAGGTGATGCATATTTAAGAATATGCTCTTGAAAATGTAAAAATTTTGAGATTCTCACTCTAATAATCCCATAAGCACTATCTTTATAAAGGTGGACATGGTCATCTTAGGTCTAATCTTCCTGTCAAACAAAGTTAACGAATGTGATTAACTCGATATATGTACATCAGCAAGGTCCAAACTTGGAATATATATATGATTGGCAGAAATGTAAGGGTGGTGAAGGAGTTTAGAAATAAAGATTTTAGACGGACCTATCGAAAACAATGGCAAAGGGAGCAATGACACTGGCGGCGACGATTTGCCTGTATACTACTAATACATGTTGGCTGGATCCTTGGTTTAGAGCGACCTTGGCAATGATGACCATACCAGAAAATCCGAACTGCAAAAATATGACAGCCAAAAAAGGCTTTGCTTTCCTACAGAAATCATGAAATGAGGACCCCATCAGCTTATTTCAATCCACGCAACCTGAGGATCTTATGAGCAGTTATGAAGCAGAGGATCTACTAATTGCTTATATAGAGGTATTCTCATGTTTTATAAAAAGAAGTTCTTTTATCGAGTCTAGGGACTCCACTAGAAGTCGTATTCCTCACAGCACGATTAAGATCACATCTCTCAAATACTAAGCTCACTACAATAAGCTGTCATTTTTTTCATATAGTATGAAACATTAGTTTAGTTTGTTGAAAAAGGAGTGGAGAAGATAGGAAAAAAGAGTGATTGCGCCAATCTAAACATTGATCACCAAAGTGATCCCTGTGGGGTTTACTTACACGTAACCTTGTATACATAATGCTAAAGCATGAAGTGGATAGGACTGGTTTTGGGATGGGATGGGAGGTTTTTAGTGTTGCTTTCATTTCTATGGTAACGGAATTGGCCAGCTAAACAAGAATATTCCATTTCGTTAGATATGCATTTTAAGTGCCGTTCTATTTGATTTTTACTTTGTGGGTGAAAAACACAAACTTCTTTATACTTATTCTAAAATTACCTGAGAAATAATTTGTAATACTGAAAATTCTTTTACAAATTTTTATCAAATTATTTAAATCAAAATTATAATTAAATTCATATTAAAATAGTTATGTAAATTCTGTTACGGATTCAATTCATGACAATTTTTGTTCAAATAATTTTATAGATATTTAGCAAAACTTTATTTTTAAAATTCTTAATTCTACAAAGTTTTCTTTAAATAATTCAAAATAATAAAGATAATTTTATAATAAGTAAGATCACAAGATAACTTTACGTTTGTTTTGACATTTTAAGCATTTTTCTAATTAATATTTTAATGTGTCCACATAAATTATTAAAAAATCTCACCTATTAATAAACAAATAAGATATGTGTTTTAAATTAAGAATTCCTTTAAGAAACTATCCTCATTTCTTTTTAAAATTAGAATCAATCATAATAATATCAAGTTTTTAGATTGACAAGTCACTACAATAGAAGGAGCTTTTGACGACGAATATTTTCGTCGCTAAAAGCAAAAAATTCATTGTCAAAACATTTTAGGTGAAATATATTGCACTGACAGTTCATCTAATTCAGTGATCCACGCTGCACTAGAGATTTGTTTACTATATCCTCTTCAAGTTTAGTTATAGCCAAGAAGTTATTGGAAGAAGGCGTCAATAACCAAACACTTAAGGGAAGATCTTTGACGTTTTCAATTGATACCTTCAAACATGCAAGGACCCTTTTTGAGAAACTAAACATAGTGAATCATTTACCTTTACCGATTTTCATATCACTTGGAATTCAAAAAAAAATAATCATTTCATTTCCTTTTCAATAGAATAAACGTGAAACTTTATTTATTGTTATGTTTGTAAGAATTTTGGAAATAGCCTTTCTACTAGTTAAAAGTAAGGTTGCGTATTACTGGACTTTCTCATATTCTACTTATCAGTGAGATTCATACTAGGTGTGTTGTTGTTATTCTCACTACAAGAAATTAATACATTTCGCGACGTTTTATTGATAAAATGTCGCGGATTGTAAAGACTTTTCGTGACGTTTAAAAACGTCACGAAAAGTTTAAACTTTCCTCGACCTTATATAAAAATGTCGCAGATTTATAACATTTTTTGCGACATTTTTTTGTTATAATGTCATGAAATAGATTATGTTTGCCTTTTGTTTACTTAATATTTAAAAATTCATCTCGTGCTTTCATCTCCCACTTTCTTCTCTGACGTTTCTTCTTCCCTAATTTTTCTCTCGTTTCTTCTTTCTGTAGAAATGTAATTAGTAATTTAGTTTGATAGTTAGTTTTTTGTATTTGGGCTTTTATGTACATAGTCCAACTGTTTTTTTTACATAATGAGTAAGAAGTCCATAAGAGCTTTTTATCTGGCTCCCAAAATCTGTCTTCGTCTCTTCTCTATTCTCCATAGTTTTTTCATCTCCGATCATAATTTTTGACATGGTATCAGAGACATCGGCAATGATTAACCATTGTTATTGAGCTTTCTTTTACTTTGCATTCGTTCTTCTATTCTTTGTTCTTTCCTCATTCTTTTTCGAAACCCGATTTGTTCATTCTGCGTTTTCCCCAATTTTTGGAACCCTAATTTGTTCAATCTCTGTTTTTGCCTTGATTCAAGTAACTCATGACATTCGGTTATCCAGAATCGTCTCAAGCTTCTTTTAGCACAGGTGTTAAGATTGATTTTAATCATCCTCTGTATCTTCATGCTTCCAACACTCCGGGCACATTGCTTGTTTCGCTTCAACTTACTGGAATTGAGAATTATAGTGTGTGGAGTAGGTCTATTCGAATTGCATTGCTGGCAAAGAATAAAATTCGATTTGTTGATGGAACTTGCTTACGGGATGATTTAGAGTCAGATCTTCATCCGCAGTGAGAGCGTTGCAACGCCACTATTCTTTCTTGGATTCTAAATACGGTTTGCAAGGATCTCTTTGCCAGCATTGTCTTTGTGTCGAGTGCTGCTCTAGTTTGGAAAGATTTGAAGGAAAGGTATGATAAGGTGGACAGGTCTCGTATTTTCTTTCTTCATCATGAAATAGTTTCCCATTCTAAAGGTACTACTTCGGTCTCTGCTTATTTCACCAAATTGCGTCTCCTTTGGGATGAATACGATGCTTTGGTTCCATTTGCTTCTTGTGATTGTGCTAAGTCTCGCAAGAATTCTCAGAATCTTTTGCAGTAGCGTTTGTTTCAATTTCTTATGGGTCTTAATGAGACTTACTCAGTTATTCGAAGTCAGGTGCTCCTTATGCAGCCTTTGCCATTAGTTAATTAGGCATATTCGATGCTTCTTCAGGATGAAGCTCAACGCCAGCTATCCTCCTTAGTTACATTAACTAAACCTACTGCTCTTTATTCCTCTAATCCTCGCAGGAAATTTCAGGGAACTTGTGATCACCGTGGGATTAAGGGGCACAAGAGGGATTCTTGTTATAAGCTCATTGGTTTTCCTGCAGATTTTAAGTTTACTAAGAAGACGACTAATAATGTTACTTGCTCAGGAGATGATGGTAATGATTCAGATGCTAAGTCAATGGTTCATTCAGTTGTTCCTCCATCTTCTGCTGCTCCAGTTTTTACTCCAGAGCAATATCAGCAGATCATGAATCTTTTGAGCAAGGA